>JANAVB010031219.1:784159-1161659 GCA_029216955.1 Iris pallida
GATGAACTCCACATAGAATTTTTAGGATCTTAAGATAAATAATGAACTTCAGAAATATATCTCCCCTTCTTAGGGCAAAGGATATTAATAAAGTATGCCCCCTCTTTAGGGTCGGCCATACTTCACATCTTCGTGTTTACGAAGCTCTGTGTTTCACGCAAAGGAGCATGGCTCTCATGACTCTGCGTGATTTTTCATGTTGGCAGAAATGTCCATGTTGAAATAGTCACGCAGCTTTCATAATGACTCTGCGTGATTTTTCACATGTTGGCAGAGATGTCAATGTTGAATTATTCACGCAGCTTTCATGATGACTCTGCGTGATTTTTCACATGTTGGCAGAAATGTCCATGTTGAAATAGTCACGCAGACTTCTGAGAGTCATCCTCTGGATAGATTAGTCTTGATCTGTCAGAGTATTTTTATCATTTTCACTTAAATGTGATTCTGGCAATGATGCGTGACTTTCATCCTAATCTATCTGGACTTTGCGTGAATTAATCATCTGCGTGAATAAATCACTCAGCATGTCTTGGTAGTATATCTGTCTGAAGTCTGCGTGACTTTTGAAATTTTCTTCTAATACTGTAATACATGCATAAGGCTCGTAGTCATAGAAAAACACATCTGACCTTGTCTTCTTTTATTTTCTGTAGTGAACATCCGAAGCGAAGAAGCAGACTATGAAGGGCACTTGAGTTTCTCATTTAAACATGATTTATCTCATGTGCAATTTCCCTAATTTGATCTTCCAGAAGCTAGACTATCATTGTTGGCCAATCAAGACCATACAACCCTACTCTGCTTAATGAATGGACAACCCTTTCAGAGTCTGGATTTGGTGTCCTACAAGAAACCAACATTTTTGTTCGGAGATGCCATAGCACAGAAATCTTAGCCAAAGGGCATCAGAGAGAAAGTGTGCTTCTACTTCGAAGGTGATGTAAAACAGCCCATGTACTGGCCGAAGGTTTCTAGGGGCTTATCAATCATGAGATTCATGCATGCCAGCTATCCCAGGAAGATGTCCTGGCATTTAACAGAATATCAGCAGGCGAAGGCGAGCCGTATCATTTATAGAAAGGAGGGATTCTTCAGTGCCCCTGAGAATCATGTATCCGTGTTTCGGGGTTTGAAGCCTGGATGCATACCACCTGAAGACTCATCAATATTGATGCCATTCAGAATGCCCGTTTTCATAAACGAATTCATGGCAAACAAGAATGCATTCTACACCACCGATTCAACGCCGAGGATGAATGGCTTAATGAATCAAGAGAATGTGAGATGGAGAACTTTGGTTTACTGGGCTTTGGAGAATTTTGAGACTGAGCTGAAGAAGATAAACCTTTATGATGCTGTCGTCAATTCATCCTACGGCTTCAGGCCCAACCCCTTCCTGTTCCTGGCTTTGGTTGAGAGATATAACCACAGGACAGGGACATTTATGACTCCAAAAGGAGAGATGGGCTTTGCCCTTCATGAGATGGAATACATCTCACACCTACTTTCAGGCTCGCTGCCGTATGAGGAGTACGTGCCTACGACAGAAGAGCTAAATTTTCTGTCAGAGAAGAACCCAGAGATGGTACATCTATTTGAAGAGATGATGTGCCATTTTGGCACATGTACTCTATATTACAAGAGTTCTAAAGATGAAGCTGGCAACCACATCCAAAAGTGGATGTCCTACCTTTTCATGAACCGTGAAAAGGATGAGAAGAAAATAAACGAGAAGAGATGGTACCAGATTAGCAATTTCAAGCCTCTCTCTGAGAGTGAAATCATTTATCTGCTGGAGAAATATGACTGCAAGGATTTCACGATCACTGAAGACTGGTACGAGTTTAAAGCTAGAACTACCTTTAGCTCGTATGTAAGACAGAGCAGAAAGATTCTGTCAAGAAACGGTCATTTGGCCGGATTCTTATCTCTGTGGTTAAGAAGATTCATTGTTCCTGGCTCCAGCTCTCTGGACAGGATACATAGAGGCGTTATCTTTGCAGCGGTGCGCCTTATGTATGGTTACAAGTTAGACTTATTATCAGCGATGACCTGTAGGCTGAACGCAGGTCTTCAGAATTTTGTAACCAACATGCTATCTGATCAGAGGAGGATGACTGAAGAATTTCCAAGGATAGAGATACCCTTCACATATCTATATGGTTGGCTTCTCCTCCATCATGATGGTCTGATACCTCCAGGGGCAGGAGGGAGTGGCAGTCTTTTCCTGGAGAGGTACTCTGGAGAGACTTTCTGGAAGGTTCACACCCTTCCAGAATGCAGAAATATCTTGAATCGAGCTTCACATTGGTCCATTCAATGTGTCTCTCCACCATTGGGTTATGAAAGCATGCCCTTGAATATGATGGACAGAGATATGGGAAACAGGCTAGATGACGTAGCCTTCCAGTGGTTGCAGAGAATCCGGCCGTCTCATCTAGTATACCGTCATGAAGAAATGACGTATCTGGAGCCATATTTACCAAGCCGATTTGCCAGACAATTCGGATATGACTAACTTCACGTTGGGAACGCCACCAATTGCCTTTCTGCTCGTGGAGGGCTTATTGACGGAGCTCGAGCCTGGAGATACTTTGCAGCTAGAGATACAAAAGCTGTATTCTCTATGCCTAATCCTTTATCTAGCTCAGGGACGAAGATGCTTTACACATATGCTCGCTTTTATGTTTCGTCAAGCACCTTCAAGCCGAGTTTCAATCTGAAGACTTTTATTGCGGAGGACGACCCAGTTCTATCGAAGAGGTCGAAGAAGAAAACTGTTATTCAACAATTTTCTTCGGAACCCGAAGATGAGACAACAGAGGTTGAGCCCCTATATGAATTATTTCAGGAGGGAAATTTTCCTGATGAAGTTCTTCCGCCCATATTTGTATCCCTGTCTAAGAGGAAGAGAAGTGATGAGTCTGAGACAGTCTCCAAGAAGAGTACTAAGTCTCCAACATCTAAGAAGAAGAAAAAGGGGGTCTCAGTAACTGTCACTTCGTCTTTAGGTGGCATCTCAGTTGATGAAGATAACGCCGCTGATAAAGACGAAGATGAAGACGATGCTCCTTTGATAACAAGGAGGTCAAGAGACAAGTATGTTAAGAAGTCCGTCAGTAAAATGAAGGGCAATGAACTCCTAGAAACGATTATGAGTGGAGGAGTTTTGCCAGAAATCAATGAAGCAATTTCTACTGAGAAGACAGAGTCTGATGGTGTTCACCTACCCGCAGCTTCAACTGAATATACTGAGGTAGAGTCTATTCAAGCTCAGGAAATGACTGCTCCTACAACAAGTGGAGTTGCTATTGAACCCTCAGAGACGAGGATGATCCCATTTGAGTATGGGACAGAGGGCGTCATTCAGGCACTGGATGACCAAATTGATTATTCTGAAGAAGAACCTGCCCCAGCAGAAGTTACAGAACAGCCGGAAGTTCCTGAAACTCATGTTGAAGAAGACATTTCTTCGGCCAGAGACGATGAAGACGTGCAAACATCCGAGCTACCAGCTGCTGATGACTTGTTGAAGAATGTTTGTACAGACATCATTCTTCGAACTGATATTCCAGGGGAGACTGAACCGGCAGTCAATACGGAACTTGCTATCGTCACTGTTCCTGAGATTCATCCATCTCAAGGAATAGATGAAGATGTGAACATAATGGACTCCAGATCAGAGACTCATCTTGAAGTCGGGGATGACAAAGAGTCTGAGGAAGAAGAACAAGCTGAAGAAGGAGATGATTGGCATGCTGGCATTTCTACTCCTTATGATGAGGATAAAGTCAAAGGGAACAGAATAGAACTTAGCCCCGAACCTGCTCAATCTCCGGACAACGCTCCAGCACCCAGTAATTCTGGAGCTGGAAGCAGCCATATGAAGCAGGTGTCGGACACTATCATGGACCGGCTACGAGAAGATGCCAGACTCCCTTCACATATCGAATATGAACCTCAACCTGGTAGAACTTTGTTTCAAATTCTGTTTCTGCTGTTTCTTTTTCTTTATATGCTAATTATTATTATTTTCTTTGACTGTAGGAACTGCTGTAGCAATGAGTTCGACTCATGCTCCGCTTATCCAGGCTGATGCTGATGAAGGGAGTTCACACTTGCCAACTTCTCCAGTGGCACACACTTCTGTTCCCAGGATAGAGAACATTCAAGCTTCTTCTTCAATGATGACAGCGACTCCTGGGTTCGAGACTGGACTAGAAAGAACTCTGGAAATGTATTCAGAGATCATTTACTCATATCTAGATACATATACCAGACGTTTCTTGAAGGATAAAGCTATGTCCTTTTCTGATCTTCAAACTATGGTCAAGTTTCCGCTCATGGCGTTGCGACATGCTGGTTGCGAATCTCAGTGCATCTCCTGGATGAGTTGGAATTAACTATCCAAAAATACTGGGAGACTAAGAAAGAAGACATTCTGTCTTTAACTGCGGCTGAGATCAGTCAACTAGAACATGAAGCCCAGTCCCAGCAAGCTGCTTTAGAAGCTTTTCTTGCCTCTTCTTCTGAGAAATTAGTAGAAAAAGGTGAAGAAATATTAGCTACTCGTCAGAGAGTAGAGCTTCTGGAGAAAGACAAAGCATCCAAAGCTGAAGAGCTGAAGAAATTGAAAGAGGAGTTAGCTCGTCTTCAAGAGCGAATTGCTGTCATAGAAACAGAGCAAGCTGAGGTCGTTGCTGCTTATATTTCTGAAGCCGAACGCTGTGACACTCTTCAAAAGGAGCGAGAGCAGATGCAGGCGGAACAGATTGAAGAAGTTAACCGCATCCAATCTGCTATCATTATTTTTGATGAGCAAAATGTCATAATTGAAGCAGTTGAAAGAGTTCAAAAAGCTCATGAAGAGAAACTGAATGCTGTTCTTGAACGTATCAGGGAGTTGATAACTCCTAATAAGTGAATCTTTTTCATTTTCACTTGTATTTAATGTTTTGATTCTGAATAAAAACAAATGAAAATTCTTGATCTGATTTTTGATTTTGCTGTTTTGGTAATGATATATTCATAAAAAACATGTTCAGAGGTAGATAATACATGACACGTTTCAATAGAATAGAATATACAAACGAACTTTGTAATTCTATCAGATGATATTAAACCAGAAATGATCTTAGTTTAATACTAATTAAAAAATAGAATTCAGACATAAAAATATCTTTGAACTCAATTTTTCATGATTTTTGGATAATAATGAACGGATGAACCGTCAGGTGATGATGAACGAACGAGTTAACCGTCAGATTATAACAAACGGGCGAACTGTCGGATGAATGTGATAAATGAACTGATGAACCGTCAGGCATTAATGAACAGACGAACCGTCGGATGAATGTAATAAACGAACGGATGAACCGTCAGGCATTAATGAACGGGCGAACTGTCGGATGAATGTGTCGCTTCGTTATTTGAGGAACTTCTGTCTATAAATATAGCAGAAATCTGACAAGAACGAACACTTCTACTCTTCAATATAAAAATGTCATCTTAAGAAGCATCCAAGAAGGCTGAAATCGCCTTGAAGGTTCAGAAGGGCACTGAAGAACGCCCTGCCGATCCAGTTCAGCCGAAGGAGGTAGATGCAGACGAAGGTTCGTCTGCACCCAAGCCACCACGGGACATTCTGGACTTTCTGCTTGATCCAGGAAGGACTGAGGAAGAGGAAGCCATGAGGATAGCTGCTTGCAAATTCCTCGTGGGTTCCAGCAAAGAAGTTCTCAGTTCTTTTGCTGATCGCATTTTCGAGAAGGACGGCAGTGGTCCTCGTCCAAATGTAGAGAAGGATGATAGTGATCTTCCTTAAAATCATGTACTATCATTCATGATTAAAATAAAATAAAATTTATAAACATGAACTTGTCTGATGCTTTACAAGTATTTACATTTATACATAATACTTTTTAAGGAATTTGCCATTAATAGGCATCATAACTTTTCGACCATCCAATTCTGAGAGTTGATAAGCTCCATTTGAGAAAACTTTGCTCACAACATAGGGACCTTCCCACTTTGCGTCAAATTTGCCTTTGCTCATATGAGTCTAGTCATAGGACGTATGACTGTTAGAACAAGTTCTCCTTTTTGATATGCTCGAACTCTGACTTTCTTGTTAAAAGCTCTTGAAATTCTAGCTTGATAGAATCCGATATTCTGTTGAGCAGATAATCGTTTTTCATCCAGAGCTTCTAATTCCTGAAGTCGAAGACGATCATTATTCTCGGCAGTAAGTTCATTAGCGATTACTATCCTTAAAGAAGGAATTTCATCCATACACCAGAGAGAAAGGTGTACATTTAGTAGCATTACGAACTGTAGTGCGGTAAGCCCACAAACACTCACCAAGTTTCTCACTCCAATTACGTTTGTTAGTAGAAACAAACTTCTTTAAGAGTTTGATGATGGTCTTGTTGAAAGCTTCTGCTAATCCGTTAGCTGCCGGATTGTATGCTGTAGAGGCCACATTATTGATCCGATGTTCGTCGCAGAATCGAGTAAATTTCTGGCTGACGAATTGTGGTCCATTATCATGAATAATACGTCGAGGAACACCAAATCTGTAGATGACATGATGCTTGATAAAGTTGATGACATTGGAAGTCTTGACTTCAGATAAAGGAATGGCTTCGGCCCATTTGGAAAAATAATCGGTTATTGCGAGAATAAACCGACGACCTTTTGATGACGGCGGATTGATCGGACCAATAATGTCCATGCCCCAAGCTTTAAAGGGCCATGATGCTGCCGTTGGATGTAGAAATTCTGAGGGTTGATGAATAAAATTTGCATGGATTTGACAAGCTTTACACTTCCTTGTATATTCGATGGCATCTGATACCATAGTGGGCCAATAATAACCCATACGTCGAATACGGTCTTGAAGTTTTGGTCCAGGCTGATGTGCTCCACAAACTCCATCATGTGCTTCGCGTATAATTTGTTGAGCCTCATCACCGGCAATACATCGAAGAAGTAAACCGTCATAAGCTCGACGATATAAGGTTTTTGTAGTATGATTGTAATAGAATCTGAGTGATCGTCGTCTGATAGATGCTGCCTCACTCGGATTATCTGGAAGAATATCATACAATACGAAATCTAAGAAAGAAAGTCTCCAATCTTTATCCGTATTCTGAGCCTCAGCTGAATTACTGAAGATGAATTCCATACTAGAATCAGATGAAGATGATAATGATTTACGACTTAATCCAAATCCTCTTGTTGCATTAACGTCATGAGATGTTGATTCTTCAACGTCAACTGGAAGTCCTAGAGTTAGGTTATTCTCAAGATGAAATAATTCTCGATTACAGACAACAATCATTTGTTGACGTCTGATTGGAATAGCTAACACCGCCACAAGATTAGCAAGAGCATCAGCTTCTGTGTTACATGCTCGCCTAACATGTTCAATGAAGAACCCCTCAAATGAAGAAGCCATAGATATAGCCGATCTATGATAAGGAACCAGATCTTGATGGCGAACTTCATAAGTACCCCTTA
Organism: Iris pallida; assembly: GCA_029216955.1. Classification (NCBI taxonomy): domain Eukaryota; kingdom Viridiplantae; phylum Streptophyta; class Magnoliopsida; order Asparagales; family Iridaceae; genus Iris; species Iris pallida. Next base: position 791,684 of record JANAVB010031219.1, read on the forward strand.
TCTGATTAATAATGAGTTTAGAATCTCCATACACTTCCAAATGTTGAATATTCAGATGTTTAGCGAGTTGAAGACCAATAAGCAGTGCATTGTACTCAGCTACATTGTTTGAACATGGTTGATCGAGAGAATAAGCTCTTTGGATAGCAAGACCTTCTGGCGACACAAGAACGATTCCAACCCCAGCAACAATGTCACCATTAGGACCTATTCTTGAAGCTCCGTCAAAGAATAGACGCCAAGTAGGATTTTCTTCAGCAATTTGGTTTGAATCTAGGACTTCATCTGGGATTTCATCATAGAGTTTTGAATTTTCTGGAATTGAATGAGCAGCCAGAAAATCAGCTAAAGCTTGTCCTTTGACTGATTTCTGAGGAATATAGTGCATATCATACTGAGCAAGTAAGATTCCCCAGTTAGCCAATCGAGAATTTAAAACACTGGGTTTCTTCATCATAACCCGTATAGGATTGATCCTGAAAATGACATGAATGGTCTGTCCAATGATATAGTGTCGTGTCTTTTGGACAACAAACATCAGGGCTAGACATTCTTTTTCGACCGATGAATATCGAGGTTCAGCTCCGGTCATAGTACGAATGAGATAGTAAATGGCTTGTTCATGACCATTTTTATTCTTTTGAGCAAGCAATGCACCCAATGAATGACTCATTGCTCGGGTATATAGGAGGAACGGTATTCCTAAGACAGGAGGTACAAATACTGGAGGGCTCATCAGATATTGTTTTATATCATCGAATGCTTTCTGACATTCATCATTCCTGATAAAAGAAACACCTTTCTTCATAAGTTTATTGAATGGTCTGCAGCGTCCTGAAAGATTAGAGATGAATCTCCTGATATAAGCGATCCTTTCTTGAAATCCTCGTAGCTCTTTTAAGGTGCGTGGATGACGCATCTCTTGGATGGCTTTGATCTTCTCGGGATCCACGTGTATACCTTTAGAGGTAATGATGAAGCCGAGAAATTTACCACTAGAGACGCCTAAGAAGGACTTAGTAGGGTTCATCTTTAATTGATGCTTACGCATTAGATCAAATATAGTCTTCAAATCTTGGATGTGATCCTCCTTTTGTCGACTTTTGACTGCAATATCATCAACGTAGCATTCGACCATTTTTCGCAAATGTTCGCAGAATATAGTGCTCATGGCTCGTTGATAAGTTGCTCCTGCATTCTTGAGACCGAATGGCATAACTGTATAACAGTATGTACCGATCAGCGTTCTGAAAGTAGTGTGTTTCTCGTCATCTGGAAACATTTTAATCTGATTGTACCCAGAATACCCGTCCATGAATGACATCCGTTCAAACCTACAGGTATTATCGATCATAACATCAGTAATTGGCAGAGGGAATTCGTCTTTAGGACATGCCGTATTGAGATCGCAGAAGTCTATGCATACTCTAATTTTGCCAGTCTTTTTAAGAACAGGAACTATATTAGCCACCCAATCGGGATGTTGTTCCTCTCTAATAAACCCAGAGGCCATGAGTTTATTGACTTCAGCTTCAATTGCATCCATAATGTCTGGACGAAATCGTCGCTGTTGTTGTTTGACCGATTTTGCATTCGGCATAATATTGAGTTTATGAGTTACGATTTGTGGATCAAGTCCTGGCATATCTTCATAACTCCAAGCGAAAACATCAATATATTCACGAATAAGTTTTATCATGTCTTGCTTATCAGTTTCTGAAAGACTTTCACTAATGAATATTGGTTTGGGGGATCCCTCTTCACCAACATCTATTTGAACAAGTTTATCTTCAGTCGGAGGTTCTTTTTGCTCGAATCGGAACTCCCATTGATTATCTAACCTTTGGGCCCATTGTTCTGATTCAGGTGAGATTTCAAAGTCGTCTTCGTCTTCATCACTTTCTTCAGAACGGTCAATGGAGACCATGTTGGAAGACAGAATGTTGCAGTAGAAGTCACCGATACTTGTATCAGAATCCCAAGAGGTAGTACTAGAAGAATCAGATCTCTTATCTTCGTCAGATTCGGGATCTTCATGGACAATATTAATAAAAGGAGTAGGAGCAACATAACCCAATCCGGATTTTGTCCTTCCATATTTCAGAGGAGGAATCCGGACAGGCATTTTTCTTCCTTTTCCATTATTGAGGCCAGTTCTGAAGTCATAGCCCAAATTTTTAATGATGTCTTTAGATTGCTGACTATAATGACGTAGTTGTAATCTTCCAGTATCATCGTTTTTGTCATCATCTTCTAAATCAGAAGGATTATGGGGCCCTTTATAAAAGACTATTGGAATGTCTCCTGGCTTTCTGCTGGGAACTAGAAAGTATGAAGTTTGTACAGATTCTAGGGATACATCTGTATGAAAAGTCTGTACAACTCCTATGGTTATTGTTCTCAAGTCATCTAACAAATGCAAATAACTATGAACATGATTACACACATCAATATACTGCAAAGATGGAGACTTTTCATTAAATTTAAAAGTAGCAGTATTTACATTGGAAGAAGGCTGAGCCTTAGAAATCTTAGCCAAATCAATGACTAAAGGGGGAGAAGAAGAACGAGAAGAAGTTTTGTTTCGATTAAGATCGATAACAAATGGCTCAGAAGAGGTGAGCTCCCTAGAAGCCTGAGATGGAAGAGTAGTCCGCCCTCCAACAGGGATTACCAAAGTATCATGTTTTATATGTGAAGATATAGGAACTATAGTACGTCCACTGACAGGAATGATCAGTGTATCTTGAGTAGACAACTGAGGTAATGGAGAGATCCGTCCACTTACTGGAATGATGAAAGAACCTTCTCCAGAGGGTTTGGGAGATTGTTGCTGAGTAGTTCGACCTTTAACAGGGATTATTAAAGTCTCACTTTGTGAATCCTCTTTCTCCATAGCTTGTATCACCCTTGTATACTCTTCTTTGTACATCCGGGAATCATTGAAATAAGCTTCAACCCCATGGAAGGGATTTATATCAGCAACTTCCTTTTGTACTCTTCTATTGCTGTCAATGTATTTAAAACACTGATGAAGAGTAGAAGGCACCACATTATTTTCATGAAGAAAGGGCCTCCCCAGAAGAAGATTGTAAGATCCCATGATCTCGATCACATAGAAAGTGACTTTGGATCTGAAATCACCTATCTGAAGTTTCAGGTGAATCTTTCCCAAAGGCTCGCTTCGGCTCTGATTGAATCCCAGGTTAGTAGTAACCGTCTTGGAAAGCTTATGAAGAGGAATTTTTAATTCATCCAACAGACTCTTTGGCATTATACTTATAGCAGATCCTGGATCAATGAGGATACGATCTATCTTCATCGTATCGATATAACTGGTGTAGTAGAGAGGCCGATCATGTCGATTATCTTCCAATAGCATGTCGTCTTGTGTAAAGGTGATATTTGGGATAATCTCCAATACACTGTTGCAATGTAAACAAGTGGCAGGTTCTTCACCTGGCTTCTTTAATTGTGAAAGACAAGCGTCAGCCTGAAGAAGTGCCTCACTTAACGTCTCCCGAGTCTCTTTAGAAAGACGTAGAAGTTCAAAGAGAGACATTCTAGCTGGAGTATTAGCAAGTTGAGCTAGAATATCGAAATTATAAGGCTTCTGAAGCCCAAGAGGAGGGGACTTCTTGATTGGTTTATCAAATTGAGCCTGTTGTTTGCCTTTCTCAAGAGCTACAGGCTTGGAAGGAGCAGGTTCAACCGGAGCAGTTGAAGGAACAGGTGCAATGGATGATTCTTCTTCAAGAGGAACATCTTTATCAGCAGGAAGAATATCAGGAGTATCCTCAGGACTCTTAGAATAATCCTTTAGATAAGGTTTCCCTGTTCTAGTAGCACCAGCAAGTGCTTCTTCCTTATCTTTCGGCTCCGTGTCGGAAGTGGATCCGATAGAAGTCATATGACATGACTTAATCTTTCCAGCCTTCTTAGACTTTCGGGAAGTAGTCTTTTGAAGAAGAGAAGATTTAAAATCTGCCACTAGATCAGGATGAATCCATATGATTTCTCCTGTTTTCATAGTGATTGGTACTAATCCTTCAGACTGTGGAGGAGGAATATTCACTATTTCAAGAGTTGCCTTGGGAATAGGAACAATCCTACTTTCAAGGAGTTGAGGAGGGAAATCTCCGAATTGCATAGAGACGACGTTAGAGGTGACGGTCTTCTCTTTCTGAGTAAGAGAGATAGCTCCAGATTTAATCATTTTCTGGATCTTTTCTTTTAGTACATAACATGTACGAATTGTGTGACCCAACATTCTGTGGTATGGACAGTATTTAGGATGATCTGTCTTACCAGCTTCATCAGGTTTCTTGATTTCAGGTAATTGTATTTTATTACCTTTCAGCAGGCATTCAAAGATACCAAGGACATCGTCGTCATCAAAAGAGTATTCTTCTTTAGGGCGAGGTGCTCTTGGTTGTTGAGTCGTAGAGGCGGGGGGAGTTTGAACAGTCGATGCATCTTTACTCTGAAGATTAACTTCAAGGGTTTCTTTTTCCTTGCGAGTATTGGATTTAGCATTATTGTTAGTACTTTGACCTGTTTCTTTGGGAGTCATCTGCACTCCTAAGCCTTTAAAGTTTCAGCACTAATTTCAGCGGCTTTAGCACTAACTATGAAGGAAGGCCAATCTTGGAATTGGGTAGATCCAGTCCACATGCTAATGATTGGCAACAAATTTGATTTGCATGTGTCGATAGTGACAGCATTAGGAGTTCCAAGAGGCATCTTCAAAGCTTCTCTTCGAAACCGTTCAATGAAATCTTCTGTAGTTTATTATTTTTCTACTTGATTCTTATAAGAGCAGACATAGTCATGTCATTGAGCCCTTCATAGAACCGTTCAAGAAACATTTGTTTAAACCGGCAAATGAAGTAATACACCCATCCGGAGACTTCTATACCATTCATAAGCCGTTCCGTTAAGACATCCGACAAATACCCGAGTAAGGAGGGCGTCACTTGGTTGCAGCTGGTCAGTCATCACTTCAAAGTGATTAATAAACTGACTCGGAGAAGTGGTTCCATCATAGAATGAGATAGTAGGAGGCTTGTATTTAGGAGGATACGATACTTGCTTCCATTCTATTGGATAAGGTTGCTTGATGCCTAACCTTTGTAAACCATCTTTCTGTTTGAATGCCTCAAATTGAGTTTTCAGATTCCTCAATTCTTCAGTAACAACTGCGGAGGATTATAGGAGTTGTAGCTTGCAGAGAATAGTTGGAAGGAAGGAACAGCATTATAAGCACTACCCCCAGCTCCAGGAGAGACTAGGATTTGGTTGAACTTGTCCAGGAGTATTGGATTGTACTGCTGGAGGAACATGTACTGGACTTACACCAGTGTCAATTGGTATGGCATCTAGTACAGTCTGTCGATTTTGCATCTGGGTTGCCATGAGTTCATACATCGACTTTATAGTGTCAGCCATAGACTTCATTTGCTGTTCCAAAGAAGCAATTCTTTGTTCTTGAGGAGTCAAGGAAGAAGAAGGTTCATCAGTATTCCCATCGACCATATAAGTCGTGACTGTACGAGGGATTATTGACGAACTGGTGGATGTTGTATGTTCTGAATCATTACTTTGTGTATCAAAGTCATTTGTAGGAGAACTACCCCCAGTAGGAAGAGGTGGGAAGGTAGATTCTCCAAGAAATTCAGAATCATCTTCAGAAATCAAAGTCCTTTGACTAGAAGCCAGGACTCTTGCTCTGGTGCCTCTGTATACTCCATCTGGACTATCAGTTCTACCCCCAGTATCTCGAGAGGTCATGTTGACAGAAGCAAACAGAGGTTCATCTTCATCAGGCATGGGTTCACACTGAATCCGATTGAAAACAGATTGTCATTTAGTTTGACATCTGCATTGCATTATGACTCTCGGCTGAAAATCACATTCATCATCAGCATGGTCCTGATCCATTGATTGACATCTGCATTGAATTATGACTCTTGGCTGGAAGTCACATTCAGCATGGTCAAGATCCATTGACACAGAATTATTCCTTTTCTTCTGTTGAAGATGTTCTCGTAAATCTGTCTGTGAAGATTGGGGTACATCAGAGAACATTCTTTGTGTATTTTTAGGAATATATTTCCGGTTCTTGGGTCTTGATGGCTCTTGATTATATAGAGAGTGATTAATCTGAGCCACATAATTTCTAGCATACTCTGCATCTGGATCTCTTGCTTTTGTTCCCGATTGGTATGATTTTTTGACACCAGAAGTGCTTCCCAAACGGATTTGATTAAGTTTTGCTCTTAGATCAGTTGGAGGTAACACATTGGTTTTTGAAACTTGGAGTTTTCCTTCCGTTGATCTGGATATTTGCAGAGAAGGAAGAATTGAACCATCCTTTTGATTAGGAGTCGGTAACAGACCCTCTTTTATAGACAAATTTTGTGCCCAATTCGAAGAAGTCGTAGAAGAAGACATTAAGGAATGTTTCTTCTTAGACTTATTCAATTTTTGAGACATAGAATGTCTAGAAGGAAGAGTAGTCAAAAGACCATCTCCTTTTCTTTGACTAACAAAATTGTCAGTCAAAGCTGTTCCTGAAGTAAACACTACAGGAGCAGAAGAAACAACTAAAGAGTTATTTCTTTTCGAAGGACTTTGTGTGGAGGAGTTCTAGCAAGACCACCCCCAGTTCTGGTAGAACTTGGCAAAGAAGAAGAGATAGCTAAAGAGCTATTCTTCTTTGAGTATGCTGGTGACAATTTGGCTAAGGAGCCAGTATTGTTAGCGTATAAAGTCTTGGCTAAAGAGCCAGATTTTGGTACGCACACTAAGTCAGGAAGAATTGACTTGGAAATACACGCTGGAACAGTTTTGGCTAAGGAGCCAGTGTTGTTAGCGTGACTTTTGAATTTAGAAATACACGCTGGGACAGATTTGGCTAAGGAGCCAGTGCTGCCAGCGTGACTATTGGGATTGAGATTACACGCTGGAATAAGCTTGACTAGGGAGCCAGTGCTGCCAGCGTGACTTTTGACTTTGAGATTGTACGCTGGAACAGACTTAACTAAGGAGTCAGTACTGTCAGCGTGACTTTTGACTGCTGTCGTCTTCGAGCACACAAGAGTGTGCGTGCGTGAAGTAGAGTCCTTGCCAGTGTTAGGAGTAGACACTGTGGCAGAAACTTCACCCTTGGTTGCCAACAGATTCTTAGGGACGTAGACAGATCATCCCTTCGACTTGGCAGTGGTGATGGAGGCTGAAGTGGACTTGCCACCCTTAGCCCGCTGTATTTCTTCGAAGGCTAGTTGATCGAATTGGATCGATATCACCTTCTTCGTCGAGCCGACTGACGAAGTGTCGTATTGAGTTGTTGCCATCTCAGAAGAGGAGATGGTTTTCCCTAGCAGAGTCGCCAATTTATTTTCCATAAATAAATTCACTTTATTTATTGTGTTTCTGGGAAAATTACAATTGTAGGAATCCGATCTAGAAGACGATCGCTTTATTCCTTGGACGATGCGAAGAAGAAAAGCTCTCAAAATTTTGACAGTAGTTTAGATAACTATGTATCTGTACAATGAATGAGAAAAAAACCCTATTTATAGAGTCAAAAATAACTGAAAGGATAACTGTCTTCACAACCTGTGCATAGTTGAAAATCACGCAGGATTTAACATACGCAAAGTCATGAGCAGTTACTGGACGTGGCCTGTAACTGTTAGACACATGGAAATCATGCATGAGTCGTGTGCAAGTGACAGGACACGCAGGCGAGAGATCAGTGGCATGGCTGCCACGTACTCCAATTTGATGAAATCCACGCAGACTTATTGAAGACGAAATCCACGCAGACTTGGGTCAGAAAGCTTCAAAATCCACGCAAACTTGGGGTAAGAAGCTTCAGAATCTACGCAGACTTGGGGCAAAAAGCTTCAGCATCCACGCAGACTTGGGGCAGAAAGCTTCAAAATCCACGCAGACGTGGGGCAGGAAGCTTCAGAATCCACGCAAACTTGAGACAGAAAGCTCAAAATACACGCAGACTTGAGGAAGGAACATAGAAGTTCAAAATACACGCAGACTTGAACCAGGACTGCCAGCTGTCTTGATTCGACGTGCCTCGACTGACACAAAATCTCTGACAGTGATTGCCTTGTCAGTCGCATTAAATGACAATAAGCTCTTTTGGTACGCCAACTTGGTGAAGGCTGAGTCTTATTGAAGAAGATTTCAAAAGTCACGCAATAGTCGGCTGTGATCTCTCGAGTTCCGTGCATACGTGGCATACGAGGAGACTTTCTTCGACTGTCGTGCTGTAAGTCATAATGACACTCTGACAAATGATGAGCTGTCTCCTAGCGTAACTTTTAAATATTGTCCTGATCAACTCAGCGTGATTTTTAGACTCTGTCTTGATCAACTCAGCGTGACTTTTGGACTTTGTCCTGATCAACTCAGCGTGACTTTCATTTTTAAGGTCTACAAATACCTATTTAGCCCATCTGTCCAGATACATGTCCAAACCTTTTCCTTTCATTGTTGGTTCAGTTATCCAAGGCCTCTACCAGAGCATTAGTTCAATTTTCCATATGTATGTGTCCTACCTATCATTGTCTTACATATGATTATTCTGCATCTTCATGTGCAGCCATGCTGCACCACTGTTCTGTCCCAACACACCCTACAGTATCTGACCCCTTCATTGGAGTGATAGGCATGTGGTAGGGAGTGTGTGTTATTAGACTTTGAGTAGAGTTGAGGTGATGAGGGTGAAGCATATATATAGCTTGTATATATGTAATGTATTTTGATTTGGTATGTGGCCTGCACTCATTTGCAGTATACTGCCTATTGCATTCCCTGCACACCAGTTTGGTTCACTTCTTTCAGACCACTGTCCTGCATGTAGTTAGTTCAGTCCAGATAGAGAGGAGAGGCTAGGTTGATCTAAAGGCATGTTTTAGTCACCATGACAGTTTTCTTTCACTTTAACTTTACAAGTGGACCCAAATGTCTTGTCCTTTTTGCTTATAAGTTCAGTCTCCTTAGCATCATTCCCATTTGCCTACATTGATGTTTCAGACCATTCATCCTTAGCCTAAGTTCTAAGCATTTGTTTCAGTCCCTTATAAGTTTAATCTACTTTAACCCTTTGATGATCAGTTATATTTTTTTTTTTGATGATCAGTTATATATATATATATATATATATATATATATATATATATATATATATATATATATATATATATATATATATATATATATACTTAGGATATATATGATGGGTTGTTGTTCTTGCGCTTATGTATGTGTGGTACTTGGGATTTGTGTGCTTAGATTATAGGTAATTAGTTAAGGGCAACTTGATAGAATTTGGGAGGTTAAGAGTTAGTCTATTATAGAGTTTTTTTTTTACTAAATTCAAGTTGCCAACACCTAGAAAGCTAGCATAGGTAAAACCCTAAGAAGTTGACCAGTTGTTGACCAAGTACTTAGATGTTGACAAATTGACTAGTTGATGACCAGTAGTTGACCATTGGCTATGCTTGGCTTAGTTGACTGGAGATAGGATTAGAAGTAGGTTGTTGTCGTATTTGTTTGATCATGTTTGATTATTTAGTAACTTGAGACCTTGTTTGTGATTAGGTTGGAGACATGGTTTTTCTGAGGATATCTTCGACTTGTGGTACCACACGTTTTGGTGGAGGTGGAAAGCTTAGCCCGCGCTTCATCGGACCTTTCATGATCAGCGGGAGAGTCAGTGACGTGACATACAGGCTAGACTTGCCACTTGCATTAGTGGATGTCAACAACGTATTTCACGTATCACAGTTGAGATGGTACATGGCTGACCCTAGCCATGTACTTGACCATTCAGAGATTGATGTGGGAACTACTCTCAGTTATTCAGAGCAGCCTGTGGAGATTCTGGATCGTCGAAAGAAGGTACTGAGAAACCAAGTGATACCCTTCGTTCGTGTCACATGGAGGCATCATTCTCCAGGAGAGTCAACCTGGGAGCGGGAGGATGAGATGCGCGAGCGATACCCTTATCTTTTTGGACCTTGAGGTATGATTGTCTATCCTTCTCATTATTTTAGTTTCGCCTTTAATTTTGAGGACAAAATTATTCTAAGGAGGGTTGATTTGTCACTACCACATTTTAGCTTGAGGGTATTTTTGAAATTTTGTGAAACTGATTATGTTAATTATTATTTAATGGATTAAATAATGTTAGTAATATAAATTATGAGTTTTTGATTATTTTTAATTTAATTTAATTAATGTATTATGTTAGCATCATTAGTTAGAGAACCTTAGAACCATTTTGACTAGAGGATAACCATGATCATAAAGACCTAGCTAGTGGACTTAGACATGTTATTTGGACTCTAATTATGTTAGAATATCATGTAAAGACTAGAAATAGACTTAGTTAATAAACCACTTTTCGGCCTTTCTCTAAAAGGCCTTGAAATGACATTAGAGTGGCCTTTAGCCAAATACAACCAACCAAACCCTAGCTAGACCTAATGTGGCCGGCCACCAGAGCACCCACTTCCTATTTATAGCATCATTAGTCCCCACTTCTTCCCCTTTCATTTAGAAACCTAAACCTAATTTGGTGTTCTTCCCCAAATTGCCTCCATTCCTCAAATTGAGCCCAATTTCCTCCAAACAAGTTGTAATCTCTTCCCTTTGGAGTGAAGAAGCCTCTATTTGCTAGGAGGGAGCCTTTTGGAGCAATTTGGCTAGTGGAAGCGAATGAGATCTAGAAGTGTCTCCTTGAGAATCCATCTCTCAAGTGGTAAGACCTCTAAACCCCTTCTAATTTCATATTTCTTTCTATAGATGCAATCATTTAGGGTCCCTATGACATTAGGAAGAGTTTGGTTTGATTTCAGATCCATTTGAGGTGCGTATCGCAAGAGAGCCGGATGCGCATGTCAAGTGTTTGGTGAAATGTCTCTTAGGACTTTTTATGCTTATTTTTCAATTGTAATTTGTCTATATTATTGTTTATATAATGTGGATTGTGTGTGGGCTGTTCTATGGGACTTGGAGATGGTTTAATATGGTATTTGGCCAAAGGGAAGGCTCGGGCTAGGGGCTATTCTCATTTGTTCCCTATTCTTGGAACTGTTCTGTGTGCAGTCATTATTTTTGGCCTTGTTCTTGTTGGTATCATCACCTAAACACCCTGGAGAGCATGCCTAGCAACTGTGCACTACCCACACTGCTCTGCACATCACACACACTGTTGTCTTGCTATCATATTCCACTGCACATGCTTACTACATCACAGTCAAATGTCCTGCATCACATTTTGTCCTGCATCCTTTCATCACTTCTACATATAGGCCAAGTCGAGCATATTTCTAACCAATGTACACCACAACAATGCAACACTTTTATTTCACATTAGAAAACCACTGCTCATGATGCTACTACAACACTCCACTTGATAATCTGCATTCAAATTAATCTATTGTCATGCACATCCATTATTCACTCATCTATAGCAGTACATCTCATTAACCCTGCAAGTTAGACACACTGCCTACAAACACTCAATCATTCACTGTTCAATGATAACACTACATACATTGCATTGGCACTGCACATTCAAGCAGGTCCTGCAACCTATCAGTTAGCTTACTGCTGTAGTTTATACCTTGCCTTCCCTTCATTCAATAACCTGTACTTTACTTGCAGATATTGCATTCATTTATCCTAGTCCTGCATTTACCTGATACCCTTATTTGCATCCTTCATTGTACTTCATTCACAATGGTGCCTCACATATCTTCACTGCATTCATTTGTACTTCAATGCCAAAATTGGATACATCTCTAATTCATTCAATTCACTTGTACTGCACGCATCATTCACTCATTTTCTGAGATTTGCATGACACTTTCACTTCACTGCACTTGAAATTGTTCTGCAAATACTTCAAATTACCTACATTACATTCCCACATTCTATTTCACTACACGTAACATATATTATCTGTATTACCCTTAGTATCCTGCTACCAGTTAACCACATGTTCTGTATTCATATTCACTCACTGCACTGCATATAGATGTTCTGCATTCCCTGAACACATTCATATCATATGCTTGCATTATCCCCTGCATATGGATTCATTCCATTAAACATGCCTGCAACTCAGTTACCTGTAGCTTCACTGTATTTCAAACATACTCCATTGCATTGCATCACCCCTTGCATATTTCCCTGTATCCTAACCACGGTACAGTAGATAAGTCATGCCTTGCATCATAAACCAACTACACATGTTACATGGAAAATGTTTCACTGATACACTGCATCATGACCTATAATTGGTCATGTCTGCATCCACAATAGTCCTGCACATTAGACACACTATTGTCCTTCCTTGTGTTGGTCTAATTACTGCTATGTGTATACATATATGTTAGGATATGCTATATGCATTGTGTATAGGATTATAGGTTTTTGAGGGTAAAGGTTATATGGGATAAAAGGGAATGTTATCCTATAGGTAAGCATATATGTGATATACCTTGTATATAGGATATGGCTTTGGGTTAGGATTTATGAGATTAGCTTTATTATAGAATTTGACTAGATGGTTAACCCTAGAAATAGCCTAGTTGACCATTGACCAAGAATTGACCCAATAGTCTAAAGTTTGACTTAGTTAACCAAGAGTTGACTTTTGACCTAGAGAGGCCTAGAGCATGTAGAATGCATGTTTAATTCAATTATTCAATTTAGAACACATTGTAATTTGTATCTCATTAAATAGGACTATGTGACTCCAGTTCGGACACCGATATACATCAGTTGCTCAGGATATCAGACGAGTACATTCTCTGATCATTTCATATCTTATTTAGGAGTATATTTTCTACTTTAGATTACTTTACTTGATGTTGACACGTTGGTAACACGGATTAGTACTATATGGATTCCTTCATGAGATGTTATCCCCCTCGGGAGCGTCAGATACTCTTGTCTCGTGTGTTTTACTTACATCATGTATCTCATGCTTCTTCTATTATCACGAATCTTCATGTATCAGCTTGTGATTCCTGTACTCTCATGAATCACAGAGCCTTCACGAATCTATTCATGAATCACTCTTGAATCACCCTTTATGGGTCAGTAGTATAGTCATGAATCTTAACGTAACTTGAATGGATCTTTGTTTATTGTTGGGAATGGGGGAGTAGAAATGAACATGTGAATAATTCCAAAGTAGTATAGTCATGAATCACCTCTTTGGTATAGTCATGAATCACCCTCTAGCTGTTCACATGTTTATCTTGTACTCTGAATCACTAGTCACTGATTAGTTCTTTATTATATTGTAGATATTTACTTACAGTCTCTCTCTCTTTCATATTATGTTGTTCTTTCAGTTTCATGTATCTTACTCTCTAGCATGTTTATATTTTCTAACCTGTTATGATTTTTTGAGATGTATTGTGCCCGCTCCCGTCCTGACTGGACCTGTTAAAAATATTACGGAGGACAAGAATGAGGCTCTGGTGTCTACCTATTATGGTACAGCTATAGACAACACTTGTGACTTGGATCCACTTACAGTAGAGGATCTGCCACCAGTGGTTTAGACTGCTAGCTTAGACTCTTACCTTGTCTTTCTCATTGATATATTATTGTATATATTGGGAGTTTGTTTTATCTGGATATTTGTGAAGATGTTATCATAGACACTTAGACTTCTATCTATTGTATCTCTTGTGTGGATTCGTTTATACCTATCTATCTTATCATTCTGTCTTAGATGTGATTGAGACTGTATTCTGCTATGTCACCTCCATTCGGAGTGTATATACTGTACAGGTACCTTATATATTGTTAGATGAATGACCTAGGACAGCGTTTTACCGCCGATACTGCGACGTAGGCTGTACGTAACCACTTCTCGTGCCCTTACTCTAGGGTGCGGGTCGTGACATCAAGTCTGCTCAAATATTTGAAGAAAAGCGTCATCAAAGGGCTCTTGGTTTTCCTATTTTATCAATATATTTTTTATATTTATTGAGTCTAGGAAAACGATGTAAACTGCATCATACTGGCAAATAGGCTACCCAAGAAATATTTTTAAAATACCCTTTCATTTTGAAAATAAACCCACTTACAAAAGCCTAAACTACTTCATAACTTTTTGACTTTTCAAAAAGCCCAAAAACCAATTTGCAAAAACCCTGACAGAACTCCAACAGAATTCGGCCCGAATTCGGCCAGAGTTTGGTTAGTAAACGTTGCTTTTTGAACTTGGTCATCCTGCAATTACGGATCCCAACAAGGTTTTCTCATAGAGTTCTGTCCGAATTCTGCCCGAATTCTGTCAGAATTCTTTCTTTGGAAAAACTATAATTAGAGAAGGATTTCGATCATTTCAACACACCAATTCACTTTCATATCTCTTCTCTATAAGCCTACTACTTCTTCCAAAGTATTCTGAGCTATTCATTTTCAAATCCCAAGCCAGTTATAATCCTCTAGTCGATTTGCCAGTATGGTACGGTCTGAAAGTTTCAGAGTGATTGTAATCAGAGGCTTGATTGAAGAAAGACTCTTCACAATTGAAGTTGGTCGAGTACTTTGGATCAAAGCTCGCGTTGTAGAAGTTGCAAGAACTTCGGATGAAAACTTGTGGTGATTTTCCATAGTGGATTCAACTGGAAGCTAGAGTTCTTCCGACTGGACTAGTCCTCACAAGAGAGAAACCAGTATACATCCTTGTGTTTGCGTTGGCTTTCTGCTCTCTATTTTTTATTTACGTATCTGTGATATTTATCATGTGATCTTGTTACTAATATTTTTAAATAGTTAATTTCTGCTGCCTACTCTATTCACCCCCTCTAGAGTATTATGCTTTACAACTCGTTCCTATAATCAGTCCTACAATACTGGTGGATAGAATGATTCAAGATTACAGAAACCCCACTCATGAGGCTCGGCTAAAATGCATATATTTCAGGGACGCCTGAAAATGTGCACGATCCGACTCAAGTGAAAATGGTGGATTCTCTATTACGAGGCTTGGCTGACATACATGTATTTCAGGGACGCCTGGAATATGTGCACGATCCAACTAAGTGATACATTGAATTCAAGTGAGATTGTAGGAACTGAACTGTACCAAGGATTTTGAAATCGTATTTCATGGAAAAGATTGAGGGTAATGCGATCGGTGGTTTTTAAATGGAATTGAATATCGATTGAGACATTAATGTAAGTCAGGTTTCAGAGATTGGTAAAGGCGAAGTGCGTGCGAGAGTCACTAGATGTTGAATCAAGTGATAAGTCGATAAGTGTACTCAATAAGTTTCTAGGACAAAACTTTTTCTGAGTGGTATATAATGTAATGCCCCGTCCTGCTCAGCTCAATCGGAGGAATCGAAACACCAACGACGTTTCGACTTAGCCATGTAACGGCTTGCTCGAAGACCCGCTTGGTCGAGGCGACTACTCGCTCATGTGGGTGGCTTCGGTGAACTTGCCTCAGCTTAGCCTTCACTCTAATAAAACGAAAGTTTTCAACTGCACAAGTAGGCTTGATAATAAAAGAGACGAATCCACATAGCTAAGGGAATAACCCAAAGTTGGGTCGGACTAAGTTAGAACATGGAAAGGTCCCACGGTCGGCTTAGAAGTATCGTACGTAGTTCTTTCAAAATGACACTCGGTCCTTCGTCCCATGGCTTGGGAGAAGGAAAGTTGGTTGATGTTGTCACAAAGTTATGAACTTAGCCTAATGCATAGGTGTCACATGTATAAATGATTGATAAAGCAAGCACGGTCCCATCGTCCAAGGCTTGACATAGTGTCGTACCCCAGTATCGGAATACTGAGATTGACTAGGCCAGCTACTCCATATGAGATATATAAATGTCATACGACGATCGTAGCTATCATGAGACTAGGGGTGCATGCTACAATCAAGTCTCCTATGGTCTCACAACGCATCTATGTCTCAATCATTCAAAACAAGAAGTAGCAATTAATGAACATATGAGATAAAGCAGTAAGGCGTCCCTGACGCTTTATCAAAATGATCATGGGGATCTAGCTGTATAAGTTATCTAGTCCAGAGAGTCACATGCACATAATCGTACTCAGCTATTTTCACGACCCGTACCCTGTTTAGGGACACGAGCACGTGCGTACGTCCAGCCTACGCCACAGTATCGACGGTAGAACGCTGTAAAGGTCATCTAGAATATATAGAATCTAAGACACAATAATAAAATCTGTCATCTCCGCATGGAGGAATATAATCATAACTCAATCACATAAATCTAAGGAAGATAAGCACGATGATAAAGATAAAGATAAAGATAAAGATAAAGATAAAGATGAAGTAAATAGTCTGTAATAGTGCTGAGCCACAATCACAAGTTCAGAATTTAAAGACATAACACAAGATCCTAAATAAATACTACAAGTCTCAAAGTATCAATCTAGAATATAGTCCAGACAAATCTAGCTAAATTAAGCCACTACAGGCGGTACATCCTCTACGAGCACCAGGTCCACAGGTTGGTCCTGGTCGTAGGCTCCATCTATGCCAGACCCGTAGTAGGTTGGACAGTCTGCATCTAAATCCTCTAAAAAACAACGGAGGTTATATCCTGTCAGGATATGAGTAAGTACAAACACCAACAGCAGTTCCATGTGAATTGATACATGATATAAGAGACAATTATAATGAAATAAATGATGAATGTCAAAACTGGAAGTAAAACTGTATAAAAGAACTGAATAGCTTATCATGGGTGAGATGTAAGGTAAAGCTGGAATAAGCAGTAAATATAATCTGATGCACGATGTAAACCTATAAAGTAAGTGCCATAAGATATTAGACCATTATGTGATCGGCTTGGGTCAAGATCAGGCTGTTCCATTTGACCGGCTATGCACAAGTAGTATAATAGTATAGGGATCAAGCCGGCCAAAATGGAAAGCTATACACAAGTAGTATAAGGTCAGGCTACACCCTACGTGTGGTGAGGGTGAAACTATGCACAAGTAATAAACAAGTAGGGGTAATAATCACATAACCTCTACTAACTCCCCATCCTCGAGTAGTATAATGGATCCAGACATGACACATCATGACACGGGATTCAAAAAGCAGGGGGCCAGTCCACTTCCAAATCGGTGTCTATACATGTCACTCTCGGATTTTGTTATACGTATTTAGGTATACGTGTACGTATCTCGGACCCGTATTTTGACTTGTCCTGGCTGGCTAATCTTGGGTTCTTGCATTGGCATGGGTTAATTAGCATTTCATGGTTCGAGTGGTCTATTTTAGCTTTGGCATGCATCGGGTTCGGTTGGGTTCGGCTTGGTTTGGTTCAGTTTGGGTTAGTATGCAAATCCCTACCTACCACCATCCACCATTTATTAACCCAACAACCTTTCTCTCTCTTCATTCATTTTCTTATTAACTCCTTCTTCTTCCTCATAACTCTCTCCACCTATCAAGAGAGAGGCTTAGGCAAGTACAACTTGCTTTATGGAGGAATTCTATTTTTGTTGTTCCATTGTCTTCCATACGAGATTCTAAGACACTTTAGTACTTAGTATTTTAAATTTTCATGGTTTATTTCTTGTAGATCTAAGTTTGTTGTATTTCAGATTTCTTAGGTTTTGATCTACTAAACTTGGTTGCTTCCGGAGATTGAGAGTTCCATGTAGTAGGAATCTTGATTTTACGCAAGTTTGGCCTTTGAATGGTTGGATCAAGTCTTGGCCGAGATAGGGTTTCTTGAGTTCTTGAGTCCCATAGCTGCTTGTCTCGGCCTTTGAGAGAAGACAAAGTTTTTACGCACACGTTCTTACGTACCAGCGTAGTAAATTCCTTTTTACGCACACGTTCTTACGTGCCAGCGTAGTGTTTCTCCTTTACGCACACGTTCTCACGTGCCCGCGTAATCTGTTCTACGCGGAGTTCATCCGAACTCTACACATGGGCTATTCTCGCTAGCGTAGAGCTCGCTCTCGTGCCGTTTCGCTCGTGTAGTGTTCTCGCTTGCGTAGAGTCTCGCTCGCGTGCTGCTTGCTTGCGTAGACTCTCCCGCTCACATAGAGTCTCGCTCGCGTGCAGCCTAGCTCGCATAGAGCTGTCTTTCCTTGGTCTTGCCCGCATAAAGCTATTTTACGTTCGGGGCCTCCTTGGCCTAGCGTAGTTTTGCTAGCGTAGAGACTTTAGCCCCTTGGTGTACCCCGTTTGCCCTTTTATATGTTCTTGTACCTTTGTCATGAGCTTGATAATCATAAATTGGTAACACGACATGGTATAACAAGTAACTGACGTGACATGACATTGCATGATATGACAAGTAAGCATGATGGAAACTATTGAAGACTGTTGCGACGGCTAGCATAACATGACAAGAATGAATGGCCTGGACACCGTGGATGATTGTGTTTGTACAAATGAACGAGTATTGTCTTGCATCATGTCTAGGGCAGGGACCCCTGAGTACTACGGTCGGGGGTACCTACTGAAACTGACTAAGGCTAATAACTAGAATAATCCAGTAGTCATGAAGAGATTTCCCAGCTACAGGCAACCCCGTTATCTGGGCACCCCATCATGGGATTTGTAGCTTGCCGTCGAGTAGGGCACATTTTTAGCACACTGTCCTGTGTTGCACCCTCCAAGCTACTTAAGGGTAAATATATTTCTTGGACGATGTACCCACATGAACTCAATCCCTAAATTTTGCCTAGATAACCTGGATGGTCTGCAGGGCTTGTGGCTGTTGGAACATCTCATTGTATCTTGCTAGTAACTAGGCCTGTGATAACCCTAGTTAGTTAAAGTATCAAGCCGTACTTATTGCTTGGTCGTGAATGTTGGATGGAGTCTAACCAGTCCAAGTTTTATCTTATTCCAGTACCTGGCTACTTCGGAACATGATTGTTTATGCTTAACTGATTGGAATAATTTATCATTCTTTTGATATTTATTGCCCTATTTAGATTTCATGTCTTATTATTGTCTTTCTTATTTTATGCTTTGATATGCTGGTTTTAGTTCTTAAGTGAAGCCCCCTTTGTGGCACTTGCTCTTTCTGGGATCTGACCCAACTGGTTTTGCATGGCCAGATACCGGAGCAGCTCCAGAGGATCTCCCTACCTTCCAGCCAGATGGTAACCACCAAGCGTAACCCTGGCAACGAGTGGATTTTATTTTTGACTCTTTTATTCTATTGCAAAAGTATTCTTTTGAGGTGTTTAGCCGACGAACACGTGTTAGCTCGCTTGCACTTTACTTACTGTCTGCCTACGGGCTGTAGCATGATTAACAAATCGTAGGATTGATCATGTACAACTGAAACTCTTGCTAGTCCTTACATTTTGTATGACTAGCTTCATGATCATCCAAATATGTAATGTATGGGATGCCTTACTATTGTATATTTGGTGCTCTGACATCTTGTAACTAATATTACTTGCTTAAGATTTAGACAATAGGCTTGTTCGTGACTATAAGAGACTGATGGCTTGTAGTTAAACCCTCATGTATCTAGACAACCGTGACCGTATAACGAGGTAGATTGCACTTCAATATACATAGCTGGCGGTGTCCGCCCCCGCTCTCCAATATTCTGCTTCTGGGGCGTGACATGGTTTAAGTGGCGGCCCATGCAGGTCTTGTGAATCAAGATATGTGAGGGTTTACCGAATAGATATCTCAATCAGCACTCGTTCTTGATCTCTGCTCGTATCCTCTAAATTTCTGAAATCTTGACCTGATCACATGCTTATATCCTTGATCTGTCCTGGTCCGTCCTTATTGTTCCCTGTGTCGTCTTCTTCAGCGGCATTATTCCTGGTCCTGCCAATCAGCTGGAAGGAGCTCAACGAGTACCCCCGCAATATGAGGATCAAGCTCAGCACTCGGGAGCAGCTTCCGAGTAATGCTTCTCGGAGGTCCAGAACCCCCAGTACAGCTAGCCTAGCCTGCAAGACAAGATGATGAAGTCTTGGTTGGACTCACCAGGGAGTTTCTTGCATCACAGGATAATATACCTATTTAACTAATAAAGTAAAAACACTAACAATATTACTTTAAATAATATTAAAATAATAAAATAATATAAATGACTATATTAGCCCTATTGAGGAAAATGGGAGTGACAAATCTACCCTCCTAAAAAAAATTTGTCCTCAAAATTAGAGCAAACTAGCACAATAACACTAGCAAGAACAAAGAGAAAAAAATACCTCAAGGCTCGAAGAGATAAGGATAATGCTCCCGCATCTCGTTCTCTCTCTCCTAGGTAGACTCACCTGGAGAGTGATGCCTCCATGCGACACGAACCAAAGGAATAACTTGGTTCCGGAGCACCTTCTCCCGACGATCCAGAATCTCCACAGGCTACTCTGGATAGCGGAGAGTAGGCCCCACCTCTAACTCGGAGTGATCCAATACGTAACTAGGGTCTGCCACGTACCGCCTCAACTGTGACACATGGAACACGTTATGAACTCCCTCGAGCGTAGGCGGCAAGTCTAGTCGATAGGCCACTGCACCGACCCTTCCAAGAATAGTGAAAGGTCCGATGAAGCGCGGACTAAGCTTTCCGCCTCGGCCAAAACGAATCGTGTCCCGTGTCGAAAAAAATCCTTAGGAACACCATATCGCCAACCTAACACAAGACAAGACGCAATACAATACCCTAAAGCAAACAATCACAAGCAAGCACAAACTGAAAAACTGATACTAACCTCAAACTCTAGCGGTCTCCGGTAGCTATCGGCCTAATGTCGTTGTCTATCCTGAGCCACCTGAAGTCTACGCCTGATCAACTTAACCTTCTTTGCTACATCCACCACCATTTCCGGGCTAAGCAAAACTCTCTCAACGACATCGTCCCATGACAAAGGAGTGTGACATCTCCGTCCGTATAGAGCCTCAAATGGCAACATCTCTCTACTAACCTGATAGCTGTTGTTGTAAGCAAACTCTAGTAGGTGAAGATGGTCCTCCCAAGATCCCCCGAAATCTAACACACAAGTGCGAAACATATCCTCGAGTGTCTGGATGGTCCTCTCTGACTATCCGTCTGTCTGGGGGTGATACGCAGTACTGAACTTGAGCTGGGTGCCCAAGCTAGTATGCAAACTCCTCCAGAAGTGGAAAGTGAAACGACTATCCTGATCCGAGACTATGCTCAACGGAACTCCGTGCAATCTGCCTATCTGTCGCACATACATCTCTGCCAGCTTCTCCGTAGATAGTCCCACCTTGAAAGGCAAAAAGTGGGCCAATTTGGTCAATCTATCAACGATGACCCAAATCGCGTCTTTTCCTCCAGAAGATCGTGGAAGTCCAGATATAAAGTCCATAGTGATGTGCTTCCACTTCCACTCTGGAATAGGTAGTGGCTGAAGTAGACCACCTGGCCTCTGTCTCTCTGCTTTCCCCTCCTGGCATACTAAGCATCGAGATACAAACTGAGCTACCTCTCGCTTCATGCCATACCACCATACGTGCTCCCTTAGGTCTCTGTACATCTTGTTGGCTCCAGGATGCATAAAGTACTGAGAATGATGTGCTTCCTGCAGAATCTCCTCCCGAAGCTCTCCACACGGAATGCACAATCGAGTACTGTGTCTCAGCGACCCATCTTCGGCTATAGAGAAATCGTCTAGCAATCCTGCCTACACCTGCTCCCTGATGCTCCTCAGGGCCACATCATTAAACTGTGCTGATCTGACTCTGGCCATCAACGCAGACTAAATTTGTAAACCCCACATCTGAACATCTATCCCCAAAACGATCACCTTGATACCCAAACTATCCAGTTCGGCCAATAGATGACGATCTGCCGTCAAATACATAGTGACTAGATACCTGCTCAAGGCATCTGCAACTACGTTGGCCTTCCCTGGATGGTACTGCAAAGAGATATCGAAGTCCTTCATCAGCTCAAGCCAGCACCTCTGCCTCATGTTCAATTCCTTCTGGGTGAACACGTACTTCAAGCTCTTGTGATCCATAAAGATCTCAACTCACTCTCCGTACAGGTAGTGCTTCCACAGCTTCAAAGCAAAGATAACATCTGCCAACTCCAGATCATGGGTAGGATAGTTCTTCTCATTAGGACATAACTGCCTAGATGCATAGGCAATCACCTTCCTGTGCTGCGGAAGAACACAACCCAGGCCCTTCCCAGAAGCGTCACTGTAGATCGTGAAACCACCAGTCCCAGATGGCAACGTCAAGATAGGAGCTGTAGTGAACCGATTCTTCAGCTCATTAAAAATAGCCTAACACTCCTCGGTCCAGACGAACTCCACGTCTTTCCTGGTGAGTCTAGTCATCGACTCTACAATCCGAGAGAAGTCCTAAACGAACTTTCGATAATAGCCTGCTAGACCCAAAAAGCTCCGAATCTCTGCAACTGAGTTCGGCGTGGACCAAGACTCAACTGCTGAAATCTTCTTCGGGTCCACTGAGATCCCATGCTCGGTCACGGCATGACACAAGAACTCTACCTTCTCCAGGAAAAACTCGTACTTCGATAGCTTTCCATACAACTGCTCTTTCCTGAGAATCTCTAGCACAATCCGCAGATGCTCCTCGTGCTCCTCCGGTGTCTTCGAGTAGATCAATATGTCATCTATGAAGACCACCACGAACTTGTCAAGGTACTGATGGAATACCTTGTTCATTAAGTTCATGAATACCGCTGGGGCATTGGTCAACCCAAATGGCATAACAGTGAACTCATACTGGCCATACCGAGTCCAGAAAGCCGTCTTTGGAGTATCCTCCTTCTTTACCTTCAGCTGATGGTAACCGAACCTCAAGTCTATCTTCGAGAATACCTTTGTACCGTTTAACTGATTGAACAAGTCGTCAATCCTCGACAATGGGTACTTATTCTTGATAGTGAGGTTGTTGAGCGCTTTGTAGTCGACACACATGCGTACCATTCCATCCTTCTTCGGTACAAACAGAACAGGTGCGCCCCAAGGTAAAAAACTGGATCGAATGAATCCCTTGTCCTGCAGCTCGTCGACTTGCTTCTTTAGCTCTGCCAACTCGCTGTTGTTGATCCTATAGACATGCTGCGAGATAGGCTCAGCGCCCGATACCAAGTCTATAGAGCATTCAACATCCCTGTCTGACGGTATTCCCGACAACTTATCAGGAAAAACATCCAAGAATCCTGCTATCAATGGATGTGGCAATTCCTGTCCCGTCAACATAGCTCTACAGAAACTATCTCTTGGCTCAGCTGCTCCCCTGGCGAACTCAAACTCTGGCTCTCCCAGCGGTCTAAACAAAACTCTACCTCCTCTACAGTCTATATAGCATGGTCCCTACTCAACCAATCTATACCGAGTACCATATCGTAGCTCGGAAGGGGCATTACGAGCAAGGACGCACTCAAATCTTGGCCTCCCA
Organism: Iris pallida; assembly: GCA_029216955.1. Lineage (NCBI taxonomy): Eukaryota > Viridiplantae > Streptophyta > Magnoliopsida > Asparagales > Iridaceae > Iris > Iris pallida. The sequence goes on from JANAVB010031219.1 coordinate 815,127, forward strand.
GTGTAACTCTCTACCCCTTGCAAATATTATTGACCAGGATAATGCCTTCCCCGGTCATAATCTTGCAAGTCCGACTCAGTGGTTCAGCAATAATATTGTGTCTAAGTACAAAAGAGATAGATACAAAACTATACGAAGCACTAGAGTCAAACAAAGCTAATGCAGGAAATGAATCGAGTAGAACAGAACCTGCCACCACATCTGCTATGGGCTCGGCCACCTCGACTGTCAGTACGAATGCCCTACCCTGAGCTGCTCCCCTCTGATGCTGGACGAAACGCTGCTGCTGGGTCAGAAGTGGCGGACCCCTCTGCTTAATAGCTGGTCCCACTGGAGCTCTAGCAGGAGGTGCTCTGTCCTGACCTCCTGAGTTGGACGAGTAGGACAATGTTTCAACTGGTGGTCGGGCGCTCGACAGAATAGACAAATGCCCAACCTCTTCCTGCAGACCTCTCGGGTATGCCCCGGCTTCCCATAAAAAGCACACTGTGGAATCTGCTTCTGCCCCTGCTGATGTTGTGCACGTGCTGGAGCCTGGTGCTGCTGATGCTACTGCTGGTGGAACGGCCTCTGCTAAGTCTTAGGTCGCTTGGCCGGTCCTGTACTGGAACCAGCACCCATAGCATCGCTACTCCTCTTGGGCCTGAGACCCAAGTCCTCCTCTGCAATCTGAGCGTCCATCAGAATGCCTTCAAAGATCGCAGTACGACGCCCAGACGTGCGAGATCTGACGTCATGGTTCAGGCCCCTCCTAAACTTGTGGGCCTTCTCTCCAGCATCCTGAACCATGCCTTTGGCGAACTGGCTTAGACTGAAAAACTCTGCTGCGTACTCGTCCACAAACATGTTCCCTTGCACAAGTCCCACAAACTGGCCCTCCAGTGCACTAAGAGCCACATCAGAAAAGAATTTCTCCATGAATAGCTTCTTGAAGTTCTCCTACGTCAAGCCTATCACTGTCACGCAAGGGTCTGTGCGGTACCAAGTCAGAGCGATATCAAAGAACTGACTCGCTGCTGCTGACACCCATAGTCCCTCCTGAAGCTGTGCTAACCCTAGGCTCCGCTCAACATCCTCTAGCCAATCATCGGCATACGAGATCCCTTCTGTTCCCTTGAATTCCCGAGGAAACATCTTCTTGAAATCTATCATGGAGCCAGGTTTTGCCTGCTGCTGCTGTGGCTGCTGGGCAAGAGCGTCCTGAGCCTGAACTGCAGTCACCTTTTCTACAGCGGTGAGTGCTAACTGATGCACATTCTCCATGCTCTGCCTCAGAATCTATGCCTGTCGCTGCGATGCCTCAGCCTGTGCTCGCTGTGTCTCCATCATCTGCTGAAGGAGCGCGAACATCTGAGTAGTATCAATCGGCAACGCAGGTGGAGGTGGAAGAGTCTCCGGTAAAACGGGTACAGTCCTCGGGGCCGGTGGAGGAAGACCCCCCGGTAGAAGAGTCTCATGGTATTCAAAAGATCAAAATTTTCCTAATATGTGATTGAGTAACTCCTATCATAACCTAAAACCTATATCCTAATAGCAGGCTCGTAATTAACACTCTAAGTCGAGCACCATTACGAAATCATACTAGTTGCGACTCTGACCTGCATGGGCCACCATAGCTGCAGTCTGATTTAATTACAATTATACAAAAGACAAATATCCAGATTGACCGACTAAACAGGTGTCGATGGCTAAACACCAGAACATAAGTAATGATACTAGAGTGGTGGAGAAGAAACCTACTCGAATCTCCCGCCAGCCATGCTCCTAGTATGCACCATTGACGTCAGGGAAGAGGTTTGGATCCTCAGGCGCTGCTACGAGATCTGGCCAAAAAAACCAGCGGGGTCGGCCCCGAATAGCAAGTACCATAAGGGAGCACAAAAGTGTGAGATAAAACCCAAGCGTAAAATAATAATACTAATAATAATAAAGGCTTCCGGTTGTAACCTCGGTCCACAGCCTGTCATAGCACGATAGACCAACCCAACAACCAAACAAGGACATGGTTTGGACCATGCACCATGACAGTCCATGTCCCTCGGCTGCTAACGAAAGGTACAAGGAACAGTCAAGTCATTTTTCAGGCAGCCATTCATTCCTGCGGCTTTCTATATTTGGCGGAGTTATCCCCGTGATACTGATTAAAAGGAATCCTCATATCGTGTCAACCCAGCAAGGCTAGCCAAACCATTAGACATATAGCATATTGATTATGCACTGGTCCCCTGGAGGGCTACTGCGCTAATACATATAACACATAGCTCGTAGAAGTCGGATATAGTCATCTGCTAAAGGCGAATGAAACTATATCCGTGGCGGCCAACCCAACACGTCAGGACTGGACCTGGGGTGACTAGTATGACACGATCTCAGGATTCTTCCCACCCAATGCATCTACCAAGTTAGTTGCCTAGTTAATCCCTAGGTTATCCTCGGAGTTCACACGTCGTGGTCACATGCTCACTCCGTAGATGTCGTACAATATACGAGTACCCCAAGAAGGGATCCGTACTGGCTCATGGAGTCATACGTATGTACCCCTTCATAGTGTAATGCAACACACAACACATATAACGTCATTGCTACCAACCATTCGCTATATAAATGCTAGACTCTTGGATGTACTGGCAGGTATCACGTAGGAACACTTAGCACATAGGATAGCACCTCGGTGCTCACATAGATTGTACCTTAGTACACACATAGGTTTATCCAGCACACGCATAGGTAGTTAGATCAGGAATGAGGACCATGACACAAGAGGAAAGAGAATAAGAAGGCACTACGCACTTAGGGTATGAAGTGCTCCAAGTCATGAAGTGGCACAAACGGTGCATGGGCAAAAGTGTAAGGTGAAATGTGCACAATTAAAGTGACAAAATCATCTAACTGTACAAAATCAACAACTATAAGGAGGTACAATTATTCTCTAACTGTACAAAATCATCTAATCATGATAAGAATTTATTACAGTCGAAAGAAACCTCAAAAACGTCAAGTACAGAAAATATGCCAAAAAGATCAAAACCATGATTGAAATTATCAATCGCATATGAACTCCAATTAAAGTGAAACAAGAAGATTCTTGAAGCCAAGACATAGATCTACAACTTTACACTAAGGACCAAGGGGACCAGCATAGATAAATATAACAAGAATTATCATGGCAAAAAATGACGCAAGGGGTCAAAAGGGGTGCCAGGGACAACATGCGCCAGGACAGCATGCGCCAGGGACAACATGCGCCAGGGACAACATGCGCCAGGACAGCATACGCCAGGGACAGCATGCGCCAGGAATAGCATGCACCAGGGTAGCATGTGCCAGGACAGCATGCGCCAGGGATAACATGCGCCAGGACAGCATGCTCCTGGAACAGCATGCGCCAGGACAGCATGCGCCATGACAGCATGTGCCATGGGCCAAAAGGCACCATCCATAGCATGCGCCATGACAGAATGTGCCAGGGACAACATGTGCCAAGACAGCATGCGCCATTGGCCAAAAGGCACCATCCACAGCATGCGCCAGGACAACATGTGCAAGGGACAGCATGCGCCATGGACCAAAAGGCACCGTCCACAGCATGCGCCAGGACAGCATGTGCCAGCATGGATCAGCATGCACTACTCATCTTCTCCAACTAGCCTCTAAATGTTTTTGAGAACCCATGGACTAGAAGGGCCATAAATCTCTCAAAATAAGTCAAAATCTAACTTTTCAAATATCAAAATTGTGTAGAATCAAATTCTCTACCACATCGAACAATTAGTTTTCGAAAACCAGTAAATTTGATAGATCAAAATCTAAGAAAACCAAAAATAACATAAACTTAGATCTACAAGAATCCATCCATCAAAATCGAATATACCAAGTACTAAACTTGTAAAGGATAATGAGAAGAACAATATAGACAAATAATATCAAAGGAAAATAATCAAGAATAAAAAATGCGTAAATCTCCACTTTTGAGCAAGTTGTACTATCCTAATGGTGGTGGTTGAGGGAAATGAATGAAGGAGTGAATGAGAGAGAGTGGGGAAGAGAATATATATAGGGGTTGGGTTGGCTTAAGAAACCCCACTCTCTAAACATGCTCTAACCATTTCACTAATGACATGCTTAAAGGCTACATACAACCATTAATAAATAAATAGAATTATTCACATGCCAAATACAGGATACCATGTACATGATTCATGAAAGAATACGTATATCGGGATCGGGGAGTGACACATAGCCTTTTCTCGTCCGACGGGTTAAGTTGTATCGCACGGCTTATGGCATAAGTCTAGGCACCCAATGAACTTGGTTGTTCAAGTCGAACGCGTGCACGATACGTTTCTACGATACAAGGCTTGGCATAGCCTTTGCTCGTCTTACGGGTTAAGTTGTTGCACGATTGAGTTAGGCAAGAGTTTTGCTGGGCTATTAAAGTCATAGCAAGTACTGTCCCATGTTTTTTGTGGTTGTCGAGTCACATAGTCCCACGACCTCAAGGCTCGTCATATAAAGTATGACTTGGACGGTAGTGTCGCTTAGAAAAAAAGTTGGTTTAAGGCACGGGCCATGGTAGGTTCAAGGATAAGTGTTCCACGGTTAAAGAACACACGTTTTGTTTAAGTTAAGCTGGGTATATAGTAGTCATTCTCTGGGTTTAAAAAGATAGAAAGTTTATGCGACTGTTTGTTGCTGTCAGCCCCTATTTTTCAAAATTAATTAAAATAGAATTAATTAGTTGCTAATGTCATATTTAGTCTTAAAATAATTTATTATAATTTTTAGAAATTTTTCTAGAATTTTTAAATGATTTTTAAATGAGTTTAAATACTAAAATACCTATTTGCAATTAATTAAAATATTTTAATATCATTCTGTAATATTTAGAATTGTTTTTATATCAATCTGCAATTTATTAAATTGTTACAATAGCAGTTTTCAATTAATCAATTGTTTTAAATTACGGAATATAAATTTCTATTTTCATTTAGTCTTATTAGGGACCCTTTCGTAATATCCTAAAACTATGGGGACCTAAGTGTAATTCCTAACCCTACCCACCCCCGACGACTCGGGCTGAACGACGACCGCCACGCCGACCTGCCCCCGCAATTTTCGTCCAGCACGACGCCCCCAACCGACCACTCTCCCTATAAAATGAAACCCTAAACTAAAACCCTAACCCTAACACAGCGCTCGGGCTGACCCCCTGGCCAGCCCGACCCAACTCAAGAACCCGACCCAGAGGGTCGAGTTCTGTCACGACCCGCACCCACTGTGAGGATACGAGAACGTCACAACGCCCAGCCTACGCCGCAGTGTCGGCGGTAGAATGCTGTTCTAAGTCATGAACTATAACTAACATAATATGAATGCTCTCCATAAGGAGGCCAACATAGAGGTACAACTCAATCACAATCTAGAGATAGAATACGGCACGATAAAATAGATAAGAGAATCCTCAACTGAGGTACAACAGAAATGAAATACAAGTCTCAACATCTCTACAATATACAAACTCTGAATCAAGAACAACAACTAAACATGAAAAAGAAAAACAGTCTAAACTATCTATACTAAGCAAGGTATCGTCCTCAGCAGCTGCCTGAACCTCCCCTGGGGTCCAGGTCGCGAGTGTCAACTAGGCAAACTCTAAGTAAGGGTGCAGGGTGCCTCATCATCCTCTGTAAAATTTTCAACAGGTCCAGTCAGGACGGGAGCGAGCACAAAACATCTCACGCAGTTCATAACGAGTTAGAAAATATAAAGCATGCAATAGAGTAAAGTACATGAAACGCTGAAAGAAGAAGATATATGAAAAACAGTAGAGATTTGATAACAGGAAATATCTAAATATGATAAGTAAGACTGTAAGGAACATGTGATTTTAGAGCACAATATGGTTATGTAAACGGGTTAGGTTATACAATAAAAATGGGACTCCTTTGTACGTGGGTGTACAATGGACATATATAATTTCTTATATAATACGATTGATCACATAACCATTTCTACTCCCCCTTCCCCAATCAATACACAAGGATCCAATTCAGTTACGTTACCGTATACAATGGCTTGTACAATGGCTTGTACAATATCTTGTACAATGGCTTGTACAATGGCTCAATGTGATACTGAGAGTACAATATGCACAATGAGTGTACAATGATAAGGGTATTCAATAAATATAACATGTAAGTGAAACGCACATCACAATATGTACTTAGTGAATACAAGGAGATAACATCTCAGAAGAAGATTCATATAGTACCAATCCGTGATAATGATCGTGTCAGCATCAAGTACAGTAATCTAGAGCAAGAATGTAAACCCATACAAGTATAAAACGGTCAGAGAATGTACTCGCCTCGTATCTGAATGTCTGAAGTAAATGTACTGTCCGAGATGAGGTACCTGACTCCTAGTTAGAGCAACACAAGTCAAGATGTATACAGAGGGTGATATATAAAATGTACAATGCATCTGCATGCTGTCTAGGTCAAACTAGGCTAAAGTCGACACTTGGTCAACTCTAGTCAACCACACTAGTCAAACTAGGTCAAGTCCTAGCCCAAACAAGTCTAACAAGTCTCACTAGGCCTAACCAAGCCTAGTCTAGCAATCACACACCAATCACAAGGCTATACAAGCCAAACACAAGCACATATCAAGGCACATCCTGTTCATGCATATTCAACATTATATATATATAAAAAGAGGAAGGAACTAACATGTAAGCTAAGTATGTGTGTGAACATGGATGTGCACAACAAGGGGAAAATTAAACACTAGTTATAGATTACACTAGAACATAGCACAAGTTAACAAGGTTACATCTATTTCCATCATGGAAATCATCAGAGGAGGGTTACATGGCATGGTGGTTTACATATGAAATCTGAATTTAACTATCATTTCAATTTAAGGGTTATGGGTTGCATTATACACAGGCATTCAATTAGGTCCTCTATATTAGGCTAACAATATTAGGCTATATACATTACACTCACATTGCATAGAAAATACTATATGTACATTAATGTATATAGCTACACTACAAGATTGACATGTATACATATAATATCTATTACATGCATACATTACTTATATATATAGAAAGAGAGAGAGCATGAGTGTGTGGTGTAATGTGAGAACATGTATGTAGGGCTTGTGTGTGTTGTAGGGTGTGAAAATTATGACACGCTGACATAAGACTCAGCCAAAATCATACGTTCAAGGTTATACGCTCAGTCAAAGCCATACGCTCAAGGCCATACGCTCATCTAAAGGCCGTACGCTCAGTAAATATTTTATTATTTTCTGAGATGACAGCACAGCATGTATTTAATGAAGGATGAATCTGACACTTCGTCTTTCGTACAAAAGACAGCTGCTCTATGAAGATTAGCCGTCGTATAGGTTTTCGAGAAATGATTTTGTCTCTTACGAAGGACAGCTCAGCAGCCATCATAAATGCACAGCCATCATTACTGTCATTTCTGACAGTCTGTCAGTTATCATATCTGCAGCACGGTGCTCGAGAGATATTTGTCAGTATTTGAAGATATAGCGTATTTGAGAAGATTGAGGACAGCCACGTGTCTACTCCCTCATTGCCCAACCAAGTGAGCGTATGGACTCCTCCTTGTCAACCAAGTGAGCGTATGGACTCCATACGACTCCTTGTCAACCAAGTGAGCGTATGGACCCCATACGACTCCTTGTCAACCAAGTGAGCGTATGGACCCATACGACTCCTTGTCAACCAAGTGAGCGTATGGACCCCATACGACTCCTTGTCAACCAAGTGAGCGTATGGACCTCATACGACTCCTTGCCAACCAAGTGAGTGTATGGACCCCATACGACTCCTTATCAATAAAGTAAGCGTATCAGCCTTATATGGCTCTATGCTGTCCAAGTCAGTGCTTGCAAGACATGTGCCTTCAAAAGCTAGCGTATGACTCTTCTTCAACAAAGACAGCGTATCACAGCAAATGCATCCAGGATGATTTTCAACGTACAGTCAACACACGTTCTCATGTGTCCTGTACTCGGTTACCCACTTATTCAGAAGTTATGCAACGTGGCATTCATGCCATCAATCTCTCCTAGATATATTCCACTACTTTCAACCGCACTCCAATGTGTCTCCATCAGAATTTGCCACGCGTCCCTGCAGCTATGCACACGTTAAGTAACTGACTGAGCGTATGCTTCAGAACAGTTATCCAGAACTCTATAAAAGAGAGTTTCTTCATCTTCATCAGACACTACAATTAATTCAGAGAGAACAGAGAGATTGCCCAGTTGCTGTCCAAGTTCTTCAAAGTTCGAGTTTTCTTCATCGCATCGTCCAAGGGATAAAGTAATCGTCTTCTAGATTAGATTCCTACAGTTGTAATTTTCTCAGATACAAAATAAATAAAGTGAATTTATTTATGGAAAACAAATTGGCGACTCTGCTGGGGAAAGCTGTCTCCTCCAATGAGATAGCAACAACTCAATGCGATACTTCGTCGATCGGCTCGACGAAGAAGACGATGGTCATACAATTCGACCAATCTGCTTACGAAGAAATGCTCAAGACGAAGGAGGGCCGAATTGCTTCCTCCGCTCTTCTTGCTGCCAAGAAGAAAGGACACTCTGTCTATGTCTCTAAGTCTTCTTCGACAGCCCGAGACGCTTCTGTCACTTCTCACGTTGACAAGAACACGTCTTCAACTTCAACGAATCACACTCCGGCTTCCCTGAACACGGCAACAGTGGCTTCTCCTAGTCACGCTGACAAAGTGGGTTCTTTAACCAAGTCAGCGTGTCCAAGGAAAACCATCCATGGATATGTCAAAGTCTCTTCTCCTTCAACTCTTACGACAGCAGTCGGCTCTTTAGCCATTGATGACTCTGTGCGTATGGCAGCCAAAGGGCAGCGTACGGCGAAGGCAGCGTACAAAAGCCAACAGAAGGCAGCGTAAGCTAAGCCAAAGCCGGCGTATGCTAGTAAAAAGGCAGCGTATGACTAGAAGTCCAAACTGAAGTCAGCGTATGCTAACAGATACAGTCCTTTGAATGTTTCTCAAAATCAGGCTGGGGGTTCTCTTCCACAGAACATACAAATGATTCCCCCACAACTTGCACATCTTGTACCAACCAAGGAGAAAGACTCTTTAGTCAACTCCTCTACTCCTAAGGTCTTTACCTCTGGAGTTAATTTGACTAGTACTCTTACTAGATCAAACAAAGGAAAACGCCTTTTGGCTACTTCCTCTAAAGATGGATTATTACCGACTCCTAGTCGGAATAATACCCATCTTCCTTCTCTCAAAATTTCTCGATCTGAGAAAGGCAAATTACAAGTATCCAAGACTGATACCAAAGTCATATCTCCTACGGATCTTCGTAACAAGCTTAATCAGAATCATCTCAGTTCCACTTCTGGTATTAAGAAGCCTGATCAAACTGAGAAAATTATACTAGACTCTGATGCAGAATATGCCAAGAACTATGTGGCTCAAATTAATCAGTCTTTATACACTCAAGAACCGAGAAGACAGAAGAACAAAAGACAAGTTTCTACACAGAAACTATCTTCAAGTACTTCCCAATCTGTTCCTACGGATCTCCGGGAGTATTTGCAAAATAAACGGAGAATTAACACTCCATCTGGCCATGACATTGCTCATATTTGCTATGAAAAGCATGGTTGCAACTTCCAACCTCGGGTTGTAATCCAGTACTGTTGTTCACCAAAAAGACGATCTGTTTTTGAACGAATTCAATATGAACCAATATTGGATGAAGATGAACCTCTTTATGCTTCTGTCAACATGACTTCCAGAAATATTGGGGGTAGCATACGGTCTGATGCTATATCAGATTCTGAAGATGGTGTTTATCTCGGCACCCGATCCAGGATCGGAGCCTTGGCCAGGGTCTCTTCTTCTTCTCATCCAAGTGGTAATCCGGAGATTACAGAGGACTTCCTTGGAGAATCCAATTTTCCAGTATTGACTCCTGTAAATAGTCCCGAGAAAGATATTGATTCACACAGCGATGATTCAAAACAGACTATTTTATCGTCTATTCCTCGAATGATTACCACTTGCATGGTAGACGGTAATCATGAACCTTCAACTAGCACTGAAGCTCATGAGCAGAGGATTTCTTCCTTGGAACAACAGTTGCGAGCTATGGCAGATACATTGAATGCTATACACACTCTTATGCAAGCCCAGCATCAAACTCAGAAAGTTCAACAAACAGTACCACCAGTAGTATTAAATACTCCCGTTGCCCCAAATTCGGAACCTTCTACTATTCCGGGGGTACAATCTAATGTTCCTGTACAAACCACTCCAAGTCAGTCTGGAGCTGGGGGTGGTACATATGCTGCAGTTCCTCCTCCCAATTACACTCAACAAGTTACAACTCCACAATCTTCCGGAATTGTTACTGAAGAGTTAAGGAATCTCCGAACTCAATTTGAGGCATTTAAACAAAAGGATGGTTTACAAAGGTTAGGCATCAAGCAACCTTATCCGATAGAATGGAAGCAGGTGTCGTATCCACCAAAATACAAACCTCCGACCATTTCTTTCTTTGATGGGACTACCTCCCCAAGTCAGTTCATTAATCACTTTGAAGTAATGACTGATCAGTTGCAACCAAGCGATGCCCTCCTCACTCGGGTGTTCATTGGATGTCTCAAAGGAACAGCTTATGAATGGTATAGAAGTCTCCCGGATGGGTGCATTACTTCATTTGCCGGTTTCGAACAAATGTTTCTTGAACGGTTCTATAAAGGACTCAATGACATGACCATGTCAGTCCTCATAAGAATTAAACAGAAAAAATAATGAAACTACTGAGGACTTCATTGAAAGATTCAGAAGAGAAGCCCTTAAAATGCTTCTCGGAACTCCCGATGCTGTTACCATCGACACTTGCAAGTCGAATCTCTTACCAATCATCAGTATGTGGACAGGGTCCACTCAGTTTCAAGATTGGCCTTCTTTCATCGTCAGTGCCAAGGCTACTGAAGTCAGTGCTGAAACCTTCAAAGGTCTGGGGGTACAAATGGCTCCCAAAGAATTAAATCAGAGTGCTAGCAACAGTACTCGACCCAATAATCGCAAAGGAAAAGAGGTCTTGAAGTCAATCTCCAGAGCAACAGTCAAGAGGTAAAGACTACCCAAGCTACTCCAGCTCCAACAAATCAACAACAGAGACCTCCTCGGCCGAAGGAAGAATATTCTTTCGATGATGACGATGTTCAGGGTATCTTTGAATGCTTGCTCAAAGGTAATAAAATACAATTGCCAGAAATTAAAAAGCCTGATGAAGCCAACAAAACAGATCATCCAAAATACTGTCCATATCATAGAATGCTGGGTCATACAATCCGGTCTTGCTATGTATTAAAAGGAAAGATCCAAGAGATGATTAAATCAGGAGCTGTGACACTGACACCCAAAGACAAGACAGTCACAGCAAATGTAATTTCAATGCAGTTCGGTGACTTCCCTCCTTTAATGGTGGAAAATGGGATTGTTCCTATCCCCAAAGCAACTCTCGAAGTTGTGAATATCCCACCAGCACAGAATGAAGGACTTGTTCCTGTCACAACTAAGAAGGGAGAGATCATGTGGATCCACCCGGATTTAATGACGGAGTTTGAGACATCTTCCTCTTCTCCTCGGAAGACTCCTTTGTCTAAAAAGAAGCTCGGGAAGACTAAGTCATACAATGTGACTTCTAGTTTCACATCCGATTTTTATCTAACCTCTAATTTCATCTTGGCAGGAAATTCACTCCCTACGGAGATAAAATCTGTACCTCAATCTGAAGATAGGTACAAGCCTGCATTTCATCTATACAGTTCACAATCTCGTGAATTAATGGCGAAGATGGGTTATGATCTAGTCTCTGCTCCTGGTTTGAACTCAGGCAAAGGACTTCGAGCACCTTTTGCCATCACTATGAGACATAATCAATCTCGTGTTGGTCTCGGTTTCTGGAATGAAGCTCTCATCAAGCATAAAAGAACCAAGAGCAAGATAAAGAATTGTAACATGGTTTCCATAGACCCAGAACCAGAATCTGAAGTCGAAGTTCATGCTGGAACTCGATCAGGAAAAATATATCTGAAAGATTATGCTGACATTCCTGGAGAAACTCCTGATGTCCCTCCGGTTACAGCTCCAACACCAATCTCTACTGAAGAGCCTTCAAATGTTCCTGTTGAGACAGTTCCTTCTAAACCAATAGCAGCTGACAAAGGCAAACAACAAGTCCGCTTCGATAAACCATTGAAGAAGTCATCTCCTACAGGACTTGAAAAGCCTTATAATTTTGATATATTGGCTCAACTAGCCAATACACCAGCTAAATTATCAATCTTTGAGCTCTTACGCCTCTCTAAAGAGACTCGAGAAACTCTGAGTGAAGCACTGCTGCAAGCAGAAACCTGCCTAACTCTCCTCAAGAAGTTGGAAACAGAACCTGTTTCTCATTGCCATAATGTTTTGGAATTAATTCCAAACATTACCTTTACGCAGGACGATATGCTGCTAGAGGATAATCGATACGACCGCCCTTTATATCATACAGGATATATCGATTCTATGAAGGTTGATCGTCTACTGATTGATCCAGGATCTGCTCTCAGTATTATGCCGAAGGCTATGCTAGATGCACTGAAGATACCTGTGCATAGTCTTTCCAACACTATCACTACCATCTTGTGATTCAATCAAAGAAAAAGTGAGCCTTTGGGCAAGATTCGCCTCAAATTTTAAATAGGCAATCTTCGCACTAAAGTTACTTTCTACATCATCGACAATCATGGTTGCTCATACAATGCTCTATTGGGGAGACCATTCTTGCATGAACATAATATCGTTCCTTCGACTCTTCATCAGTGTTTCAAATATGTTGATGATAATGGAGAAGTTCAAAAGGAGGTTGCAGATCTCTATCCATTCAAAGGAGTCGAAGCTTACTTCAATGACGCTCGCATGTACAAAGACGAATACTCAAAAATCTTGCAAGCTATGGATAATGATGATGAGATGTCAAAAGTCGATACCTTTGTTATTCCTGTAAAAGGGCGTATCACTCCTCCGCAATCTGCCCAAGCTCCACAAGGCTCACTGATAATTCCTGTCAGTGGACGTACTACTTCATCATCTGCCCAAGCTCCAAAAGGCTCGTTGATAATTCCTGTCAGTGGACGTACTACTGTATCGTCTTTCCAAGCTCTACAAAGTTTGCTGATAATTCCTGTCAGTGGACGCACCACTCTTCTTCCATCTTCTCAGGCTAGACCCGATACTCTAGTCATTCCAGTCAGTGGACGTACTACTTATCCACGATCTTCTTCAAGGGAGCTCACCTCTTCTGAGCCTTTTGTTATCGATCTTAATCGAAACAAAACTTCTGATCACTCTTTCTCTCCCCCTTTTTGTCATTAATTTGACTAAGTCTGATAAGACTCAGCCTTCTGTTGTAAATACAGTATCTAATATTAATGAAGCATCTCCTTTGCAGTATATTGATGTCTGTAACCATGTACAAAGTTATTTACAATTGCTAGATAGCTTAGAGCCACTAACTATAGGAGTTGTTCAAACTCTTCATACAGATGTTTCATTAGAGTCTATACAAAAATCGTACTTCGTGGTTCCTATTCGAAAGAAAGGAGAAAATCCAATATTCTTCTACAAAGGACCCCAGAATCCTTCTAATCTGGAAGAAGATGACAAAAACGACGATACTGGAAGGTTACAATTACGTTACTACAGTCAACAGTCCAAAAATATCATCAAGAATATGGGTTATGACTTCAGAACCAGCCTCAATAATGGAAAAGGAAGAAGAATGCCTGTTCGAATTCCTCTATTAAAATACGGAAGGACGAAATGTGGTTTGGGTTACATTGCTCCTACCTCCTTTATCAACATAGTCCATGAAGATTCAAAATTCGATGAAGACGAACGATCTGAAGATGAACAATCTGAGTCTTCCGATTCCATTTCTTGGGATTCTGACACAAGTATTGGCGATCTCCATCGCTCTATTCTATCTATCAATATGGTCTCTGTTGATGGCCCGTAAGAAAATGATGAAGATGAGGATGATTTTGAAATATCACCCGAATCAGAACAATGGGCTCAAAGATTAGACAATCAATGGGAATTCAGGTTCGAGCAGAGGGAACCTCCTACTGAAGATAAACTGATCCAAATTGATGTTGGGGAAGAAGGGTCCCCTAAACCAATATTCATCAGCGAAAGTCTTTCAGAAACAGATAAACAAGACATGATCAAGCTTATTCATGAGTATATCGATGTCTTCGCTTGGAGTTATAAGGATATGCTAGGATTAGATCCAAAGATTGCAATGCACAAACTTAATATCATGCCAAATGCTAAACCAGTCAAACAACAACAGCGACGATTTTGTCCAGACATTATGGATACAATTGAAGCTGAAGTCAACAAGCTTATGGCTTCCGGATTTATTCGAGAGGAACAACATCCTGAATGGGTGGCTAATATCGTTCCTGTCCTCAAAAAGACCGGCAATATCCGAGTTTGTATAGACTTTCGTGATCTCAATACAGCTTGTCCAAAAGACGAATTTCCTCTTCCAATTACCGATGTCATGATCGATAACACATGTGGTTTCGAACGAATGTCATTCATGGATGGGTATTCGGGATACAATCAAATCAAAATGTTTCCGGACGACGAGAGACATACTTCCTTCAGAACGCCGATTGGTACATACTGTTATACAGTGATGCCGTTTGGTCTCAAGAATGCAGGAGCAACATATCAGCGAGCAATGAGCACTATATTCTGCGAACATCTTCGGAAAATAGTCGAATGCTATGTTGATGATATTGCAGTCAAAAGTCGACAAAAGGAGGATCATATCCAAGATTTGAAGACTATCTTTGATTTAATGCGTCAGCATCAACTTAAAATGAACCCTACTAAGTCCTTCCTGGGCGTCTCTAGTGGCAAATTTCTCGGCTTCGTCATTACCGCTAAAGGTATACACGTAGATCCCGAGAAGATCAAAGCCATTCAAGAGATGCGTCCTCCATGCACCTTAAAAGAGCTACGAGAATTTCAAGAAAGAATTGCTTATATCAGGAGATTCATTTCCAACTTATCAGGACGCTGCAGACCATTCAACAAACTTCTGAAGAAAGGTGTATCTTTCGTCTGGAACGAAGAATGTCAAAAAGTATTTGACGATATCAAACAATATCTCATGAACCCTCCAGTTTTGGTACCTCCCGTCTCGGGAATACCATTCCTTCTATATGTTCGAGCCATGGATCATTCTCTTGGTGCATTACTCGCCCAGAAAAATAAAGATGGCCATGAACAGGCTATTTATTATCTCAGTCGCACAATGACCGGTGTTGAACCGTATTATTCTCCAATCGAGAAAGAATGCCTAGCATTAATGTTTGCTGTTCAGAAAATGCGATATTATATCATCGGTCAAACGATTCACGTTATTTCCAGAGTGAATCCCATCAGGATTATAATGAAGAAACCCGGTATTCTCAACTCCAGACTAGCTAATTGGGGAATCTTGTTAGCTCAATACGACATGCATTATATTCCTCAAAAGTCAGTTAAAGGACAAGCTCTTGCAGATTTCCTGGCAGCTCATGCAGTCCCAGAAGATTCTAAATTATATGATGAGATTCCAGATGAAGTTCTGGATTCAAATCTGGTTTCTGAAGAAATTTCTACCTGGCGTCTATTCTTTGATGGAGCATCTAGAATAGGTCCTAATGGCAATATTGTCGCCGGAGTTGGGATTGTTCTCGTATCCCTAGAAGGACTAACTATTCAGAGGGCTTATTCTCTGGATCAATCATGTTCAAATAATGTAGCCGAATATAATACATTGCTCATTGGTCTTCAACTTGCTAAACATCTAGATATTCAATATTTAGAAGTTTATGGAGACTCCAAGCTTATCATCAATCAGATCAGAGGAACATATGAAGTTCGTCATCAGGATTTGATACCTTATCATCGAGCAGCACTCTCTATGGCCTCCTCCTTTGATGGTTTCTTTATTGAACATGTTCGACGAGCCTATAATACAGAAGCTGATGCTTTGGCTAATCTTGCTGCTGTATTAGCCATACCAATCAGACGTCAGCAAGTAATAGTGGTTTATAACCGAGAACTATTCTGCGTTAAGAATAATTTGGCTTTGGTTTTTTCCCCATAATCCAGACAAAGATTCTCTCAACCTTGATGCTGAATTAAAGTTTGACAAAGTGTCCTCATCTTCTTCCGATTCTACTATGGAATATGTCTTTTCTAATGAAACAGAAGCCATAACTGAAGACTGGAGACGCCCGTTTCTAGACTTTGTATTATATGACATACTTCCTGATAATCCGAATGAAGCAGCGTCTATTCGGCGTCGATCTCTCAGATTCTATTATAATCATACTACGAAGACATTATATCGTCGGGCCTACGACGGTCTTCTCCTCCGATGCATCGCTGGTGAAGAAGCATAATAGATTGTTCATGAAGCACATGATGGTGTTTGTGGAGCTCATCAACCGGGTCCTAAACTTCAAGATCGCATCCGACGTATGGGTTATTATTGGCCCACGATGGTGGCTGACGCTATTCAATATGCTCGGAAATGTAAAGCCTGTCAAATTCATGCGGACTTTATCCATCAACCGTCAGAGTTCTTACACCCAACAGCGGCATCATGGCCCTTTGAAGCATGGGGTATGGATGTTATTGGTCCTATTAACCCACCGTCATCAAAAGGACATCGGTTTATTCTAGCAATAACTGATTACTTTTCCAAATGGGCTGAAGCAATCCCGTTATCTGAAGTCAAAACTTCTAATGTTATTAACTTCGTCAAACATTATGTCATCTATCGATTTGGTGTTCCTCGACGTATTATCCATGATAACGGACCGTAGTTCGTCAGCCAGAAATTTACTCGATTCTGCGACGATCATCGGATCAATAATTTAGCTTCTACAGCATATAATCCAGCAGCTAATGGATTGGCAGAAGCTTTCAATAAAACTATCATCAAACTCTTGAAAAAGTTTGTTTCTTCCAACAAACGTAACTGGAGCGAGAAGCTTGGTGAATGTTTATGGGCCTACCGTACCACAGTTCGCAATGCGACCGGATGTACGCCTTTCTCTTTGGTATATGGGTGTGAAGCTGTTCTTCCCCTTGAGATCCAGATTCCTTCTCTGAGAATTGCAATCTCCAATGAACTTACAACAGAAAATAATGATCGTCTTCGACTTCAAGAATTGGAAGCTCTAGATGAAAAACGATTGTATGCTCAACAAAATATCGAGCTGTATCAGGCCCGAATCTCAAAAGCTTTTAACCGGAAAGTCAAAGTCAGAGCATATCAGAAGGGAGAACTAGTCCTTACTGTCAGACGTCCTATGACTATGACACATATGAGCAAAGGCAAATTTGACACGAAATAGGAAGGCCCATTCGTAGTAAACAAAGTCTTCTCTAACGGAGCATACCAGCTTGCCTCTATGGATGGAAAAGTCACGATGATGCCTATCAATGGCAAATTCTTAAAGAAATATTATGTATAATATTTTCA
Source organism: Iris pallida (assembly GCA_029216955.1). NCBI lineage: Eukaryota > Viridiplantae > Streptophyta > Magnoliopsida > Asparagales > Iridaceae > Iris > Iris pallida. The sequence continues at coordinate 832,779 of JANAVB010031219.1, forward strand.
TCATTCTCCAGCAAATATAAAATCAAAGTTAATTCTTCTCTATAAAAGTTATCTCGATATCGTTATCCCCAGAGAAAACTGATATTCTACCATGTATCATTTTCCCAGAGAATTTGATATTTTGTCTTATTAGATCCCCAGTAGATTTAATAAAGATCTTGCATAGAAAATCATGTCCATATTACCTCTAAATTTTCTATCTCAGTATGTATCATATTTTTTTTATTCTCTGAAAATAATATCTCGTCTTTTGATTTCCAAGTCCAAAGATCATGGAGAATAGAATCCAAAGATATCTTTATATCTGAATTCTGTTTTCTCTAATCAGTATTAAACTAAAATTATCTTTGGTTTAATATCATGATAGAGTTACAAAGTTTATTTGTATATTCTATTTTATTGAAATATGTCATGTATTATTTACCTCTGAACATGTTTTCTACAAAAATATCATCCACAGAATTGAAATCAAGTCAAAATATTCATTTCAATCAAAATCAAAACATTGATTACAAATGAGTACCAAAACTTCAATAAATGATAAATGTAAAAGATCTATTTAGGAGGAACAATTATCTCCTGAATACGAACGATTACATTATTTATCTTTTCTTCATGAGCTTTCTTGATTCGCTCTGCTGTTTCAGCTCCAATCATCCGTTGGTCATATTCCACAATAATAGAGCTACGGCGATTGGTCTCTTCAATCTGATTGGTTTGCATCAATTCTCGCTCTTGCTGCAAAAGTTTACAGCGTTCAGCTTCAGATTTACGATCAGTAGCAATCTCTGATTGTTCCTTTTCCATGGAGACAATTTGCTCCTGAATACGAGCTAGCTCTTCCCTCAACCTTCTAAGCTCTTCAGCTTTTGACGCTTCATCTTTCTCTAGGCGCTCCATATTTTGACGAGTACTTATTATTTCTTCGTTTTTCACCATTAACTCTTTAGAAGACTGAGCGAGGAATTCTGTCAGAGCAATGTGTTGAGCTTGAGCTTCATTCTCCAATTGAGTAATCTCAGCTGCAGTCAGAGACTCAATATCCTCCTTTTTAATCTTCCAATATTTGTGGATATTTGCTTCTAAATCATTCAGGAGATGTTCAAAAAAGACACATTGGGTCTCATAACCAGCCTGTTTTAAAGCTGAAAGTGGAAAACTAGTCGCCTCTCGAAGACTCGAAAAGGGCATAGTCTCATCCTTCATAAGTCGTCTCGAGAATGTATCCAGATATAAATAAATAATATCTGAATACATCCCCATGATCTTTGCTATCCCTGTGTCAAAACCAGGATTCGCTGCAATAGTAGAGGAAGGAGCAGGAGGAGCCTCTATTCTGGGAGCTGAAGAGAGTGCTTTTGGAGAACTCGGCAAATGTGAACTCCCCTCACCCACATCAGTTTGGACAAGTGGAGCTTGAGTAGAACTCATAGCCGGTACAGTTCCTACAGCTGTTGGAATCAAAGAAGCATGATCAAAACTAAAAGACAATAAAGTAGAGACAAGACAAAACTTTGATGAATAAAATATTACCTGGAGCTGGTTCATATTCAGTTTCCTTCGGATCATTCAGCTCGGCTCGTAGTCTGTTCAGAGTACTTTCTGACACGGGATTTATTTCACTGCTACCCGCCCCAGAAGTACTCGAAACTTGAACTTCTATATGCCTCTCCAGCTCTGGTGTCAACCCTGAGTGTTGACCAATGGTCTTCAGTACATCAATTGGAATTTTAGACGGTGATTCATCGTCTATCTCCATGTCTTCTTCTCCGAAAGAATGAGACGACGGTTCATAGTCAACTTGTTCGCTCTCTGAAGCTTCAGCAATTGGTTCGAGAGAAGTGGCTTTCTTTACTGATTCTCCCAAAATCAGTAAGTCATTAGCTGTTTCAGTCTGATGCTCGGCCTCTACCGCAGGTTGACTAATTACCTGCGCATCATCGACCATTGGCGGAATCGATCCTATATCAGATGGCATGGATGACCCAGCAGGTTCAGAAATATATTCTTCAACAGGTTCTGTTTTTACAGAAAAATCTAAGGCAGCTTGTTTTTCTGAAGCCAATCGCACAGCACGATCGGTGGGACTCTCTGCATCGAGATAAATTACGGATTTAGTTTTTGAAACTATCACTTTCCTTCCTATTCTTTTTGTAAATGGAACAGTAGGATAATTGTCTTTTGGATCACTACCTGCTTCATCAGCATCTCTGACTCGATTGGAAGCAGGAGAAGTCCCTGGAATGGTAATTCCTCCACGATTTTGAGTCTCTGCTCGAGTGACTCTTTTTGGGGCAGGCCCAGCAGCACCTTTGCCCCGCTTTCTCTTTGGTGTATTGTTAGCAGATATACTTTCTTCAGCACTCCCGATGGGTACATGTAATGGTTGATGAAGGTCATCAGTGAAGAAAGTTTCTAAAACTTTATCATCAACTTCATCAGTAGCCAAAGGATCTTCTTGGTCATGGCAATCTCTAGGCAGAGCTGATTTAGTTGATTTCTTTTCAATATGAATAAAGCTTCTACCTAAGATGCTAAATTTTTCATCAAAAGTATTAGCTGATACATAGAACTTGGCGTAACACGCCAATATTCTAGCTCCTCTCTGATAGGTGACCGGATCTGGTATGGAAAAGGTAGCCCCTGTACCTTTAGCAATGTAATATATCCAGGCTCTGGCACCATCAATCAACCCGTCTTGATAAGCAAAACACTTCGTTGCATTGCCTACATGCAACTGATCATAACCAAATTGCTGAGCAAACCTGCTCGGAAGATATGGTTCCAGATAAGTGATGTTGTCACGGCGGCAGATTAAATAAGATGGCCTGATCCTCTTCAGCCATTCATGTTGAATCTCATCCAATTCATTGCCACCAATGCCATCAATCAGCCTCCCAGGCATGGTTTCATAACCAACAGGTGGAGGAACACAAGTGAAGCTCCATAGTTCTCCCCTGTTTAATATAGTTCTGCAATCTGTCAAAGTGTCATATTTCCACTTTGGTGTGTGTCTGTATCTTTCCAGAAAGGTGTCATCTGGTCTAGCCATCCCAGCATCCAGGAGAGATTCAAAATGCAGAAGCAGCCACCCAAATAAATATGTAAAGGGCATTTCTACCCGAGGAAAGGATGTAAGGCTCTTCCTTGCTAATTCAAACATTCTGTCTGTATATGCCCTTAATCCAGCATTCAGATGGCATGTCATTGCTGTCAGTAAATCCATCTTATACCCAAAAACCAGACGGACTGCTGCAAAGACAACTCCTCTGTACATCCTGTCTGCTGAATAGGTGCCAGGAACTATGAATTTTCTCAACCAGAGAGATATAAATCCGGCCAGATGACCCTCAGCAGATAATTCTCGGCTGCCCTGCTTAATATAGGTCTCAAACCTATCACCGGCTTTATAAGTGCCTTCGTCTTCCTCAATGACGATGTCGTCATGAGTGGTGTCCCGGATGAGCCTGTCAATCTCAGCTTGATTCAGAGGTTTAAATTTACCGACATATTGTTCAGACTTCTTCTTCTTTTGAACTTCATCAGTACGGCCTTGAAATAAATAGGCCATCCATTTGGAAGAATAACAGTTGGAATCTCCTTCTCCACCTTATCCTTTATAAAAAGCCTTATAAATACTGTAATGGCACATCAATTCTTCAAAGACATGAAGAACCAGTGGGTTAGCTTCGGAGATCTTATTCATTTCATCAACGAAAGGGATATACTCTTCATATGGCAAATCTGCTGTTGGCAGCTGAGAAATATATGCCATTTCATGAAGGGCGAAACCCATCTCGCCTCTTGGGGTCATGAAGGTGCCGGTACGGTAGTTATACCTCTCCGCTAACGCCAAGAACAAATCCGGGTTTGGCCTAAAACCATAAGCAGTGCACTTAATGGCATCATATAGGCCTATCACCTATAACTGTTCACCAAAATTCTTCAGAATCCATTTCACAAGAGCAGTCCATCTGGTATCTTCCGGATTTACTAGACCAATCAGCCTCATAGACTGTTTTGGATAGATGGCATTTTCCAGTTGAGCAAATTTGTTTGCAAAGATTGGAACTCTGACTGGCTTCAGCAGTGTCGAGTCCTCAAGAGGGATGGTGGCAGGTAGCAGTCCTTGCAAAGCTGTGACATGTGGTTCAGTACCACTGCAGAATCTTCCTTGATGATATCCTATCCACCCAGCCTTTGCTTGTCGGGATGGAGTGATATCCTACTTCATTTGTCTTTGACAACTCGCATGAAATAAGCGAGCTATGTTAATGCTTTTTGATAAACCAGTCAAATACATTGGCTGATTTACATCACCATCCCTATAATAACAGTATGATACTTTATCCAGAGCAGGCTGAGAGTTTATGTCAATAGCATCTCCGAAAAGAAATGCTGGCTTCAAGTGGGTAACACCATCCACACTCTGTAAAGGCAGTCCACTCATCAGGTTCAGCAAAGTGTCATTTTTCTGATTGGTCAAAAAAGCTATTCTTGTAGAAGGTCCATCGAATTGGAGAAAACGAACATGTGATAGGTCACTGTTATAATTATTTCCTATACATCCTTCAAATTCTGCCTCCTGAGCTAGAATATCCACTGCAAAAGAAGAATAAGCAGTTAGAAATCTTCAACACAAAGAAATGGCAAAGTTTAACATACGCTCAGTTTTTACTAAGCGTATAACAGACTCAAAGTTCAGCATACGCTCAGTTTTTACTAAGCGTATGACAGACTCAAAGTTCAGCATACGCTCAGTTTTCCTTAAGCGTATGGCAGACTCAAGGTTCAGCATACACTCAGTTTTCCTTAAGCGTATGACAGACTCAAAGTTCAGCATACGCTCAGTTTTTCTTATGCGTATGGCAGACTCAAGGTTCAGCATACGCTCAGTTTTCCTTAAGCATATGGCAGACTCAAGGTTCAGCATACGCTCAGTTTATTCTAAGCGTATGACAGATTTAGAGATCATTTTTTACGCTCAGTCTATCTTAAGTGAATGATTTTAAAAAAATTTAGTTTATATTCAGTTTGAGCGTATCAGCGTATGGTTGACAAGATGATCATCAAAAACATACGCTAACACAGGAGTTAGCGTATCTCAGTGAGACAACTCGCCATAGCATATTCTTTCAAGACAGCGTATTTTGACATTTCTATCAAAAATATGCGTATCATACAGAATATGCTCCAAACATATTTTTCGTATAAACAAAAAATATGGGATACGGCTAAACCCTAAAGAGGGAAGCGTATTTTCTGACGTATTTAACCCTAAAAAGGGGATACGTTTTATGATTTTGTTCTAACCAGAGCCCTAAATAGGGGATAGTTACTGTTCATCATCATCATCCTCACCATAGAGAGGCTTCAATGGGCGTTCACTACATCGAACGCGCTCATTGGTAGTCTTCTTAGCAGCGGCGGCGGCGGGCTGAGATAACTCCGCAGGAGCCTTCCCCTTTCCCTTCGCAACAGCATCAACCTGGGGCGCCATTGATAAAGCTTGAGTCGAAGAAGAAGAAGTCGAGTCTTGAGTTTCTTTTTCTCTCTCGAAGATGAATGCAAAAGTAAAGAAATAAATTAGGTTTTGGAAGACCTATGTATAGAAGAAAAGAAGAAATTCAAACGGCGGATATTCTTTAAACAGAATCCCTAAAGATTTGCACTGATATTGAGGAAGATAACAAACTCATGCCAGCGTGTCAGGACTTATTCCCACTTTAAGTTCAAAGTAATTTCGAACTTTTGAAATCCATAAAGTTCGAAAACTTTGAAGGGGGTCTTGTAGGGTGTGAAAATTATGACACGCTGACATAAGACTCAGCCAAAATCATACGCTCAAGGTTATACGCTCAGTCAAAGCCATACGCTCAAGGCCATACGCTCAGCCAAGGCCATACGCTCATCTAAAGGCCGTACGCTCAGTGAATATTTTATTATTTCCTGAGATGACAGCACTGCATGTATTTAATGAAGGATGAATCTGACACTTCGTCTTTCGTGCAAAAGATAGCTGCTCTATGAAGATTAGCCGTCGTATAGGTTTTCGAGAAATAATTTTGTCTCTTACGAAGGACAGCTCAGCAGCCATCATAAATGCACAGCCATCATTACTGTCATTTCTGACAGTCTGTCAGTCATCATATCTGCAGCACGGTGCTCGAGAGATATTTGTCAGTATTTGAAGATATAGCGTATTTGAGAAGATTGAGCACAGCCACGTGTCTACTCCCTCATTGCCCAACCAAGTGAGTGTATGGACTCCTCCTTGTCAACCAAGTGAGCGTATGGACTCCATACGACTCCTTGTCAACCAAGTGAGCGTATGGACCCCATACGACTCCTTGTCAACCAAGTGAGCGTATGGACCCATACGACTCCTTGTCAACCAAGTGAGCGTATGGACCCCATACGACTCCTTGTCAACCAAGTGAGCGTATGGACCTCATACGACTCCTTGCCAACCAAGTGAGTGTATGGACCCCATACGACTCCTTATCAATAAAGTAAGCGTATCAGCCTTATATGGCTCTATACTGTCCAAGTCAGTGCTTGCAAGACATGTGCCTTCAAAAGCTAGCGTATGACTCTTCTTCAACAAAGACAGCGTATCACAGCAAATGCATCCAGGATGATTTTCAACGTACAGTCAACACACGTTCTCACGTGTCCTGTACTCGGTTACCCACTTATTCAGAAGTTATGCAACGTGGCATTCATGCCATCAATCTCTCCTAGATATATTTTACTACTTTCAACCGTACTCCAACGTGTCTCCATCAGAATTTGCCACGCGTCCCTGCAGCTATGCACACGTCAAGTAACTGACTGAGCGTATGCTTCAGAACAGTTATCCTGAACTCTATAAAAGAGAGTTTCTTCATCTTCATCAGACACTACAATTAATTCAGAGAGATTGCCCAGTTGCTGTCCAAGTTCTTCAAAGTTCGAATTTTCTTCATCGCATCATCCAAGGGATAAAGTAATCGTCTACTAGATTAGATTCCTACAGTTGTAATTTTCTCAGATACAAAATAAATAAAGTGAATTTATTTATGGAAAACATGTGTGTGTGAACATGTGGAGTGTGAGAGTGCAATGTGTTAAAGAGGGGAACAAAGTGTGTGTCTAACAATGAGTGTGAGGGTGTGACAGAAATATGGGAAAAATAGTGTGGTGAAGGATGTGTAGCTGTGTGCAACATGTGATAGGAAAATAGAATAGGTGGCCTGTGGTTGAGCTAGCATATGAAAAGGGCTATACACACATTATCTATATAGGCACTACCATACTATTGAATTCTACATTAGGCTCTATATATTACACTATCTCATTTACACATTCACATTTATATCACATTCATTCCTTCATGCATCTATGTATTTCCTACATGCCTTACACATATGCCTACCTACATATTTATATATATACATTCATACATATTTTCATATATATACACATAGAGATATAGAGAGGGGGGTTAAGGGCTAAATACATGTGTGTATGAAAGGGAGAGGGGAGGACTGATTATAGGGGTTTAGGACAGTTACAAATAGATGTTAGGGACAGCCATATAGGCTTGTGTGTTGTAGATCACTGGTGACAGGAATACAATGTGTGCAGGAATTTAATAGCAGTGAAAGGTGTGTGTGTGGTAAGAGAGAAGTGTGTGTGTGTGTAGGCAGGTAGTATCCAAAACAATGAAGAGAAGAGACAGAACAGTGTGTGTATGTGTCATGTAAATCAATGTGCAGGAACTTAATAATCAGTGAAAGTGGAGAAAAAAGTGTGTGATGTGCTATGCAATTGTGTGTGGACAGCAGGAAAGCATGTATATGCAGACAATCAAATAATGAAAAAGACAAGGAAATCAGTTTATACCAATCTCAGGTTTTGAATGAAACTGGAAATCAATATGACATTATATGGTTAAGTGTGTGTCATGGTTAATCTTAGGTTTTGAACTATAGGGTAATCTCAGGAATAGGCAAGGAAATCAATTCATTCATTAAGCATATCAATGACAGTTATTCAAAAATATAGGAGAGGAACCACATCAAACTCGAATAACAATGAATATTAAGTTAACAAAGAAAGAAGGAAGGAGGGAATCACATTCAACTGAAACTGAGATTCAACTCAGGTTTTATTAAACTGGAACTTACCACCACAGTGTAATAACTTGGACTTAAAATCAAGTATCAGTCCAACACCCTACCAATTCAAATCCAATAGCTCACAATTCAACACAAAAATGGAACCATTGATAGATCACATATATGAGAACAGAATTGAGCTTTAAAAACATGAATTTAACAATGATTTGCAGGTTCATTTATCAATCAAAACTCAATATTAAAAACTGGAAGCACAGGACTGATACCATGTTTCAGAAAAAATGGGAAAATGGCAAATTAGTAATAAAATTGATTTAAGATGTAATTACAGAGGTTGGTAACACTTAATTACAAAAAGTGCATGCTACACAAGTTGTTTGTGTCCATGAAATTGGACACAAACGTGTCCACACAAAACAGTGCACATTGAGCTGTGTCCTCGTGCACGTGTGCACGAGTCTCGTGTACACCACAGAGGTCAACCCAAGACTCGTGTTTATTAACATAGGTTCACTACCTATAGGGCTATCCACAGGACACCCTGCACCGCCGTATCGTGTCGCACAGGCGTGTCCACACACACGTATCAGAAACAAAAGAACCACACTGCACAGAACAGAGAGAAACCCGTGCGTCGAGGATTCCTCACTCGATATGCCACGTGGGCCCACGAAACTTGACACATGGCATGTCAGTGGGTTCCCCGAGGCTCCCACAAAATTTTGTGTCCAGCACATTCGTGTCGTGTCCAGGAAAGAGCCCGATAGGCAGGGCATTCCTGTAGCCGTGCACGCGTGTGTGCGCGCGCGTGTCCACACCACCAAAACGACACAGGATGACACGAAAACCAAGACACAAAAACAGGAATCAAAATACCAGATCTAAACTATCAATCCTATTCAAAAACAATGAATAAATTCGATCGAAATGCCCTTTGAGGCATTTCGTCGAACACCTAGTCCTACTACTGATACGTGTCCAGAACGGACACAAATCCTCCGACACTGGACACGAAACCTATCCAGACCTTAGGGGGACTCTTAGGGCTCCCTATACATGAAGACTAAAAGAAATTTCATTGAGATTTGATGAAGATACCTCTTGTTGAACTTTCAATGGAAAAGTCTCCTTGCTAGCTCCTTGCTTGGTATCCCAAACAATTCTAATCAACTCCAAACTGAACCAAATCACCCATAACAGCAAGAAGAACTGTATTAGAAACCAATGCAACTAATTTGGGGATTTTAGGACCTATAATGGATTTATGATGAATTTATTTAGATAAAAACTCACCTCCTTGAAAATAGGGCTCTTCCTAAAGAAAAGAGGCAACCCTAGATTTGTGAGGGGTTTTATATGGTGGGAATCCCTAGGTAGAGGGGTGTGGCTGGCCACTAAGGCTTAGGGTTAGGGTTTTGTCAAACTATTGGGCCTTGGGCCAAGTTGCAAAGCTAATGAGGATTAAACTTAATCAAGGTTCTAAAACCATAAGTCATGACTTGTGACTTCCTAATCCTATTGCTAAAATGACTTAAACCAAGTGCTAGGCTAGGTTAGACTAGAGTCACTTGACCTAACCATGACCCACTAACTAGGGTTAACTTCTAGGTAGGTCTACAAAGTCAACAATAGTCAAAAGTCAACCTAGTCAAACTATCTCAAATAATTCCTAAAAATTCTCATAAATTCAATAAATTCTAATAAATTTAAATAATAATTAATAATCCCAAATAATTCTTAAAATTACAAAAAATGACTAAAATACCCCCTCAGTCTGGAAATGAACACTAGCAAGACACCAAATCATAAGTCATGAATTTAAATAGTTTAAAAATAATTAAATATCACTAAAAATCATAACATGAAATAAATACCATTAAATAATAATTATAATTACAAAATTTCAAAATTACCCTCTTCTGGAAAATTGGGTGTTACAATCCTACCCACCTTAGAAAAATTTCGTCCTCGAAATTAAAATGGCAGTAGTCCTTCTAGGTCAAACACCCCACAATCAGAGTCTCAAACATACTGTCAGATAATCATATGCGTCTGTCCAAAACCATGATACTCAGAATCTCTGTCATGCCAGTGAGCAGGGCTACGATAATCACAGAGTCCTTGACTAAGGTACGTACCTCTAGGTTCATGGTATTTAAAATTTTCGCATTGCCGCATGCGACGGCGAAAACCTTAAATTCTCATACCCGGAAAATACATCCAAAGTCTGACTACGTGTCCTCACTATGCCAACTATCACGACTATCGAAGATTCTAGATCCCATGATTTAGGTGACCTAGCCCATATGATTTTCTCAGAAGAAAAAAAACATAACAAAAGAACAACATGACAAAATTAATCAATCAGTAAGGAACAGATGGAATCGATTTCAAGGTAGTTATAAAAGTCAATTTTGGGAATGGAATCAAGAAGAACGAAACTTGCAGCAAGATCTCCAATGGTCTGTGCATCCTTGACTGTCCTAACGATAGCTCGCCCTGCTAGTTTTTTCTGGTCTGCTGCTGATGCTGTATGAATCACCGCTGCTGAGAGAAATCAGAAATGACGGAAGAAAATCTCTGTACAGATAGAGGTGCACCTCCAATGTAGCAGAAATGCCAACCTGAGTAGGCACAACAGGAGCTGCGGTCTCGAGGCCCTGACGAACAGGACTAGAGGTGGCCAGCCTCTCGATAGTATCCCTCGAACCGAAGCGATGAGATCGTCTTCATAACCATCATGAAAACAGATCAAAATAAGGAGCAATTTTTGAGAATGAAGCAAAAATTCAAAGGAGGACAGTTTATATTCAAGGGAAGTCAATAAGCAACAATTTTAGACAAAAGAATCTGATTAAGAGTTTTTCCTAATGTGATTGAGTACCTCTAAAAAAAATAATCCAAATCCTGCTGCAGGCTGTAGTGGTACTCTAGTTCGAATATCACTACACAAACTCGACCTGCATGGGCCACCACTAAAAACATGTCACGACCCGCACCCACTGTGAGGGTACGAGAACGTCACAACGCCCAGCCTACGCCGCAGTGTCGGCGGTAGAACGCTGTTCTAAGTCATGAACTATAACTAACATAATATGAATGCTCTCCATAAGGAGGCCAACACAGAGGTATAACTCAATCACAATCTAGAGTTAGAATACGGCACGATAAAATAGATAAGAGAATCCTCAACTGAGGTACAACAGAAATGAAATACAAGTCTCAACATCTCTACAATATACAAACTCTGAATCAAGAACAACAACTAAACATGAAAAAGAAAAACAGTCTAAACTATCTATACTAAGCAAGGTATCGTCCTCAGCAGCTGCCTGAACCTCCCCTGGGGTCCAGGTCGCGAGTGTCAACTAGGCAAACTCCAAGTAAGGGTGCAGGGTGCCTCATCATCCTCTGTAAAATTTTCAACAGGTCCAGTCAGGACGGGAGCGAGCACAAAACATCTCACGCAGTTCATAACGAGTTAGGAAATATAAAGCATGCAATAGAGTAAAGTATATGAAACGCTGAAAGAAGAAGATATATGAAAAACAGTAGAGATTTGATAACAGGAAATATCTAAATATGATAAGTAAGACTGTAAGGAACATGTGATTTTAGAGCACAATATGGTTATGTAAACGGGTTAGGTTATACAATAAAAATGGGACTCCTTTGTACGTGGGTGTACAATGGACATATACAATTTCTTATACAATACGATTGATCACATAACCATTTCTACTCCCCCTTCCCCAATCAATACACAAGGATCCAATTCAGTTACGTTACCGTATACAATGGCTTGTACAACGGCTTGTACAATATCTTGTACAATGGCTTGTACAATGGCTCAATGTGATACTGAGAGTACAATATGCACAATGAGTGTACAATGATAAGGGTATTCAATAAATACAACATATAAGTGAAACGCACATCACAATATGTACTTAGTGAATACAAGGAGATAACATCTCAGAAGAAGATCCATATAATACCAATCCGTGATAATGATCGTGTCAGCATCAAGTACAGTAATCTAGAGCAAGAATGTAAATCCAGACAAGTATGAAACGGTCAGAGAATGTACTCGCCTCGTATCTGAATGTCTGAAGTAAATGTACTGTCCGAGATGAGGTACCTGACTCCTAGTTAGAGCAACACAAGTCAAGATGTATACAGAGGGTAATATATGAAATGTACAATGCATCTGCATGTTGTCTAGGTCAAACTAGGCTAAAGTCGACACTTGGTCAACTCTAGTCAACCACACTAGTCAAACTAGGTCAAGTCCTAGCCCAAACAAGTCTAACAAGTCTCACTAGGCCTAACCAAGCCTAGTCTAGCAATCACACACCAATCACAAGGCTATACAAGCCAAACACAAGCACATATCAAGGCACAACCTATTCATGCATATTTAATATTATATATATATATAAAGAGGAAGGAACTAACATGTAAGCTATGTATGTGTGTGAACATGGATGTGCACAACAAGGGGAAAATTAAACACTAGTTATAGATTACACTAGAACATGGCACAAGTTAACAAGGTTACATCTATTTCCATCATGGAAATCATCAGAGGAGGGTTACATGGCATGGTGGTTTACATATGAAATCTGAATTTAACTATCATTTCAATTTAAGGGTTATGGGTTGCATTATACACAGGCATTCAATTAGGCACTCTATATTAGGCTAACAATATTAGGCTATATACATTACACTCACATTGCATAGAAAATACTATATGTACATTAATGTATATAGCTACACTACAAGATTGACATGTATACATATAATATCTATTACATGCATACATTACTTACATATATAGAAAGAGAGAGAGAGCATGAGTGTGTGGTGTAATGTGAGAACATGTATGTAGGGCTTGTGTGTGTGTGTGAACATGTAGAGTGTGAGAGTACAATGTGTTAAAGAGGGGAACAAAGTGTGTGTCTAACAATGAGTGTGAGGGTGTGACAGAAACATGGAAAAAATAGTGTGGTGAAGGATGTGTAGCTGTGTGCAACATGTGACAGGAAAATAGAATAGGTGGCCTGTGGTTGAGCTAGCATATGAAAAGGGCTATACACACATTATCTATATAGGCACTACCATACTATTGAATTCTACATTAGGCTCTATGCATTACACTATCTCATTTATACATTCACATTTATATCACATTCATTCCTTCATATATATATGCATTTCCTACATGCCTTACACATATGCCTACCTACATATTTATATATATACATTCATACATATTTTCATATATATACACATAGAGATATAGAGAGGGGGGTTAAGGGCTAAATACATGTGTGTATGAAAGGGAGAGGGGAGGACTGATTATAGGGGTTTAGGACAGTTACAAATAGGTGTTAGGGACAGCCATATAGGCTTGTGTGTTGTAGATCACTGGTGACAGGAATACAATGTGTGCAGGAATTTAATAGCAGTGAAAGGTGTGTGTGTGGTAAGAGAGAAGTGTGTGTGTGTAGGCAGGTAGTATCCAAAACAGTGAAGAGGAGAGACAGAACAGTGTGTGTATGTGTCATGTAAATCAATGTGCAGGAACTTAATAATCAGTGAAAGTGGAGGAAAAAGTGTGTGATGTGCTATGCAATTGTGTGTGGACAGCAGGAAAGCATGTATATGCAGACAATCAAATAATGAAAAAGACAAGGAAATTAGTTTATACCAATCTCAGGTTTTGAATGAAACTGGAAATCAATATGACATTATATGGTTAAGTGTGTGTCATGGTTAATCTTAGGTTTTGAACCACAGGGTAATCTCAGGAATAGGCAAGGAAATCAATTCATTCATTAAGCATATCAATGACAGTTATTCAAAAATATAGGAGAGGAACCACATCAAACTCGAATAACAATGAATATCAAGTTAACAAAGAAAGAAGGAAGGAGCGAATCACATTCAACTGAAACTGAGATTCAACTCAGGCTTTATTAAACTGGAACTTGCCACCACAGTGTAATAACTTGGACTTAAAATCAAGTATCAGTCCAACACCCTACCAATTCAAATCCAATAGCTCACAATTCAACACAAAAATGGAACCATTGATAGATCACATATATGAGAACAGAATTGAGCTTTAAAAACATGAATTTAATAATGATTTGCAGGTTCATTTATCAATCAAAACTCAATATTAAAAACTGGAAGCACAGGACTGATACCATGTTTCAGGAAAAATGGGAAAATGGCAAATTAGTAATGAAATTGATTTAAGATGTAATTACAGAGGTTGGTAACACTTAATTACAAAAAGTGCATGCTACACAAGTTGTTTGTGTCCATGAAATTGGACACAAACGTGTCCACATAAAACAGTGCACATTGAGCTGTGTCCTCGTGCACGTGTGCACGAGTCTCGTGTACACCACAGAGGTCAACCCAAGACTCGTGTTCATTAACATAGGTTCACTACCTATAGGGCTATCCACAGGACACCCTGCACCGCCGTGTCGTGTCGCACAGGCGTGTCCACACACACGTATCAGAAACAAAAGAACCACACTGCACAGAACAGTGAGAAACCCGTGCGTCGAGGATTCCTCACTCGATACGCCACGTGGGCCCACGAAACTTGACACATGGCGTGTCAGTGGGTGCCCCGAGGCTCCCACAAAATTTTGTGTCCAGCACGTTCGTGTCGTGTCCAGGAAAGAGCCCGATATGCAGGGCATTCTTGTAGCCGTGTACGCGTGTGTGCGCGCGCGTGTCCACACCACCAAAACGACACAGGATGACACGAAAACCAAGACACAAAAACATGAATCAAAATACCAGATCTAAACTATCAATCCTATTCAAAAACAATGAATAAATTCGATCGAAATGCCCTTTGAGGCATTTCGTCGAACACCTAGTCCTACTACTGATACGTGTCCAGAACGGACACGAATCCTCCGACACTGGACACGAAACCTATCCAGACCTTAGGGGGACTCTTAGGGCTCCCTATACATGAAGACAAAGAAATTTCATTGAGATTTGATGAAGATACCTCTTGTTGAACTTTCAATGGAAAAGTCTCCTTGCTAGCTCCTTGCTTGGTATCCCAAACAATTCTAATCAACTCCAAACTGAACCAAATCACCCATAACAGCAAGATGAACAGTATTAGAAACAAATACAACTAATTTGGAGATTTTAGGACCTATAATGGATTTATGATGAATTTATTTAGATAAGAACTCACCTCCTTGAAAATAGGGCTCTTCCTAAAGAAAAGAGGCAACCCTAGATTTGGGAGGGGTTTTATATGGTAGGAATCCCTAGGTAGAGGGGTGTGGCTGGCCACTAAGGCTTAGGGTTAGGGTTTTGTCAAACTATTGGGCCTTGGGCCAAGTTGCAAAGCTAATGAGGATTAAACTTAATCAATGTTCTAAAACCATAAGTCATGACTTGTGACTTCCTAATCCTATTGCTAAATGACTTAAACCAAGTGCTAGACTAGGTTAGACTAGAGTCACTTGACCTAACCATGACCCACTAACTAGGGTTAACTTCTAGGTAGGTCTACAAAGTCAACACTAGTCAAAAGTCAACCTAGTCAAACTATCTCAAATAATTCCTAAAAATTCTCATAAATTCAATAAATTCTAATAAATTTAAATAATAATTAATAATCCCAAATAATTCTTAAAATTACAAAAAATGACTAAAATTCTCCTGAGTCTGGAAATGCACACTAGCAAGACACCAAATCATAAGTCATGAATTTAAATAGTTTAAAAATAATTAAATATCACTAAAAATCATAACATGAAATAAATACCATTAAATAATAATTATAATTCTAAAATTTCAAAATTACCCTTTTCTGGAAAACTGGGTGTTACAAGTTCGATCCCCCCCCCCCCCCCCCCCCGTGTGTTCTGTTTCCTTTTCTTTTTCTTTTTCTTTTCTTTTTGTTTTATTATATTTATATATATATGTATATATGTATATATGTATTTATGTATTATTATATACTGTTATATAAGTATTTATATACAGTATTTATATTTGTGTATATATATATATATATATATATATATATATATATATATATATATATATATATATATATATATATATATATTATATGTATATGTAGGTATATATGTATATGTATTTCTTTATGTATATGTATATTATTATATATTATATTTACTATTATATATATATATATATATATATATATATATATATATATATATATATATATATATATATATATATATATATATAATAGTAAATATAATATATATATATATATATATATATATATATATATATATATATATATATATGTATGTATATATATATATATATATATATATATATATATATATATATATATATATATATATATTATATTTACTTTTATATATATATAAATATATATATATATATATATATATATATATATATATATATATATATATATATATATATATATATATATATATATATATATATGTATATGTATGTATACATAACAATTTAACCTCTATAAATTATGTAATATTGTACATATGATATATTTTGATATATGTAAATATACTTGTCATATTTATATGACTACTATGTATAATTTTACCTTATTAAAATATTAATATTTATTTTGTACTTAAACCACTTTGTATTTTTGGTGTATTTTAATTACTGCAACCATTTGATGTCCAAGGCTAGCATGGGTTTTTGGACTCAAATGTGTTTTCACACATTCAAGACCTGCATAAGTCATATTGGACTTGATTCATAGCCTTGGGTCCTGTATTTGAACTCTGGTTCAAATTATGTACATGGACAAAATACGCAGATAATTAATTATTTAATTTCAGATTGTGTACCATGCTGTTTTTGAATTTCTAAAAATACTTTAATTGCTGTTAAAATTCTAGAAAAATAGTATTTAGATACTATGTTAATTTAGCTAATTTATCATAATATTTACAGTATTTAATTTTTGGTTTTGCCACTGTTTTGGCATATGAAACCGGAACTCATTTTCTATGTACTTAGGAAAACTGATTTTTATAAAATACATGTACTGGTTAATAAATTCCAAAAAAATTATAATAATTTTTTTTAATTAACAAGGATCATTTTGGTACTTTATTTTATGTAAAATTTAGCTTTTTGTCTATCTCAAAAATTGTTGGAACACAATGTTCAATTGATTTATTTATTGAATAATTACGACTTACAACTTTTTGTGTTATGGCCGTATTGAACCTCACCCCACACTAATGTAAAGACCCTAGTATGTTAGCTATATTATTGTGTCATCCCACATTGGTCTCCTATGCTAAAGTCATCATTTTGGCTAGGTGCCCAGTCACAAGTCGTGCTGCACCAATTAGTGTCTTAGTATTTTAGCTTAGTGTAAAAATTAAGTTTATGCATTTATTTCTACAGTGACGAGTTACCAGGCATCTATAGCATTTTTATCGCAGCTTTGCTTTGCTAGAGGCAAGTACTTTCTACAAACTTTACATACTGCTATAATAATAAACTGTGATTTACCAACCATGTTAAATGATGATCCTTGGGGTAGCAAGTTAGAACTTTACATGTTGTATTACTTTCAGTCTCTACCATGTTTAGACAGTATCTCATATCTCTCACATGTTTAAATAACGGATTAAGGGGAAACTGTTAGTAGTGTACGTGAACATGACCCCCTTCTCCGTATGTATTTGCCGCGCTCGATGACATTCTATATGTGACCTTATCGTATGTTCTGATCCCGCATTTGTGTATGGATATACACCGATGCCGTTCGTGCACGTATGTGCATACCAGAAAAACTTGATATGTGCCGCTGTACATCCTATTCACCTATTGACCGATTCACGTACATGCTACGATTTTAAACTTTTAAACTATATGTTGTCATTTCTAAAAGAACCAATTAAACCATGATTTGCCATGATTCCAGTTTATTATATTCCTGTTCATGCTTTGTATATTTAGTTTGCTAGAATCAGTACTGCTCCTGTCCTAACTGGATAATGTTGTAGGTATACTTACCGAGGAGGAGTTGCTCTGTGACCCATATTATGGAGATACTATCGAGGACCAGGCTTTATCTTACGAGGATGTACCTGTGAGAAAACTCGTCTGGTTTATATAGCTGCTTGGGATACTTAGTATAGTCATGTATTTAGACTACGTATTTTGTAACTGGACATGTATCCAGTTTTACATCTCAGACATATACTTGGACTTATTACTATATGAGACGACTTTTGTGTTTGGAGCATTTATGACTTTTATTCACTTATAGAACCGTTAGCACATTTAGTCTTATCTTGTTATCTCTAGAATAGCTTACTGCACTTTATCTCAAGCACAGGCTGGACATGACTCGGCCCGGCCCAACAATTTGGGTAGCGGGTCGTGACATGTTTTTAGTGGTAGCCCATGCAGGTCCTGACTAAAATATTTGGTTACGTTATTGTACCAAGCATGCATGCAATTAGGAACTTAAGGTAATTAGACAACATTAGGAATGACGCTTAGAACACCTAGAGGAATACTAGGAATGCAACATAGGAAATACATCACATGCTTGCTATTATAATTAGATTTTCTTGTCTATGATTGTTTATTTTAAAGAGTCCTTATAAGTCCTTTTTATTGTAATTAGATGGTGCTTACACGTTCATCCCAGTATGTCACACCTGAGAATGGTGCACTCCATATCCAGTCAGCTGACCAGTTGACTGATACACCTCCACCTTCACCTACCATACTCCCCCACTCCACAAATCTACCAACCCAGATACCTCCACCACCTTCCATATCGCAGTCCCAGCAGGACCCGATACTTCCACCACCCCCTATCACTATACCTACCCAGGCTTCCATCACACTCGATGGAAACCAACTGCTTACTCTGATCCAGGGGTTCCTAACAACCCATCAGGAGCAGACTACCCTACTCAGCCAGAGCATGGAGTGTTCTGAGGAACGTACCATGGTCCCACCACCTGTAGAGCTACGGCAGAGAGCGGGGACGATCAAGGACTTCATGGGTCTGAACCCCAAGGAGTTCTTAGGGACTGAGGGCATAGTAGTAGCAGATGACTGGCTAGACTCGGTAGAGAGGAAGCTCCTTGGAGTTAGGATGCCGGATGACCTCCAGGTCGAGACAGCGGGATTTCTGTTGATAGACTTGGCAGGAGTTTGGTTCCGGATTGAGCCGTTATTTACGAGCGGGAGGGCCACTTGGGATCAGTTCAAGACACAGTTCAAGAAGAAATTCTTCTCGACCACTGCTAGAGTAGCCATGGGGCTACGATTCCAGAACATCCAGCAGGAGAACCGTTCTGTTGATGAGTATGCGGCAGAGTTTAGTCGCCTGAGCCGTTTCGCTCTTAGTCTGGTTGCAGACCCAGAGGAGATGACCTGTAGGTTTTGCCATGGTCTAGTTCCAGAGATTGATATTCTTATAGTGGTGAACGGTATGACTGACTACTACCAGAGCCTAGAGTTAGCCCGAAGCATTGAGGAGCGCCTTCTGTCTTGTAAGAGGCCGGCTTCTGTACACCTCGAGGGACCATCCAAGCGTCAGGCTTTCCAGCAGAAAGCACCGATACCGTACCAGCAGACATACCGTCCTCCTACATCACATCACTCGACCCCGCCAGTTAGAGCCCCGGGACCCCAGCAGCAGCAGAAGGGACTTTGTGTATATACTGCAAGAGGCCAGGCCACGACTCTTTCGTTTGTAGGAAGAGGTTGGGGCAATGCTTAGCTTGTGGGTCTCCCATCCATCAGCTTCGAGAGTGCCCGGTAGTGAAGACTAGAGGGCCGCTTCCGACTCAGTAGCAGAGGTTTGGGCAACATCTGCAGCAGCAGAAGGGACCTCAGGGGAAGGCGTATAGTCTAGCTCTTGAGCCGGAGCCGGAGCAGATTTTGGAGCCAGATTATTTAGCTGACATCATCACAGGTCATATTTATTTGTATACTTTTCTAGCTCTATGCTTGTTTGATTCTGGTGCATCTCATAGCTTCCTGTCATTAGAGTTTATGCATGAACACCACTTAGTATCTACACCTACTGCGGAGATTAGTAGAGTAATGACGGGAGGAGGACCAGTACCCATTAGAGCTGTCTATAGATACTCTATTACTATAGCTGGATGAGAGTTTGAGGGACGATTCTTTGTGATGCCACTCCCCGGTTATGATATTATATTGGGAATGGACTGGCTTAGCTATGCCCATGTAGCTATAGACTGTTATGAGGGTAGTATTTGTTCAGTCCCCCAGGCACAGCACCATTCCGAGTCAGGAGGACAGAGCCGGAGATCAGCCTAGAGCCGAACTGTTGTGCAACAGTTGGGGAGTTAGCACCGCCACACCCTATCATTAGGGAGTTTATAGATGTATTCCTAGAGGATCTTCCAGGACTTCTGCCTGACAGAGATGTGGAGTTCACTATAGATTTAGTACCAGGTTCATCACCAGTATCCCAGGCTTGCTATAGAGTGAAACCTAAGGAGGCCGTAGAGATGAAAGAGCAGATTGATGACCTATTGAAAAAGGGTTTCATTCGACCTAGTGCTTCTCCATAGGGAGTGCCAGTGCTCTTTGTGCCTAAGAAGGATGGTACAGTCCGATTGTGTATTGACTACCGGGCCTTGAATGCCATCACCATCAAGAACAAATATCCTCTGCCCAGGATAGATGATTTGTTCGACCAGTTGAGTGGGACGAAGGTGTTTTCCAGGATAGACTTGAGATTCGGGTACCATCAGATGAAGGTCAGGGCAGTAGACATCCAGAAGACGGCGTTCAATACGAAGTACGGGCAGTACGAGTTTCTGGTGATGCCAATTGGTCTCACAAATGTGCCAGCTGTCTTTATGAATTTGATGAATAAGAAATTTCACCAGTATCTGGATAAGTTCGTCGTAGTGTTTATCGACAACATCCTGATATACTCAAAGTCGCCGGAGGAGCATGCAGAGCACTTTCGGACAGTTTTGGGGATTCTGAGGCAGGAGAGATTGTTTGCCAAATTATCGAAGTACGAGTTCTTTTTAGACCGAGTGGAGTTTCTCGGCCATGTAATTACTGGAGAGGGAATCTCGGTAGATCCCAGGAAGATTGCTGCAGTTGAGACATGGAAGGCTCCGACGTCAGTTTCAGAGATCAGGAGCTTTCTGGGTTTAGCATGCTATTATAGAAAGTTCGTCCAGGACTTTGCTAGGATAGCTGAACCTATGATGAAGCTGATGCAGAAGGACGCGGAGTACATTTTGTCAGAGGACTGCCAGGAAGCGTTTGAGTAGGTGAAGAGAAGGCTGACGACCACTCCAGTTCTGACTTTACCTTCAGGTTCTGGAGGTTTCACCATTTACAGCGATGCTTCTAGGAAGGGGCTAGGATGTGTCCTACAGCAGCATAGGAAAGTGATTGCTTATGCATCTAGGCAACTGCGGACTCATGAGCGGAACTATGCTACCTATGACCTAGAGTTAGCTGCGGTGATCTTTGCACTCAAGTTATGGAAACATTACTTATACGGAGAGCGTGTGGAAATCTTTACTGACCATAAAAGCTTAAAGTATGTGTTCACGCGAAAAGAGCTGAACATG
Source organism: Iris pallida (assembly GCA_029216955.1). Taxonomy (NCBI): domain Eukaryota; kingdom Viridiplantae; phylum Streptophyta; class Magnoliopsida; order Asparagales; family Iridaceae; genus Iris; species Iris pallida. The sequence goes on from JANAVB010031219.1 coordinate 854,545, forward strand.
AGGCAAAGACGATGGTTGGAGTTGATGAAAGACTTCGACATCGATTTACAGTATCACCCCGAAAAGGCAAATGTGGTGGCGGATGCGCTGAGCAGGCATCCGATGGCATGGTATTTGATGATAGATCGGCATTTGCGAGAAGATCTAGAGAAGCTCGATATCGAGCTAGTTCGGCCAGGATCAGTGATACAGATGATGGCGCTTGACATTCAGTCAGGTTGGATAGAGCAGATCAGGGAGGCACAGTCTACAGATGAGAGCCTTCGCAGACTTCGGGTCCAGGCTTTAGCTGGATTGCTGGATGACTTTACTGTAGCAGAGGATGGATCCTTAAGGCATGGCAGCCGATTGTGCGTGCCTAAGGAAGATCTGGTAGAGGCAGTCTTACAGAAGGCGCACCGATCGAGATATTCTATTCACCCTGGTGCTAACAAGATGTACCGTGACTTGCGGGAACATCTTTGGTGGCACGGGATGAAGAGGGATGTATCACGTTTCATTTCGAGATGCCTAGTTTGCCAGCAGGTCAAGGCGGAGCGCCAGAGGCCAGCTGGTCTGTTACAGCCATTACCCATTCCCGTGTGGAAGTGGGAACATATTACGATGGACTTCGTCTCAGGGCTTCCTCGTTTCTAAGGAGGGAAGGATGCCATTTGGGTCATCGTGGACAGGCTGACGAAGTATGCGCACTTCATACCCTTCAAGGTGGGGCTTTCCACCGAGAAGTTGGCGGAGCTATACATGCAGCAGATAGTTCGCTTGCACGGAGTACCCATGAGCATTGTGTCCGACAGAGACAGCAGATTCACGTCCCACTACTGGAGGAGCTTGCAGAAGAAGTTGGGCAGTAGGCTCAATTTCAGTACGGCGTACTACCCGCAGACAGATGGACAGTCCAAGAGGACGATACAGACACTGGAGGATATGCTGAGGACCTGCATACTGGACTTTGGAGGATCATGGGAGAGCCATCTGCACTTGGTAGAGTTTTCATACAATAACAGCTACCAAGCCAGTATTGGTATGTCTCCTTTCGAGGCGCTATATGGACGATGATGCCGCACACCGCTCTTTTGGGATGATATCGGAGACAGAGTTATTCTTGGGCCAAAGATGATCACAGACACAGCAGAGAAGGTCGGGATGATCAGAGACAGGCTCAGAGTAGCTCAGGACATGCAGAAATATTGGGCTGATGCTAGTCGCAGGCCGATGGAGTTCGCAAACGGTGATATGGTGCTAATGAAGATATCACCTACTAGAGGGACGATCTGATTCAAACGAGGAGGGAAGCTGAGCCCCAGATACATCGGGTCGTTCGAGATACTGGACAGGATTGGAGAGGTAGCTTATAGGGTTGCACTTTTACCCAATCTAGCAGGAGTTCATGATGTCTTTCACGTATCTCAGCTGAGGAGATATATTCCAGACTCCAGTCATGTGCTAGATCATTCAGAGTTAAAGGTCGGACCGAGCCTTACAGTTTCTGAGCAGCCAGTGGAGATATTAGACAGGAGGAAGAAGAGGCTGAGGAACAAGGTTATACCCTTAGTACGAGTAGCTTGGAGCCGTCACTCTCCGGGTGAATCTACTTGGGAGAGAGAGTCGGACATGAGGGAGAGATACCCTTACTTGTTCGATCCAACCGCTGCGAGGGAAACACCCGTTCCCGCTTGATACCTTAGAGGTTAGTTTCGATCATAGCCTTAGTCATTTGTTGCATTGTTTGCTATGTTAGAATATTGTAGGGTCTTCAATCCTTGTGAATTTCGAGGACAAAAATTTTCAAGGAGGAAAGACTTGTCAGCCCCTGTTTTTCAAAATTAATTAAAATAGAATTAATTAGTTGCTAATGTCATATTTAGTCTTAAAATAATTTATTATAATTTTTAGAAAAAAATTTAGAATTTTTAATTGATTTTTAAATGAGTTTAAATACTAAAATACCTATTTGCAATTAATTAAAATGTTTTAATATCATTCTGTAATATTTAGAATTATTTTTATATCAATCTGCAATTTATTAAATTGTTACAATAACAGTTTGCAATTAATCAATTGTTTTAAATTGCGGAATGCAAATTTCTATTTGCATTTAGTCTTATTAGGGACCCTTTAGTAATATCCAAAAACTATGGGGATCTAAGTGTAATTCCTAAGCCTACCCACCCCCGACGACTCGGGCTGACCGACGACCGCCACGCCGACCTGTCCCCGCCATTTCCGGCCAGCACGACGCCCCCAACCGACCTCTCTACCTATAAAATGAAACCCTAAACTAAAACCCTAACCCTAACACAGCGCTCGGGCTGACCCCCTGGCCAGCCCGACCCAACTCAAGAACCCGACCCAGAGGGCCGAGTTCGACCCCCCCCTGTGTATTCTGTTTCCTTTTTTTTCTTTTTCTTTTCTTTTTGTTTTATTATATTTATATATATGTATATATGTATATATGTATTTATGTATTATTATATACTGTTATATAAGTATTTATATACAGTATTTATATTTGTGTATATATATATTATATTTAGTATTTTTATTTATATAATGTATATATATATATATATATATATATATATATATATATATATATATATATATATAGGAAAAAAAAAATATATAGGATATTAGCCTATGGTTAGTGAGTTAGTTTAGAATTGACCTATAGGCCTAATTAGGCACACTTTGACAAGCTAGTTGACCAAAGTCAACTGTGGGTCAAACTTGATATATATATATATACATATATATATATATATATATATATATATATATATATATATATATATATATATATATATATATATATTGATATAGGATATTAGCCTATGGTTAGTGAGTTAGTTTAGAATTGACCTATAGGCCTAATTAGGCACACTTTGACAAGCTAGTTGACCAAAGTCAACTGTAGGTCAAACTTGACCTAGAATTGACCCTAGAAGGCCTAAATTGACTTGTTAACTTAAGTTTGACTAAACCCTGGACTAATTGACTAGTTGACTTTAGGTTTGACCTAGTTTGACTAGAAGGGTTGACCAGAGTTGACCAAGAGTTGACTTTGACCTAGAATGACTTATAATCATGTAGATTGTATTGTAAACTTTATTTATTATATATACAATACATTGTAACCTGTATTGCTCTATTTAGGACATTGTGACTCCGGTTTGGACATCTGATATTCATCAGTCTTTCAGGGTATCAGACGAGTACATTCTCTGATAGTTCTTTCATTTACTTGTTGATTACTGTATTTCAGTTCTAGTTAGTTCTATTTGATTCTTTGTTACAAACACGGATTGGTATTTCTGAATTCATGTATGCGACACACGTACTTTACTTGTCTAGCCTCAATTACTAGAACCACCACTCGAATCACTACAAGCATCTTCATGTGCTGGCTGGACTCGTTCTCGATTTATGTGTCAGATTATGAATTCACTTGTATTTGTCGGGCAGGGAAATACTTGAATAGACATATAAACATTCATAAATACTCGAACCACCTCCCTGTGAACTATACTCGAACGATAGCCATCCCTCACCTGATCAGTGTATGATGTGCCGGATTTACCCACAGCCGTTTACATGTCGATCTCAGTATTTTAAAACACACTTGGAGTGTTGTCTAGAATCATCACTAGAACTATCATACCAGGATCATCACAAGGATCATTACTGGTATCACCTTACTCGAACCACCCTACTAGAAATATTGATTGGGATTACACTCGACTCATGTTGTACTAGACTCACATTGGGATCACACTTGTCTATAATATACTGTCTTGACTTATATCACCTCTATTCTAGTTCAGCTAGATTTTCATTTAAAATCTCCATTGCCATGATCTTCTGATTCGTTATATTATTTCTCTTATACTTTAACTATTGCTCTACATCATTACCTATCTAAACTTCCACGCTTTATCAATATAACTGTCTATAACTGTTTTATAGTCTTTGCCATTTACTTGGGATTTCTAGATGAGTTGTGTTCGTTCCAATCCTGACTAGATACGTTGAAAATATTACAGATGTTTGTCCCGAGGACACTTGTCCTACTTACTATGGACTAGGAGATGGCTTAGCTACTTTGGGCCCGACTCTCAGAAGTGATCGGAAGACTAGCTAGTAGACTTGTTTAGATTTCATATTTAGAACTTGAATGTAATAAGTTGATATTGACTTGTATTCGAGTTTGTTGAGATATTACTATTTAGTAGTTTATATTTTGTTGTTGTTTAATTATATAGTTATAGATTTCTGTGTTATTTTATCGTGCTTAAACTGTGATTGAGTTTTACTATATCTATACTCGTCCTCCGTTCGGAGTTGAGATTATGACATATATATTATATATTTATGTGAGTTGTTAGATAGTGACCTAGTACAGTGTTCTATCGCCGATTCTGCAGCGTAGGCTGGGTATTGTTACGTACTTGTACCCTTACACTAGGTGCCGGTCGTGACATAAGATAACTTAGAAACTATTCCGGAACACAAGTTACAACCCGTAAACCAAACAAGGACCGGGGTTGTAACCCTTCTCCTGAACAGAACTTAGTCTCTAATCATTTATCGACAAAAGTAAAGCACAAACAATGATGTACTAAAATAAACAAATCCGAACACTGCCTAAACAAAACTAGACTAGACTGGACTCCATACAACAATCACGGCCAAGCAATGAGTACGTCTTTATACATTAGCTAATTCGGGTTATCACAATCCTAATTACTAACATGTGCACTTTTGAAAAATTCAATCCAGTTACCTACTCTGCAGACTATCCGACTCATCCAGGCCAAAAAAATAAGTATAGCAGACACACCGCAGTAAGATACATGTGTCCTAAAGAGGTGCCCCACTCGAAGGTGTGCTGGAAGAGTGCTCATCATGACAGATAGCTCCAAATCAAATGTATATATATATAGACCAGAACACGAAGGGCTGCAGGTAACTAGAAAATTCTCCCTTCCCAATGATCTAGATAATCAAGCTAGTTATTAATCCTTAATAATTTCATTCGGGATTCCAGGTGTGGCATTCCGCAAAATCCATCCTAGACATGCTATGCAAGACTGGACAATACAAGGAAGTGCACTACAACAAGCCACAACAAGAAATACTAATAAATTAGAATCTAGGAGTGCGCTACGATAAGCCACTATAAAGATATTGGGAGTGCGCTATGACAGGCTACTATCATATAGCAAGGAAAGATATGTACAAGAGTACACCACGACGGGTCACCATCTAGTAAGCAAAGAAGGCATGTAACAAGAGTGTGCCACGACCGGCCACAGCAAAGAAATACTAGACATGGCATAGACTATAGAGTACAAGAAATCCGGAAAGGCATGGCAATACATATAGCACATAGGAAAGAATCGAAAGAAAAGACATATCATGGCATGTGAGAAGGAATAAATAAAAGTAAGTACATGACATAGAATAATAGTTGAACATGCGCTAGTGTCAAGTGTATATAGGGTGTACAATTATTATCTAACTATATAAGGTCATCAAGATGAGATCATGTTGTCATATTCAAGTCAAGTTCAATATTAACAAGTTATCAAGTCGACTTGTCACAAGTTAAGCCAAGTACAGAAAATATACAAAGAAGATCAAGAACTATGATTAAATTTATTAGTCGTATATGAACTCCAATTAACGTGAAACAAGATGATTCTTGAAGCCAAGACAAAGATCTACAACTTTCATGTTTTGAGTTTTTTAAGATTCTAGCTACAAAACAGCTTAAACATGCAAAAATAGTCATTCGCACATGTGCGGACAAAACTGACCACGGTGCGTGGGGTGCGAGAGCACGACGAAAGAATCGCGTAGCGCGCGGATGCATGACGTGCGGCAAACGAATCGTGCAGGCGTACGAATGCGAAATACGCAGCGCGCGAATGTACAGCACACGAAGCGTGAGAGCACGGTGCGCAGGCGTACGGCAAAAGAATCGTGTGGACGCACGGCCGCGAATCGTGCAGTACACGGATGCACGACATGCGGAGCACGAGAGCATGGCGCGCAGGCGTGCGACAAATGAATCGCGTAGGCGCGCGGCCGTAAAATGTGCAATACGCGAATGCACGACATGCAGGTGCGCGGCAAACGAATCGCGCACGCGGCACCATTCATCATTCCAGCAGCATCGAAGATGGCGAGAACCCATGAATACGAAAAATGCCATAACTAACTCAAAATAAATCGAAATCAAGTGGTTCAAAAGCCAAAATTGGGTAGAATAAAATTTCCCACAACATGGAACCCTTAGATTTCAAAAATAAAAAAGTTTAAGAGATCAAAACCAAAATAATTTAGAAAACTACAAACTTAGTGTCATGCCCTGCTCCCGTAGGAGCGATCGTCCTCGCTAAGTCATGATGCCGTACGAGACTAGATTGCGCTCGTGCAAGGCGGGTTCCATAACGGCCAATTACATCAGTTGCGATGGGATCGTCGCACAGAAGTCCCAAGCAGGGACATTGTATAATAGTCGCAAAAATTTAAAGCAAAATACAAGTCATTCAAAATGCTCTTTGTTGGTATTGAAACAAAGATTATAAAGGGGGTACGAGGTCAATATTACAATCACTCATGCTCACTCTTCTCACATTACAAGTCACTCAGCTCTCTCTCTCATCTCTCAATACGTGTCTTGAACCCGCGGATGCTTCAGATAGGCAACGTCCATACATTATGTCCCGTATAAGTCCTGACTCCACGCGATCGCATGCCTCGAATCGCCAAGGAACTCCGTGCCTCGACGCATCCCAGCGAGCTCTGCGCTACGAGCTTCTACCTGTGCCTGTACATAAAAACTGTGTAGGTGTTAGTACTTAACTGTACTGGTGGTGTGAGCTCCTCGTCCACCTATAGAAAACTGACACGTTAATTTACTTTGTGCAACATAGTCCCTTCTTTTCAATTATCTTTCTAGTCTTGCCTTAGGATCAGTTTTAGGACAGACACCTTGGCCTATTTTGTGTCTCTAGACCATTCCGTGCTTGCAACAACAACGCCAACGCATACTTTGCCTTTAGACTGCACATAATCGGAGATACGACTATACGATAGTACCCAATTTTCACGTGATCGTGCTACAAGTCCATTGTGTCGTGCCTCGCAAACTTAGTGTGACTTAACCATATTGCCGCCTCGCGGCCCTTGCTACTTTAATCACCAACTGATCCAATCAAGACTTGTGGACTAAGTATCACTCGACCGACTTTGCCTTGTGACGTTTCCTGACTTAAACTCAAGATGACTCAAATCCAACTTATGCAACTTATATGCCGACAACTTAAGACTTGACGCTACATCTCGTACCGAAGCACTGTATCTTCATTGTAGCCAAATCTTAGGCCCAAACATTGTCTTCCGATCGTGCATGCATTAGACTCAACTCATTGATATAGTGTATATAATACTCGACTCAATCCAAAGGCATACACGCGAATCGCCGCCCATGCCGACTCATCTATATGAACTAGTCACTAGCGCCCAGCGCTATCCTGGAGACTATAGCTTGTTAGACGGACGCCCCTTACCAGTGTGAGTAGCGAGCTCCGCTGCAGGTCCCTGCCTAACCCGTGCGGTCATCCAACACAGCTAATCATGTCTCCATTAAAACGGTCCCGTTGGCCGCCTAGGTCGCCGTTCGAGAAATATTATCTCACCTTGTACAAGTTGTCCAATGACCATACAAGACTCGACTCGAACTGACGTCTCATACAGTTATTCTACTTCTAGTGTTACCATCTCTTTCAGGGCCAAATTCAATACTTCTCGCATCTGAGACTGCCTCGACGACCCATGGTCGTGAGCCTTCTTCTTTCTTGCCCTATCATTTCATTCAACTCAGGAACGACTATTCGAAAGCCCTTCTTTCCAAACTCAAAATGAATCAACCGTGACCCGTGCCTTAGAAATACTAAGTCCGTGACATCCTGTCTTCTAGAACACCGCCCAAGAAATACCTATACAATGGGCCTTATGGTCGTGGAACCAAGTAATTTCGACAACCGCATAAAAAATGGAACAGTGCTTAGAAAAGACTTTGATAGCCTATCATAACTCATCCTAACTTAATCGTGCAACAACTTGACAAGCAAGGACTGCGTCAAGCCTTGGACGATGGGACCGTACATGCTTTATGAAGCATTTATACGGGCGATGCCTACGACTTAGACTAACTCTTAGCTTGTGGCGAAGACCAACTTTTCCTTCTCCCAAGCCACGGGACGAAGGATCGAGTGTCATTTTCAAAGCACGCCGTACACCAACTCTAAGCCGACCGTTGGACCTTTCCATATTCTAACTCAATTCAATCCGTCGAGATTATTTCCTCAGCTATGTGGATTCGCCTCTTTTATTATCAAGCCTACTTGTGCAAGTTGCAAATGTACGATTTATTATGTGAAGGCTAAGATGAGGCGAGTTCACCGAAACTACCCCACCTGAGCAAGGAGTCGCCTCGACCGAGCGGACCTTCGAGTCACCGTTGCAAGGCTAAGTCCGAACGTCGTCAGCGTTTCGATTCCTCCGATTGACTGAGCCGGACGGAACACTACACTTAGATGTACAAAAATGTAAACATCAAAATCAAAAACTCTAAGTTCTAAAGAGGCTTAGATTCATGCAAGGAAGAGAATAGAACAAACAAAAATGGCAAAAAATTATTATTCAAGATTTTGGCAAGATATACTTGCCTAGGTTAAGCTCCAAGCCTAATCTTCTACTCCTCCTCCTAGGGGTTAGATACCACACCCAAGGCCTCAAGGCCAAGCTCTTGGAAAGCTCGAAGGGGGAGAGAAGAGAAGAAGAAATAAAGAGAGAGTGAAGAGAATAAAAAGAGAGAGGAGAGAGAAAGTGAAAATGTATATATAGAAGGGGGAATTAATCATAATCGTTGGATGGTGATCGATGTGAAGATCTAAGTCAATCCTAGCCATCCAAAGAAAACTAAGTATCCATTGGATAATAGGATGCATCTACACTATTCACGAAAATATCGGAAACACTATTCATGAAAATATCTGAAATCAAAATATCTAAAATGTGGAAAAATCTGTCTTGGCGGTATGCCATCGGTATACACTGGTATACTGGCGATATGCCGGTCAAGAAGAAAATCTATAAGTTAGAAATTTTTTAAAGCGTTCCGAAAACCAAAAAAATATGAAATACAGTACAAAAATACGTATCCGTATATAAATATCGATACCGTGAGACAAGTCTCACACCTTTGGCTGACCCCGTCGGATCTACCTTTGGCCGGTGCCACTGCCCACCGAGTGCACCATCGTAGTCGGGCCGCCAGGTGAGCACTTCCTATTTCCTCCACTTCTCATTCTTTATTCTTCTTCTAGGCATTTCTTTGTAAAATGATTTCTCTCTCCTCAATAAAGAGAGGTTATAGGTAGTGAACTAATGGAGTTGGGCCAGGTTGGCTCTGATTAGTGGGTCGGGCCAACAGGCTAGTGAAGGAAAAAGAAAAAAGAATAAATGAAAAAGAAAAGAATAAGATGTGGTCCTTCGTTTGGGGCCAAGTCCGGAAAGATGAAAGGAAAAGAAAAGAAAAGAAAATTTAGCCGGGCCAGATTTTGGGAATTTTGGTGGGCTGTGGGCCAGGTTAATAGCTTTAAGAAAAGAAAGAAAGAAATGAAGAAGAATTAATTTGGCTTTAAGTATTGGGCTTTGGGTTTTAGAGAAATTATATGGGTTTTCTGAAAACATTTTTAGTAAATAGATTTTGAGCATAGTTTGGTTGGGCCTAATATTAGTTAATTGTTAAATATATGTTTGGAACCCTAATAACTAGTTTTCTATATTTTAGGTCTTGGACTAGGAGCAACTTTTGAAATTGGACTCGAGGCAAGTATACTCCTTACTTATGTTTCTCAATACATTATAAATACAATATTTTCCTGTCATGACATGTTTCACGACACGATTTAACACGTGATTGTGTTTCTTGATCATGATTATGTTTCTTAATCCCAACCGATAATTATTGTTCATAATCGTGATTGTGACTTGTTTATCGTATATTGGTCATGATTTGTGCCATTGTTATCGTATATTAATCATGACTATCGTAAATTGATCACGACTTATTCACTACTAGAATGAGTCATAAAACGTCGCTAATAAGTAAAAATACGTCGCTAAATTAATTTAGCGACGTAATTAGCAACGGAATAAGCAGGTCGCCGAAAAGCTAGTCGCAGATCAAAAGTTCGTCGCCAATCGTCTCTGTTGCGACGAATAGTCTACGACGCTAAAACATCGTAAACTTAGCGACGTTTGGCGACATTTATAGTACGTCGCCAATTTAGTGACGTATATAGCGACGTCTATTCGTCGCATGTGGTGACATGGCAAGGTTTGCCATGTCAGCATACTGGGCGACGTTTAGCGACGGCCCATCGCAGTTAGCGACGTCCAGATACATATTTGCGACGTACTTCCGTATCGCAAATTCATCGCAATCCGTCGCTAACATGCTGGAAAATTAAAAAAAATAAAATACAGTTTTTAAATCCTGCACACTGCACTTTATATACAAAATTCTGCACTTTATATACAGTTTAAACACTAATCCTGCATACTGTACTTTATATTCAAATCATGCATACTGTACACTATACTTTATATTCAAATCCTGCACACTACACTTTACACTGCACTTTATATCATCACAAACATCATCACAGACATATTATAGGGCCAATACATACAACTCATAACAAATATCATCACAGACACACATCCCGCATCACAAACATAAATATATTCAAATCCTGCATACTGCACTTCACAGACACACATCATCACAAATATCCAATAGAGTCAAATAAAAATGGGAGATGATAAAAAGTCTCCCACCAAGTGTATAAACAAAAGTGTACCAATAAACAATTTGCCCATAGGGCCAATACATACAACTCATAAAAAAATTAATAAAATTACTGAGGACCCCTGCTGCACATATGAGATAACATGTACTCATACTGCTCCTGCGTGAGCTGCACCGTAGGGGCAGTAGGAGGCAGTACAATGTCTACAGTCGGCACCATCGATGGACCGGGAGGACATATCTGCTCCAGCTCTCGCAGTCGCTTAGCATACGCAGCAAGGGTACTCACCATCCTCTGAGTAGTCTCCTCAATCGAAGTACGTACCTGAGTGAGTGAGGCAGACATGGTCCTCTGCGATCCCTCCAGCTCGACCTGTCTACGCTCTGTACGCTGCGTAGACTCAGTGAGCGTGTGCAAGCTGGCAGCTGTAGCCTACTGCAGACTCATCAGCTCTTGTGTACTGCGCTCGACCGCATCAAATCATCCAGTGATTATCGGATCGTCGGATCGTTGCTCTGCGGTATGGTGATCAGAAATCTGCTGCTGCAACTCGTGACGCAGCTCGTCGATCTGACGACCAATATCCTGAGCTCGTGATGACGCCTGCGAAGCAGGAGACTGCACACTGATAGTGAGGGCCCGGGATGACTCTGAAGCCAAATAGGTGTCATAGGATCCCGTACCGTAGTACGTACCCTTCTGAAGACCACCAACGGCAGTCATCCAGAGGTCGTCCGGCAATAGAGCTGTAGACGGCTGGAAGGAAGTACCAGCCCCTCCCTCTACTGGCGTACTAGCAGCAGCAGCCGCCTCCTCTTGTAGCCAAAGAAACTCGGCCTAGAACAATGTTTGCTAACGTCAAGTGTTTGCTAAAGTCTATATTGATATCTATTTTCCTGTTTTCTAAATTATAGTAAATTAATATAAAGAATAGAATGTACATTTGCATGCGTCATCCTCTCGTCAATGAACTCCCCAGCCCTCCGATCGGTGACCAGGAAGACGGTCACCATGTTGGGGTCCTCACCCTTTTTTACTTGTTAAAATATATTATCTGTTATTAGTATTAAACATTCTATCCAACTATATATAAAATAATGTTCGTCATAGGAAATATACCAAACGACGAAAATGCTCCGTCATAGGATTGGAGCCACCACACCACTTACTGGCGCTCGACCGTGCCACCTTGACCTTGTCAGACCGCTCCTGGTACCTGGCCTCGCCGAATCTAGCCTTCATCACAGTCTACTGCTCTGGCGTGATCCAACCATGGATCGGCTTTCTGGAGCGATCACAAGACTTCTGGTCGTGGATCGCATCACGGATGAGCTTGCCTACGACGGCAGAAAATTGGGCCTCGATCTTTGTCGCCCGGTGTGGTGGATAGAAATAGGTCCTCTACAAGAAGTAAAATAGAAAAGTTGTATAATATACACAAATAATTATTAAATTTAAAAATAAACAAATTTTTTACCTTGAAGTGGGCCAACCAAAAGGCCTTCCTATTTGTGGGAGCATCTGAGTAGTAAATCCAAGGCCCACCATTGTTCTGCCTCAGAAATAACCCCAGCTGTCTCTGTACTACAGGAGGCCGATATCTATACAATAATAAATTTCATGAATATATATGTACATATAATCATTTGAGAAATATATATTAACTAATTAACTTACTTCGTAGGCCCGTCCGTCCAAATCTCCATACGCATCTCGTCGGGGGAGCGCATGGAGGGTCGCTCTCACCTCCTACCTGGGCAGGATCAGTCTGATCGCTGTCCTCCATATGCTCGACGTCGGCTCTCTCCATGGAGCCGTCGGCAGGAGGAATGCTAGACGCGGGAGGAATGCTGGACGCGGGATCAGAAATGCTGGACGACGAGGGAGGAGTCGCCAACCTGCTGGAAATGTCATGTCCCGATAATGGACCGGGAACAGAACGGTACACTGGTGTACTCGAAGATGAGAATGAGGGTACAAAATCTGTATCCCCAGCCCGAGGCACACAAGACTGCCTAATATAATATCCTCCACGTCGTCCTCCTGGTCTAGTCATACCTGATAATAACATACGACAATAAAACAAATATACATATTTATATGATAGACATCACAGATTTTTGAAAAATATCATAGTCACAGATAAAAGTGTCACTAAAGTGTCACAGATTTATATGATAAAAGTGTCACTAAAGTGTCAAATATGATGATAAAACAAACGTACAGATTTAATCCTCTTCTGAAAATTCATCTAGTTCGTTTTACTCTTCTTCTTCTTATTCTTCCTCCTCTACATCTTCCCTTTCATCTGCATCTTCCTCTTCAGATAATTCTACTTTTTCTACACAATTAGATGTGTAATGAGGAACTTTCGTCGTGTCCACTTCTATAATATTTGTTACAAGAGGTAGTTCATCCTCTTGATAAGCTATATCATCAACCTCAAAGGTATTTCTAGCTTTGGTCTTGCATACTGCCCACCAGTCCGACCTTATTGTTCCCTGTTTAGGATAACTTATGAAGTACACGAGTTGAGCCTGACTTGATAGGACAAATGGTTCATAGGCTTGATATCGACGCCGATAGTTTATATCCACAAGACTGTGCTTGTCTACTTTCCAATCTTGACCTTCAATCGGATCGAACCAATCACACCTGAATAACACAATCTTAGCAGGCTCTATTCCATAACTATATGACATCTCCACAATCTCCCATAGGATGTTATAGAAATCGTTGCCCGCATCAACATCTTTGTAGTTCAAAGATCTAATACACAAACAGCTATTTTTGGTGGAATCGAGATCCACAAAGTTGTCTCTGATCGGGCAAGTTGTTGACTTGAACCTAAACCCATTAACACAGTAGCTTGGCAATATTTTTACAGCATAAATTGGTCCCTTGGCTAGCATTCTAATAGACTCATTCTCAAGTCTTGCATATGGACGATCGACCTAAATATCACAAAAAAAGAAATTAAGCTCATTCTCAATCAAGTGCATATACAGAAAGGTAATTACAGAGTTCTCAAGTCTTACATATGCACTCAACCATGATAGAAAATAATGCCTCATTTCTTGTTCTAGTTCTTCTTCTGTTATGTGTGGCCTACCTGACCTCACATCATCATTAAATATGCTGAAAACAATATCGTTCAATTAATGTAATAGTATAATAATCAATACTATTAAAATAATGTAAACGTATTAATTACTTATCCCTCCAGTTTCTCTACTTCCTCCTTGTCGCAGTTGAGTAATACATACACCTGAGCAGCCCTTAGCTCATCATCGTTCAGATATTTCTTCTTCATTTTACCCGATGGCTTTCCTGGAGCATTGAATACCTTCAGTATTGTATCATTCTCAAGTGCATATACAAAAAGGTAATTACAGAGTTCTCAAGTCTTACATATGCACTCAACAATGATGGAAAATAATGCCTCATTTTTTTATTCTAGTTCTTCTTCTGTTATGTGTGGCCTACCTGACCTCACATCATTATTAAATATGCTGAAAACAACATCGTTCAATTAATGTAATAGTATAATAATCAACACTATTAAAATAATGTAGACGTATAAATTACTTACCCCTCCAACTTCTCTACTTCATCATCGTCGCAGTTGAGTAATACATACACCTGAGCAGCCCTTAGCTCATCATCGTTCAGATATCTCTTCTTTATTTTACCCGATGGCTTTCCTGGAGCATTGAATACCTTCAGTATTGTATCATTACATTCATGATCTCCGTCGTCATTTCTGGAAGCTCTCGTTCTATTAGTTGCAACATAAGGCTTGAAATACATCGAACAAAAGTTTATAATCTCCTCGAGAATATAGGCTTCACAAATAGAACCTTCGACCCGTGCCTTATTTTTTACCTTTCTTTTTAGTTGATTCAAATATCGCTTGAACGGGTACATCCATCGATATTCGACGGGTCTACCAACACATGCCTCATAGGATAGATGAATCGGCAAATGCTCTATAGAGTCGAAGAATCCATAAGGAAACACCCTCTCTAGCTTGCACAGTGTTACCGCAATGTCCTTCTCTTGCTTTTCTAGACGATCAACGAGCAATTTCTTAGAATAAAGATCCCTGAAGAATATGCTAAGCTCCGTCAATGGATCCCAAACTGCCTGCGGTAAGAATTCTCGAAATGCAATCGAAATTAATCTCTCCATGAATACGTGACAATCGTGGCTCTTCATACCCGTCAATTTGTTTTCCTTTGGATCGACACATCTTCTCAGATTTGACACATATCAGTCTAGAAATTTTAGTCCCTGGATCCACTGACAAAGTCTTACTTTATCCTCCTTGTCCAGTGAGAAAATTGACTTCGGCAGGAACTGTTTTCCATTCTCCTCTATCAAATGCAACGCAGGGCGTTTGCATATTTCTTCTAAGTCCAACCTGGCCTTGGGATTGTCTTTCATTTTTTCCTTTATGTCCATCACAGTATTAATTATGTTATCAAACACATTCTTCTCAATATGCATGACATCAAGATTATATCTGATCAGATTGGTACTCCAATATGGCAGATCCCAGAATATGCTTCTCTTTGTCCAGTTATGATCTCTACCAAATCCATCGTACTTGTACCCAGTTGTAGGATCTTCGATAGCACTTGGAAAATCTCTAACCTCCTCCTATATCGTGGCTCCGTACCACCTTGGTGGTGGATCACCCTTCTCTATAACGCCGGCACGGAATGAATTCATGTTCTTTCTGAACAGATGATCTTTTGGCAGAAATTGTCGATGACAATCAAAGAAGCACGGTTTTCCTTCGTATTTCAAGCAGAAAGCCTTAGTACGGTCTATGCAATACAGACATGAGAGACGGCCATGAGTGCTCCATCCAGATAACATTCCATAGGCCGAAAGTCGTTGATGGTCCACATAAGGGTCGCCTTCATCTGAAAATTCTGCTTCCTAGAAACATTGTACGTGTTAGCGCCTACTTCCCATAACTGATTCAACTCATCTATCAAAGGCTGTAAGTACACATCAATGTTCCTCTTAGGATTGTTCGAACCAGGAATTATAACGGTTAGAAACATGTACTGAGTCTTCATGCACATCCAAGGCGGTAGGTTATACGGAGTGACAATGACAGGCCAGCACGAATAATAGAATCCCGAAAGACCAAAATGAGTAAAATCGTCAGAAGATAGCCCCAACCTGACATTATGCGGATCTGAAGCAAAATCAGGATACACTCGATCAAAGTGCTTCCACGTTTCTCTATCGGATGGGTGATCCAACACTCCTTCAATCTGTTCTCGCATGTGCCAACTCATATTTTCGGCCGTCTCTTTCACTATAAATAATTTTTGCAACTGCGACGTTAAAGGTAAGTAGTGTATTGAATCGGTCGATCTTCTTGCACCGGTAGACCTTCATGTACTAGTTGTCTTATAGCGATCAGCACCACAAAATCTGCACACATCTGCGTCCTTGTCGTCTTTGTAGTACAACATGCACCCATTGCGACAAGAATCAATTTTCTTGTATCCCATCCAAAGTAATCTCACCATCCTCTTAGACCGATAGAAATCTTTAGGTAACTTAGCATCCGCCGGCAAGATCTCTATAATCAACTCCAACACTCGGTTGTAGCATTCTTGCAACATGTTAAAATCTGACTTAATGCTCAACAATCTTGTAACCACCTCCAACGGTGAATGATCCTCACAACTAGGATACAATAGAGTCCTTGCATTCTCCAGCAACTCCATGAACTTTGCAGCATCAACATTCGGTGCTTCCTCAGCTGCATCATGAACGAAACTAGGCCCCGCAGCGTCAAAAACCATGTTCACGCACCCGTCATCGTATACATAATTATCTGAAACGAAATTAGGTCCTGCATGCATATACGGCTCAACATAAGGCTCCGATTTTGATGCTAAAGACACAAGTTCTCCGTGTGCGGTCCACTGATAGTAATTAGGCATGAAATCTCTCGAGTACAAATGTTATGTCACTTCCACTTTCGGATAATATTTCACGTTATAACATTTCACACACGGACACTTAATTTTGGTACCATCTATGTACTGAGGGAACGCCTTAGCAAACTGCAGGAACTGCTCTACTCCCGCTATATATTCATCCTGTATACCACACATATCATTAGGACGACGATTGTACATCCATGAACAATTCCGCAAGTAGTAGTTCATATCCATTTGAAAATAATTCTGCAAAGATGGACACACATGTTCAGCACAGTAACTGGTCAAACTGGGTGAAGTTGAGTTGACTAAGTCAATATCTTGGACAAACTAGTCAAACTGGGTGAAGTTGACTAAGTCTAGGCAATTATCCTTCACTAGACATAGACATGGAACAAACATCGATATTTGCAGTGTTTGAACTTTCTAGTATATATTATAGTAGAGAGACATGGTAACCATGTGTAGGGGTGCAACTCGGACGGGTTGGGTCAGGCTTGAGGTTAATCCGAGCCCAACCAGATGAATCATAAGCCTAATCCGAGCCCAAGCCCGGCCCGACCTCGGGTTCAACATATGAAGCCCAAGACCAAGCCCGGAGGATCGAGTTGAACTCAAGTTGGGTCGGGTCCATCGGGTGATATTGACCAACTGTTGACTTTCAGTCAACTGGTCAACTCTGGTTTGGTTTCGGGTCAATTCAGGTCACTTTTAGCCTAAGTTTAACTTTCGTTGACTTTTGGTCAAAACGGTCAACCGAGGTCAAAACTAGTCTAAGAACACTAATCCTAACCATTACCAACCAAGACAATCAATTTCTAACCATATCCTAATACCTTAGACTCATACCTTAGCTTCTAGGCAATTACCTTAACTTACCCTATTACCTTACCCTTTCATAGCTAGGATAAATCCTAATTATCTTGTGATACCATCTTGGTATCACAAGATACCTAAACCTGTCATGCTCACTCTAGCCTACATCTAACTCTAATACAAAACTTCTAATATAAAATCTTACTAACATATCTTCCACAATTTCCTCACTCTCTAACACAAACCACATCCTATTACCAAACCTTTCCTTAACATATTATCTAACCACTAACATACTCTTCTAACTAAATGCTCAACTCACTAACTCACTAACAACACACACACAACATGAAGGGGGTTAAGTGACTATTTTTTATGAAAAGGATGAATGAATGGTGAATGTGTGAATGGATGAATGAATGGTGAATGGGTGAATGGATGAATGAATGGTAAATGGGTGAATGAATAAATAAATGGTGAATGGGTGAATGAATAAATGGATGGTGAATGGGTGAATCAATAAATGAATGGACTGCTATATGTGATAGATGAATGGATGGATGAATGAATGGATGGATGGTGAATGGGTGGCCGAATGAATGATACTGCTGCTGCTTGCTGCTGCAATTGCTGTTGCATATGCTGCTGTTGCTGCTTATGCTGTCTAGCTGCTGCTGCATATGCTGGACTAGCTGCTGCTGCATATGCTGGTCTCAATCCCCCCTTCAACCACCATGAACACCACCACAAACCACCACTACAACACCACAACTACAACCACAACCTACCACAACAACTCCCTCCATTCTCACTCAAACTCACACACAACCAATAAATATATATATACATATATCAAGACACCTATATATATATATATACACTCTCAAATATAAAGAGACACACACACAATATTTCGGGTTCGTCGGGTAACCCGACACATGAACCAGAGCCCAACCCGATTGTTGATCGGGTTTAAATATTTTAAACCAAATCCGAGCCCGAACCCGAGTATCTTCAACCCTAACCCAACCCATTAATGGGTTTATCCGATTAGGTTCGGGTTTAGCCTGCCCAAGTTGTACCCCTAATCGTGTGTCAGTGTGTGTGTGTGTGTGTCCATGTGTGTGTGTGTCTCTGTGTGTGTGTGTGTGTGTGTGTGTGTGTGTGTCCGTGTGTGTCCGTGTGTGTGTGTGTGTCCGTGGGAGAGGATGAGGAGGAGGGAGAGGAGTTAGGTTAGGGTTTATCTGAGGAAGAGCAGGAGGAGCTCGGATTGGGGGAGGAGGAGCTCGAGGAGTAGGAGCTCAAGGAGGAGGAGCTCGACGGGGGGTGTAGGGGTCGTCGGGGGGAAAAGAGAGTCGTCGGGAGGGGAAGGGGTCGCCGGGGGGGAGGGAGTAGCCGGGGGCCAAGGGGGAAAAATAAAATTCTAAAATTTTCTAGTGAGGGGGAAAAAGGAAGCAGTGTGCCCTAAGTAAAAAAGTTAGCGACGTCAAGAGGACGTCGCTAAACGTCGCAAACATTTTAATATATGGCAACATATTTAATAATATGTCGCGGAACGTCGCTATTCAGCGACGTATTTTATCTCCTGTCGCTGAGCGTCGCTATTCAGCAACGTTTGCGATGTCTATAGAAAGGAGTCGCTATTTTCGATATTTAGCGACGTTATTTTATTTCGTCGCTAAATTACGTCGCTAGTAGAGCATATTTTAGTTGTGATTGTTATTGATTGTTTCGTATCTTAGGGAGGGGAAATACCAAGTAGGTATGTGGTCACACCCAATTGATATCGTACATATCGTAAATAGCACACATACACCTCACGTATGTCGTGCCATATTTTCCTATCATTAATACCCATCTTCGAATGTGCCGGATTACCCCATCCGACCATATACTGAACACGGTATTTCAATTGCACATGGTTCTAGTCATGTTTTTTTATCATGGTTATCTCATAGTTGTTCATGTTGCAGGTTTCATCGCATAGCATTATTCTGTCCCATGTTCTGGTTTATTTTTTTTCATGTATTTACTTTATTGCTTTATTTTGTATCGTGTAACATTTGTTTTGAGGGTTGTACTTTGCTCCTTTCCTGACTGGATCGTTGACACATTGGGCCAGGACATGAGAATGACTTGGATTGGATGACGACTTGATGAAGGTTTTAGAAGACTCTAAAGAAGATTAGGACATATTACTTTGATATATCAGATGGTTTGGATAAAGACAGATGTATTAGATGTATCATCATTTTATTGAGGATATTACCGAATTTGTCTTCGAAGATGGAACATGTAGATGTACTCAAAAGTGATAGTGGATGCTGTGATCGTGTGTTGGCTTGGTTTTGGTTTTGTTTCTTTTCTAGTTTCATGGTTGAGCAAAAGATTGATCTTGAGATTAATTGGTGACTATCGAGGTCTAGACAGCTAACTACAGCCGATTCTGTGGCGTAGGCTGGACGCGCTCACAACCCGTACCCGAACATGCGGACACGGGGTGTGACAGCCGTCTAGATAGTCCAAGATGATGAGTCACCAATAACCTTTACATAGTTAGGTTGCACACTAATTTTATCTTCTTGTAGGCCTACTATCTTGGCACAAGAATAGAGCACTTGACACCATTATGTATTTCATGATAGCTGACGAGATTCTTATGCACGAACATGCATTATGACACGTTCTTTTATGCAAAATTTATGATATTGTTGTATTGATAGGGAAGGGGATAAGTATTGGATAAGATAAACTATGTTGCGTGTCACATTTATATTTTTTGGACACATGTATGCTATGCCATGTAATTGATCACGAGGCAAGATTAGAAAGACCACATATATACTGTTGCTTGCACTTACTAATTCAACGTGTTGGTTTGGTGGTGTCGGCTAGAGTCCACTCATCAATACTCATGTACTGATCCCCTACTAGATATTCTCAGGTGCGGAGTTTTGCTTGGACGTGTTGAGGGTTTGGGGCTTGATTGGCAACCTGTAACATATCGGATGCTAGACGATTTCTTTTATATAGAGGGTATAATATGTGGCACATCGCTGTATTGTATGATTCTTGAGTTGTAGTCATGTGGAATGTTTCATTTGTATTTGAGAGAGAGAGAGAGAGAAAAGAGAGAGAGTGCTTGTAATCAAGTTGTTATTGCTTTCGAGCTGTTGTATATCTGTTGCTTATTATCAATAAAAGAGAATTATTTCGTATATCTTGTGTTTATGCAACTTTTAGTTTATTTCTGTTGCAACAACTTGTCTTTGTGATTATTCTATCGATCGCATATTGATGCTTACCTTGTACAAGTATAATTTAGACCTGTATAGCGTCATCTCATGTGGCGACTTTCAGTCTTATGGGGTGTGACATGGAGTACGAATAACAATAGTCTAGGGAATTGTCATTCGACACTTCATCTCACTGGAATATATGTTGAAGTGCAAATAAAATTTACTTTTTCTTAATAAACTGATTACCAAGTAGCTACCAATGGCCTTGTAGCCTAGTGGCTAAGACCATTGGCACTTAGGGATGAGGTCAAGGGATCGAGCCCCACGGGGGTCGGCTGGGTGTCAGTGGACACGGCTTTCGGGCCAAAGCTGGCTGGTGGGTGTCTTTGATACGGACTTTGGTTTTTTTAAAAAGAAAAAAAAGAAAAAAGAAAGAAAGAAGGATTACCAAGTAGCTTTTGTCCCTCCCCCCCGACTCGCCGAATCGGTCGCCATCGCCTTGACTCGATATACATCGATCCCCATGGGTCGGGACATGATGCCGTGCAAGTCTTTATTGGACTTGCACAAGGCAAGGATGTGCAATTAGAAATTTTTTTTGACTCGACGCGTTGAAATTAAACAGTGCAGAGAGTTGAAGACATAGCATAGGAAAAAATTTAGCTTTTCATTCATAAGCTTGCAAAGTATGTGCAAGGTCATTTTTACATTACATATGTCGTTGCGGCTACATCTTGAAACACAAAATAAAAACTCTCGACAGGCTTGCCCTGAAATAATCCTTGTCGTTCCATACATTCACGCCCCTTTATACATTTGAACAAAGCCTTCGATCTGAGTTGGGCTTCAAAATACTTCAAAATAGGAGAGCTTCGTGCCGCCTCCCGTTCTTCAGCTTCAGGTCTAGTCCCGAGCTCTCGCAGCACGCTCGTTACCTGGGGAGTTGGGGGTTAGCACACTTGCTTGTGGATGGGACGAACCCACTCGTCTAAACCGACACTGCTTATTAAGGATTCTAGCATACGAAGTGATCTTTCTATTTAGAACTATATGAATTACAGTTCATATCGAAGGCACATTTTAAACGATAGCACATAACCAATTTTAAAGGCATTCTTACCACGGCCGTGCTCTTTTCCTGCATAAAATATACATGATACTTACCACCTGCACAAGACAATAGGTGAGCATGCAATCTATCCTATATGCGGTCATTGGTGATATCGACACCATGAAGGATGATTACGTAGCCTTGCGACGCGCCCTCCAGTCCAGGTAGCGAGCCTAACTGGAGGTCTCGCAATGTCTCGCGCCGAAGCACGATTTTCATAATTTTCTCCTAGGCCGATTCGGTCCCAGGGCCCCGGGTACCGTCTCGAGGAAAGCTCACCTTGTGCACAAGTCATCCTTGACCATGCGAATATATGAACAATTTAATATGTATGAAGTAAATTGCATAGCGTAACCATTATCAAATCACATAATCATTCCTACTCGTGCAAGGGTCCTTTCCTCCGAAACCGTACGCTCTGATTTAGCATCCCGTAGGCACCAAATTCTCCGAGGCATGATGTACCGCCACCAAGGTTTTCATCGTTGTGTTTTGCATGGCATGAAATATATTCTATCTCTTTCTTAGAACTTTATCTTTTCTCTACTTAGTGTGAACTTATAAATTCGGAGTTAACTTCTCTAGGTTGATATATTATCCCGAGCTCTTGATCTTAGTGGCAAGCATACATCCCGTTAGCATCATCGATTTGAGCGTTGAACTTTAAGAATTTAGTTGGCGGGAAGGAGTAAAAAAGAAGGGGCCGAAGAACCACCCACATAAGGAGATTGCGCCGAGAGTAGGAGAACGCTTCGCGACGGTCAAGCGTCAGTTACACGAACTCCTGCAATGGCACGAGCATCGAATTAGAACCCTTCCTTCAATCCTTCTTTCGAAATTCCCAAAGACGCATTCAGAAATCGACGCAAAAGTACACTATCAAATCCACGCAACAATTCATTTAGAAAGCCAAGAAAACCAATAAAACCAACGGCAGATGGGTTGCGTCGCTCTCTTTAGAGTTTCTTCGCCAAGACGCCGCCTACCGCATCTAGGACTTATTCCAATAGTAGTCGATCCATTAGTTGGAACGGTACTCATATCACTCGTCCAAATCTATTTTATTGATGCCATGGTTTTTTGTATACCAAACTCGTCGTCGAGTCAGACTAGCCATCTATCTTCCCGACCATGTCTAACTTGGCACAAGCCTATTACATAGTGCTTTGCCCCAACGAGAGCGGGGCATTACATAATATACCACTAAGAAAAAGTTTCGTCCCGAAACTTAAGAACAAGGGTCTGACCTTCGTCGGCGAAAAGTGAAAGGTACTTCTCCTTCATCTCCGTCTCTACTTCCCACGTCGATTCCTCAACGGAATGGTTGCGCCAGACTACGCGAACCAAGGACATCGATCGGCTCCGTAGGATCTTTTCTTTACAGTCCAAAATTTGCACGGGCTCCTCCGAGTATGATAGATCGGCGCGTAGCTCCAACTGATCGAAACTAACCACATAACTTGGGTCATGCACGTACTTCCAAAGTTGGGAGACATGGAAGACGTCGTGCACTTCGGCCAAGGCAGGAGGTAGCGCGATCCGGTAAGCAACGGTCGCCACTCTTTCGAGGATCTCGAAGGGCCCTACGAATCTCGGACTCAGCTTGCCTTTTACCCCGAATCGCATGACGCCCCGCATCGGCGTCACCTTCAGAAACACATGGTCCCCAACCAAGAACTCTAACGGTCGTCGACGAGTATCTGCATAACTCTTTTGTCGACTCTGAGCAATACGGAGCCTATCTTGAATCATGCGGACCTTCTCGACGGCTTGTTCGACTAGTTCTGGCCCGAGCACCTATCGCTCCCCGACTTCGTCCCAGCAAATTGGAGATCGGCACTTCCTTCCGTAAAGTGCCTCGTAGGGAGCCATTTGGATGCTCGATTGATAACTGTTGTTGTATGCGAACTCCGCGAGTGGCAAGTGCGTGTCCCAACTAGTCTTCAAATCTATCGCGCACAGACGTAGCATATCCTCCAGGATCCGATTCACTCTTTCTGTCTGGCCATCGGTTTGTGGGTGGTACGCGGAGCTAAGGTTCAACTTAGTGTCCAGCGCCGCTTGTAGACTCGTCCAGAAACGTGATAAGAATCGCCCGTCTCTGTCCGAAATGATTGTGGCAGGTACCCCGTGCAGTCTGACGATCTCGTCGAGATAAATCTGAGCTAACCGATCGACGCTCCACGATGCTTTAATAGCGATGAAATGAGCGGATTTGGTCAAACGATCGACAATGACCCAAATTGCATCATTCCCTCGCGACGTCTTCGGAAGGCCCATGATGAAATCCATAGAGATGTCGTTCCACTTTCATACTGGAATGTCGAGGTTCTGTAGCTCCCCGCCTGGTCTTTGATGCTCGGCCTTTGTAAAACCCCTAAATTTCTACTATATTTTTTTTATTAAATTTGGTACGAATTTAAAAATTTGGTATTGTACGTCGCGTAGTCGTATTGTAATTCACGTGCGAAATTTTGATTTTCGAAATTGCTCGACGAGTGCGAATATGTGCGAGCGTACATTTTTTTTTTGAAAAACATTTTTATAATTTCAAAATAATATATATAATAATTATTTTAGCTATCTTATCAAAATCTTCAAGTTTATAAATTTATTTATAAAAAGCCCTTTGGTTTATACAGTTATTAATAGTAAATAATATTCTTTGTACATACATATATATTTCATAAATATTCTATTAGTTTATTTTAAATAATATTTATTATTTTCGAAATTAATATTATTAGTATTTTTGGAAAATATATTTTTGAATTATTATGGCGATTTAAATCTTAATTTGATTCTATGGATTTATTTAAATAGTTAAAATAATATCTATAATTTGAAATTTGATTTATATTATCTAATTTTAAGCTAAAGGTTGGAAATTAATTGGATTTGGATTTGGATGGAATTTAGATTTAAATTTAATAGTAGCTAATTATCTATTTGGGTTTTAAATAAATCTAAATCCTTATCTAACTGGGAATTTCCACATCCTATAAATAGGCAGGTACTCGTCCATATTTCTACCATTCACAAATTTCTCCAAAATTATTTCTCCACATTAGTGCGTGTATCGTGTCCGTGTCCGTCCTTTTGCCATTCATTATATTCCTATTAATTTACAAATACATCGATCTTCTTTTCCGCGCTCGACAACTCCGAACGCCAACCTATTCCCGTGTCTCGCAGGACACATCCCGACACAAACAAATTTTCTAATCCTAACCCTAATCCTACTTTGTCAGCCACCGCACCGCCATTACCGTAGTGTCCCGTCCACCTCGTCCGATCCAAACCCGATCCTACGACAACCGACCACCACCCTCGCCAATCATCAGACCAACCACCACCATATTGACGCCATCCCCCACATCACCCCATGCCGCCAACATCTCCGGCGACTTCCCCAAAAACCACTACCACCGTCACACGACGACCACGACAAAATAGAAGAAGAAGAAGGAACCCTACCTCCGTCCTGACCCCAAGCCGCGGCACCCGACACTGCAGCTCTCAGCCAAGCCGGCGCCCCCGCTGAGGCTCCTCGGCGAACCCCTTCCCCAGCGTCGATCCTCCACGGCGTCTCCCCTGCCGGATCCCAGCACCTTCCAGCGCCGCTCGGCCGCTCCGCCACCTCTTGGCCGCGTCCTCCGCCAAATCACCGCCGGGTGAGCGCTGGCTCGACCGCCACAACGTCCGTCGAGCTCCTCCGGTCCCGCATCTCCAGTCGGTGGCCACCCTAGCGCCAGGACCGGTGAGTCCAGGCCGCCCCCCGCGCGCAGACGTCCGTCGCGCCGCTCCACCGCGGGCAGACCCCAGATCCGGCGCCCCCTCTCCTCTGTGACCGCCGTCGACACGGCTTCCCCCGCCGAAGCCATGGGCTTCCTCCACCTCCCGCGTGGCCGTGCTCCGCTCCACCGCCGGAGCAGCTCACGGCGCTCTACCGCCGACAAGCCGAACCCCGGTGAGTCTTCCCTCCTCCTCTCCTCTCTTCGTTCTTCCCTCACTCTCTCTCTTGTGATTGATGAAATTGGGGGGATGAGCACTGAATGGTTTTATTTTAAGTTATTAATATATTATTATTATTATTATTATTTCTATTATTTCTATTATTATCATTATTAGCATATTATTATTATTATTATTATTATTATTATTATTATTATTATTATTATTATTATTATTATTATTATTATTATTAGTATTATCATTTATTATTTATTATTTATTATTTATTATTATTATTAACAATATTTTGTTTCTGTATAATTATATGTACTTTTTGTATGAAATACTAGTAATATTTTGTTTTGGTTTTTTTTTAAAGTATTATATATATATATATTATATATATATATATATATATATATATATATATATATATATATATATATATATATATATATATATATATGTTGCCTAATTAAAATCTAGTTCCAAGCAATTAAATATTCTCTAAAACTATATATTGCTTTGATATTTAAGATTGCTTTCAAATATATATATATATATATATATATATATATATATATATATATATATATATATATATATATATATATATATATATATATATATATATATATATATATTTAGATTCAATAAAAGACAGTTTTCAAATTAGCATACGTGTTTCAAGTATTTATATAAAATATTAAAGTTGCAACCTAAAACGTTTTTTTTATTTATAACTACTTTAAATATTTTGCCTAATCAAAATCTAGTTTTCGATATAACAAATAAAGATATGATTATTCTAATTTACCAACAGAGAATTTTGCCTAAAACGGTTTCTAGATTTCAAGTATTTACCAAAATTATTTTACTAACAAAAATCTAGTATTAAGAATTAGAAATACTTTTCTAAAAAAAGTAGGAGTATGTTCTTCAAAATTTCTCCTCAATTTTCACCATTGACCACGACTGATCACGCGTTTCTCTTCTCATGAAATACCGGACCCTCACATATCGACCATGGCTATTGGACGAACAGGACCTGTTGAATCATTGCACCACTCCAGGCAACACCACCAGGCAAGACACCTTGCCTTTACTGTTTAATTTCTTTCTCAATATCATGTATGCTTTTTTTATGTTGTTCTTTCAAAATTATATATAGATGCAAATTATTATATTTTATGCAATTGGCTTAGAGTAAGGGACCACCGTATGTGCATCTCATAAACTGTCACGATGTGCCACGGATTGTGGGTGAGTGTGAGTCGCATATAGCTTCGGACTTGCGTACCAACCGTACATCGGTGCGTACAGGCCGTGCGTTAGGATATAACTGTCAATAGATTGTGTAGAAGACTTGGCAGTTATTAAGGATTAAACAGTGTCGTGGAGACGACGCATGTATAGTATCATTGGGGGAGGAGACAGTTATTAGCGTAGGGGCTACATTTTATTTTTACACACATTTTGGGCCGAGGGTGACTCTTATGAGCACTACCTTCTGTCCAAGGCCGATAGTGACTCGGATGAGCGCTACTTACTGCCACTCTTTATTTACTCTGCTGAGCCTACATCCCCTGCATAGAACGTTGTCCTCAAAGTGCATATCACCTAGAATGGGTAGGAACCTTTACTCATGCATACTTTTCTGTTGAGCTTATTTATTCAGTTATTGGCATGATATTATGTGTCTTGTTACGTCCCTCTGAGGACCTGGTTTTTTCTCCAGGTGCGTGTTTTCGTGATTTCTTGTAGGTATTGTAGCTAAGGCTATTCCTTCCTTCATCTGCGACGATTGCTCTTGGACTCGTCACTTGCTCTCGCTTGCTAAATTCTTTCCTTGTATATTTTTTCATATTTAATTTGGTTGGTAGTGGACTTTGTCTCCGCCCAACTATTGTGTACATGACAAACTCCAAAAATTGTTTTTATACCATTATTTATTTCGTGGATGAGATTTAGTGTCTTGGCTTTCTATATTTACAGCTTATGTATACATACGATGGTCCATATACTTCGTATGTATACAGCTGGCATGATTACGTTCTAGTCCTACGTATTGGGACTGGGGGGGTTACATGTCTTTGTGGTGGCCCATGCAGGTCAAGTTTGCCGTTTCGGTTATATGACTGTACCGAGCGGGCCTGCAATATAGGATTAGAATCTAGGAATCTCATCCACCTACTTGACATCATTTCTTGACTTTAAATTTTGAACTCTCGTTCGCCCTCCTTGATTTGCATCTTGCTTGACTCCTTCTACCGTAAATTCTTAGTTTCGTGCTAAATGACAATTCGAAAGATGACTACACTCATATATGCTCATAGGTCAAACACATGGCTAGAAGGTTGACCTTGACAATTAGTATGCATTGAGGTCTTATTTGTGTATAAAAGCATTTATGTTTCCTAGAAATTTGATCTTAAGGATTTGTTTATTCCAAGTTGGGTAGTAGTATATTGCCACCATCAAAAGGATAGTTTAAATTTTACTTTAAATTTACAAGGTGGTATACACAAGAGGATAGCTAGATCGAGAAAACAAAAAAAAATTATGAATTGTGAAATTGTGAAATAGTTATGAATTATCAGGGATATGAAATCAATTTGAGAAATATCTTGAGTTTTTATATTGTGACACTTGATTTACGGTTAACTTTAAGTTGGATATCTCGAGATTTTTTAAAGAGTTTAAATCATGATTTTGTAGATGACTAGAGAGACAAAGTTTAGAAGGGAGAGAACTTGAGGTTTTAAATTGCGCGTACGATTTATAAGTTTATTAAATTTTGAAGAGATGATGAGAAAAAAATTGTTTAAATATTTGGAGGATATGAAAGCGACTTTGAAGAAAAATTTTAAATTTTAATTTGTGTCATATGATCTATGATTTAAGAAGTTATTTAGGTTTTAAGTTTAAAAGCCTTGATTATGGATATTTAAATTTTGGTAAAAAAAAGATTTAATTTGGGTTACACGATTTGCGAATAATGAAATAGGCCAAGAGTTTATCTCGAGGTACATTTAAGAATTGGAAATTTTAAAAGTGATGGCTTATTATGAAAATTTAGTTGTGCCGCATTAGATATGATGAAGGATTTTTGGAATTTATTTAAAGGAAATTAAACTTTAAGTTATGATTAAATACTTGATGGAGTATCTTGAGATTTTATTTCGAAACTGTGGAGGAACTGGAAATTTAAAATTTGATCATATATTGGTAGAAGACCAAGAAGCAAGCAGGTTACCCTAATGGGATGCAAGTATTCCTCAATTGCCATGATAGTTGTATATACTCGAGTGTAGTTAAGTCATCTGGCAGACTAGGTGAAGATATCCCAATTTGACCCACTCGACAGTCACTCAAACCTAGATTTATCGTGACTTTCTCATACTCCATCTAAGTGGCTATCATATCTCTAGAAACTGTATTCTAACTTATTTTACCTTGATTTACTCGAATCTGAATTTTCTTATTTTCGTGCTTTAACTTGATCAATTATTTTGTGCGTTAGTCATTATCCCATAACTCCCACTTTCTATTTTAAATTCTTTTGTGTTCTTTACCGTGACTTGGATATTTGGAGCACAACACAAGACTTTTTCCTCCAATAAATTCCATACATAAGACCTACACAAGCCCACCTTCATGTAGGTATATCACGTGCCACTAAAACACGTCACCTTGTACTCTAATTTTATATTGTGACTTTCGGGTCAAAAAGACTGGACTCTAATCCCTACCGTGAAACCAATATACTTTTTAACTATAGATGAGACTCGACCTCGACTTGATTCTTTCAAACCTGATATATAATTTTTGTTCTGCTTAAATCCTTACATGCTTAACCTTGCATTTTATCTTGATTGCTGGACCTATCACACCATTAGTTTAACTCTTGTAAGTTGGGTAGAATACCTCACGACCTAACCAACATTTTGTGGACCATATTGATGGGTTCACTTGGACCATAGAATTCAGTAGACCCTAACTTATCTAGTCAACCAAGCCGATTGCATAGACCCAAATTTCGGACGGAACTTAGATTTTATAAGATCTTGGACTAATTGATTTCTGTCACTATTACCCTTTACTTATTATTTTATCTACCTATGATGCTAAAATAGCTTAGTTTTGCAAGCATATTCCTTATCAAGCTTGATCATGACATATGTTTAATGTGGGCGCCCACTAATACATTGTCTAAATCCGAACCGACGTATTATGGTCTGATCAACCATAGTGCACTTGGTTCACTTTTCATTTATCATACTACGTGGATGGAGACATAGTTAAACTTGCCCCCTAGAGTCTCCTCCGCGATTACCTTGGCAATTCTCTTGGAATTATACAACCGCCTTTGAATCACATATTGGCATTCGAAAACATCTCCTTTGGACTCTTGTTGGCTTTCGTCTTTTAACTATTCTAGACAAAGCTTGTGATTGATAGATAGACCAAACCATTCTTCTATGACCATGATATTTGTATATATTTGGGGATAGTTAACCACTGACTAACCACTGACCATACCGTATTATTTTTCTATGATCTAGATCGCGATTTCTTACGACATAATTTTGTGAGAACATTGTCGTTGTTGTTCCCCATCGATACCCCCTTGTGTCTTCTCACCCCCTACTAATTCTTAATTTCGAGGACGAAATTCTTTTAAGTTGGGTAGGATATAAAATTCCTAAATTTCTACTATATTTTTTTATTAAATTTGGTACGGATTTAAAAATTTGGTATTGTACGTCGCGTAGTCGTATTGTACGTCACGCACGAAATTTCGATTTTCGAAATTGCTCGACGAGTGCGAATATGTGCGAGCGTACATATATTTTTTTTTTTTGAAAAACATTTTTATCATTTCAAAATAATATATATAATTATTATTTTAGCTATCGTATCAAAATCTTCAAGTTTATAAATTTATTTATAAAAAGCCCTTTGGTTTATACAGTTATTAATAGTAAATAATATTCTTTGTACATACATATATATTTCATAAATATTCTATTAGTTTATTTTAAATAATATTTATTATTTTCGAAATTAATATTATTAGTATTTTTGGAAAATATATTTTTGAATTATTATGGCGATTTAAATCTTAATTTGATTCTATGGATTTATTTAAATAGTTAAAATAATATCTATAATTTGAAATTTGATTTATATTATCTAATTTTAAGCTAAAGGTTGGAATTTAATTGGATTTGGATTTGGATGGAATTTAGATTTGAATTGGGATTTAAATTTAATAGTAGCTAATTATCTATTTGGGTTTTAAATAAATCTAAATCCTTATCTAACTGGGAATTCCCACATCCTATAAATAGGCAGGTACTCGTCCATATTTCTACCATTCACAAATTCCTCCAAAATTATTTCTCCACATCAGTGCGTGTATCGTGTCCGTGTCCGTCCTTTTGTCATTCATTATATTCCTATTAATTTACAAATACAGCGATCTTCTTTTCCGTGCTCGACAACTCCGAACGACAACCTATTCCCGTGTCTCGCAGGACACATCCAGACATGAACAAAGTTTCTAATCCTAACCCTAATCCTACTTTGTCAGCCACTGCACCGCCATTGCCACAATGTCCCGTCCACCTCGTCCGATCCAAACCCGATCCTACGGCAACCGACCACCACCCTCGCCAATCATCAGACCAACCACCACCATTATCGACGCCATCCCCCACATCACCCCATGCCGCCAACATCTCCGACGACTTCCCCAAAAACCACTACCACTGTCACACGACGACCACGACAAAATAGAAGAAGAAGAAGGAACCCTACCTCCGTCCTGACCCCAAGCCGCGGCACCCGACACTGCAGCTCTCAGCCAAGCCGCCGCCCCCGCTGAGGCTCCTCCGGCGAACCCCTTCCCCAGCGTCGATCCTCCATGGCGTCTCCCCTGCCGGATCCCAGCACCTTCCAGCGCCGCTAGCGTCGCTCGGCCGCTCCGCCACCTCTTGGCCACGTCCTCCGCCAAATCACCGCCGGCGTGAGCGCTGGCTCGACTGCCACAGCGTCCGCCGAGCTCCTCCGGTCCCGCATCTTTAGTCGGTGGCCACCCTAGCGCTAAGACCGGTGAGTACAGGCCGCCCCCCGTGTGCAGACGTCCGCCGCGCCGCGCCACCGCGGGCAGACCCCAGATCCGGCGCCCCCTCTTCTGTGACCGCCGTCGACACGGCTTCCTCTACCTCCCGCGTGGCCGTGCTCCGCTCCACCGCCGGAGCAGCTCACGGCGCTCCGCCGCCGACAAGCCGAACCCCGGTGAGTCTTCCCTCCTCCTCTCCTCTCTTCGTTCTTCCCTCACTATCTCTCTCGTGATTGATGAAATTGGGGGGATGGGCACTGAATGGTTTTATTTTAAGTTATTAATATATTATTATTATTATTATTTCTATTATTTCTATTATTATCATTATTAGCATCTTATTATTATTATTATTATTATTATTATTATTATTATTATTATTATTATTATCATTTATTATTATTATTTATTATTATTATTAACAACATTTTGTTTCTGTATAATTATATGTACTTTTTGTATGAAATACTAGTAATATTTTGTTTTGGTTTTTTTTTAAAGTATAATATATATATATATATATATATATATATATATATATGTTGCCTAATGAAAATCTAGTTCCAAGCAATTAAATATTCTCTAAAACTATATATATTGCTTTGATATTTAAGATTGCTTTCAAATATATATATATTTAGATTCAATAAAAGACAGTTTTCAAATTAACATACGTATTTCAAGTATTTATGTAAAATATTAAAGTTGCAACCTAAAACATTTTTTTTTTATTTTTAACTACTTTAAATATTTTGCCTAATCAAAATCTAGTTTTCGATATAACAAATAAAGATATGATTATTCTAATTTACCAACAGAGAATTTTGCCTAAAACGGTTTCTAGATTTTAAGTATTTACCAAAACTATTTTACTAACAAAAATCTAGTATTAAGAATTAGAAATACTTTTCTAAAAAAAGTAGGAGTATGTTCTTCAAAATTTCTCCTCAATTTTCACCATTGACCACGACTAATCACGCGTTTCTCTTCTCATGAAATACCGGACCCTCACATATCGACCATGGCTATTGGACGAACAGGACTTGTTGAATCATTGCACCACTCCAGGCAACACCACCAGGCAAGACACCTTGCCTTTATTGTTTAATTTCTTGCTCAATATCATGTATGCTTTTTTTTATGTTGTTCTTTCAAAATTATATATAGATGCAAATTATTATATTTTATGCAATTGGCTTAGAGTAAGGGACCATTGTATGTGCATCTCATAAACTGTCACGATGTGCCACGGATTGTGGGTGAGTGTGAGTCGCATATAGCTTCGGACTTGCGTACCGACCGTACATCGGTGCGTACAGGCCATGCGTTAGGATATAACTATCAATAGATTGTGTAGAAGACTTGGCGGTTATTAAGGATTAAACAGTATCGTGGAGACGACGCATGTATAGTATCATTGGGGGGAGGGGACAGTTATTAGCGTAGTGGCTACATTTTATTTTTACACACATTTTGGGCCGAGGGTGACTCTTATGAGCACTACCTTCTGTCCAAGGCCGATAGTGACTCGGATGAGCGCTACTTACTGCCACTCTTTATTTACTCTGCTGAGCCTACAGCCCCTACGTAGAATGTTGTCCTCAAAGTGCATATCACCTAGAATGGGTAGGAACCTTTACTCATGCATACTTTTCTGTTGAGCTTATTTATTCAGTTATTGGCATGATATTATGTGTCTTGTTACGTCCCTCTGTGGACCTGGTTTTTTTCCCAGGTGCGTGTTTTCGTGATTTCTTGCAGGTATTGTAGCTAAGGCCATTCCTTCCTTCATCTGCGATGATTGCTCTTGGACTCGTCACTTGCTCTCGCTTGCTAAATTCTTTACTTGTATATTTTTCCATATTTAATTTGGTTGGTAGTGAACTTTGTCTCCGCCCAAACGTTGCTCTTGGACTCGTCACTGGGGCGTTACAGCTTTCACCCGTTGACAGGCCATGCACTGTGACACAAACGTTGCCACGTCTTTCTTCATGCCGTGCCACCAAAAGGTCGTGCGCAGGTTCTTATACATTTTGGTACTCCCGGGGTGCAACGAGTACTTCGCATAATGGGCCTCCGTCAGAATCTCCTTTCTAAGTTCGGCATGGTCCGGCACGCATATCCTTCCCTTCATCTGCGTCATTCCGCCCTCGTCCACCACAAAGTCGGTCGCATTTTTCGTCGAAATCAGCTCGCGCATCTTCTTCATAAATGGGTCATCCTCCTGTGCGGTCTTTATCTTGTTGTGCAAGCTCGACTCAAGGTGCAATTGAGCCAATCGTGCTCCACGGTAACGGATTCAGAGTTCGATACCCATCTCTGCTAAGTCTCGCTGTATGTTACAGTTGATAGACAAGCATCCAGCGAACATTCTACTCTGGACGTCCGCTACGACATTTCCCTTACCTGGCGTGTACCCTCTTTTATTGTTTTGAAGCAGCCTAGATAAGCAACCCAAAACCCAGCATGAAAGAAGAGAAAAAAGCGCGGGAAAGAGGTTCGAGGAAAGCAAAGAATATATATATATATATATATATATATATATATATATATATATATATATATACTTCCCGTGGAAGTCAAGCTTGGAATAGGACGATGCAGATTCTTTCTGTTCCCTATCGCTATAAGCTTCGGTGATCGCTTCCGCTTCCATTCTGCCAAGAGGAGGCTAGGGTTTCAGGAGCCGCCATGGGACAAGTTCTTGCAGGAGCATGGGACAGAGCACAAGGAAAGTCATTCTCATCCTCCTCGATCTTGTCGATATTCTTGATTACAAGTTTCACCTATATTTTATAACGCCAGATGATATGGACACATCGACACCTGATGTATTTGGAGTGTCCATGTCGTGTCCTATATGTGTTGTGCCATGGACACGGCACCTGTTGCGTGCTTCCTAGTTTCTATTCGTGTTTTTGAAATGATAAGAGATCTGTGGGAATTTATTTGTGTTTCCTCTCTCGGTCGGTAATTTCCTAGGGTTTGTACTCTTTGGAATGATATTGATCCGATTTTTATATTAAAAAAAAGGGTTTGGTCTTTAGGTGCTGATTGTTTCGTTGTAATTTGATGTATGGCGATATATCAAATTTGGAGTGTCCATGTCGTGTCCTATATGTGTTGTGCCATGGACACGGCACCTGTTGCGTGCTTCCTAGTTTCTATTCGTGTTTTTGAAATGATAAGAGATCTGTGGGAATTTATTTGTGTTTCCTCTCTCGGTCGGTAATTTCCTAGGGTTTGTACTCTTTGGAATGATATTGATCCGATTTTTATATTAAAAAAAAGGGTTTGGTCTTTAGGTGCTGATTGTTTCGTTGTAATTTGATGTATGGCGATATATGTACTAAAGTGATGTGTTTGAAATTATGAAGAAAACCAGTGCCTTAGTCTCATAAGCAGGGCCGGGCCGGGTGGTGGGTGGGTTGCCCGAGCCCAAGCTTATTTTGGTTACCCCTTGATCCTCGTTGTCGGCTGGACCTGTGATCCCAACCTCTTGCAGGTTACATTTGCAAGTTACGTTGGCCCTGGGAGATTGCCCTAAGCAGGAGGGGTTGCCCTGAGCAAAGGGGACTTGCCCAAGCCCGAAGTTTAGTCCGGCTTACCCCTGGGCCGGCCCTGCTCATCAGAAACGTATCAGACACAACATAGACAACCAATTCTTCATGAATCTGTCAACCAATTTGTGAAAATCCTAATTTGACATCGAGATAGTTCCTAGCTGTGGCAAGCTTGTCGTTACTCGACACATATGTCCATTTTAGTCATGTTGGAGTACGTATTCTTGTTTTCTATCTTTCATTGTGTTCTCGGAGCTAGTGAGTCGTTTCTAATTACCATTAACGAAGCGTAAGGATTTATTCCTGCCAAGTTATCTAAAACAGTTACTTGTATTTACCTTCCAATTTAGTATTCATAACTTTGTTCACCCCCACCCCCCAAATTTAGTGTTAAATAATTTGGGTGATATGGGGTTGTAAATACAAATAACATTTGCTAAATGCATGAAAGGGGGTGTGTGGGGAAGGGGTGGGTTGTAGTAATTAATCTAAATGGGGGGAACAGAGTTATGAATTGTAAAGGGGAATGTGCGGGGGGGGGGGGGGGGGGGGGGGGGGGGGAGAGGAGGTTAAATACAAATGGGGTGATGGTGGTTGTACTACCAGTAGTAGCAGTAGAAATAAATTTATTTTCATTGAATATTCTAATTGTAGTACTCGACATTTCAGGCAAGAGCCAAGTAAGACGGATATGCAACAAGACTTTTGATCAGTGTGCACAGAAGGACAAGGGGTTGGCTTTGGATAGTCTTTATGTTGCAACCTTGATGGTTTACAAGTAAGAACGATTTTGCGTTGCTAACTGTGGTTTGTTTAGTTTCTTCAAAAGCCTACCACTTAGTTCGGCCAGTTTATGTTGATTACTTTTGCAGTTCTGTGAACAAGCAATTTCTTAGTCCTCATAAGGAACCTCCCTCAATGGAAATAGTTGCAAACAAAAGTAAGGTACGCCTTTCGGAAAATTCAAACTGTTGTATGCTCATTGAAACCCAATAGAGGGTTAAGCTATATTGTTCGACAGTTTCTGCTTATCATTATACAGAAAAAAATTATGGAGGTTTTCTATAAGAAAATTGTCTCTTTGTCTGGACTATCCTAATTGAGTATTAGTAATGCAAGTCAGCTTTAGCAAAACTTATCATGTTTCCTCTTTCTTCAGCACTAATTTTTATGGTAGGGAGTTTTTTCCTGATGATTTATATGCTCAATGCTCATTGCTCAATGAGGTTGGTTCCTCAACCAGACAGTTGTTCAAGTTTGTATGACAAGCTCTTCTCCTACCTAGTTTCTTCTCCAGGGATCTAACACCAAGTTGTAGAGAGTTGACATTACATTGGCATCCACCTTCAGAAAATTAACCAATACATCTGTAGAGGATTCATTACTAAATGATTTGTACTCCACAGCTAGCCCATGTTTGATAAAAAATGGCATGAATGATTATGACAATGATAATAATGAATAGAACTAGCTGCGTGCACTGTGCACAGCTCAGATGAGCTTGAACTGAGCACTGACCTATTTCGTCTCAAAAATAAATGATGAATGCAAAACTAATGCCCATAATCTCCGGACATTAGGGGAATTGGTCACTGAGAAATAGGTACTATTTGGCTAGGAAGAAGTTAACCTATGTTGCACAAATATGGACACAGATAGGGATAAGAACACGATACGGATGCCGAATACGGACTTTTCAAACAGGTACAATAAGCAGTCACCTAGAGACATGGATACGGTACCGACACGATACAGATACGAAGACGACCTAGAAACTGGTTTCATGGAGGACAATATGAAAAAGAAGTGATTACTACTATTATTTACCCCATGAGGGTGGATAGTACAAACTAACGAAGTCTTAGATGTGCCATGGGGCTCAAAAATATACATAAAGCAGTTGAGAATTGGCTCTGTTATAGTGTTATGGATGATATGAGATGTGTTAATTTAAAATAAATGCCAATTTGTTGGAGAAACGGAGAAACAACACACTTCAATTAGAGGGGACATGATTTGCTAATCGGTTCAATGGTATTCACTGGTATCTAAGGAACATATAAGTCGCATATTGCAGAAGGGTTTCTACAAGTGAGCACCACATTTATGGTTTGCGGAGATACTGCATTGTACGACCATTTGTTGTATTGAATGAAAATCTGAACTCGGAAGGATTCTTCTGTATCAGCTACCTCCAGATGGATGTTGAATGAGATATACTGGATTAACTCGATTTATTGATTTGCTTGTGAATTTAGGATGTGTAGGGGCCACCACTTGGACACCTGCATGCAGTTTTCTAGGTATGTGCAAGTGTTGCTTCCTAGGTCCTGGGTCGAAGTAACCAACATGTGCAACACCCAAATACACAAGTAAAAATCATCCGAGTAGTTTTTACCACCTATGGAACTAGCGTACTTGTCCATCCGGAGTTCAGAGGGATCCATGCATCCTACGAACCAAGCTAACTAGAAATTATTAGGTTTGAATCCTCCGACTATGAATTAATTGGATACTAACTACTTTATGTTTTAAGCTCCTCAAAGACGTACTTTTTGTTATGTGATGTATATGCAATGAGCCATTAAAGTTCTTGATCTTTATTCTTCAGCCACACTAGTTTTAACATGTGTAGATGACAACCAATGCCAATGTAATTGATGAAGTTCTAATTTTTGTCTTCTTCCAATTAGGTCAATTTTTTCAAACCCCAAAGGTAGTCAAGTATTAGCATTTTTTTCCCATTTTCTAATAGGTATTCTTCTCAATCACTTGTTATTAGAAATATTTCCAACTCTGTATTCAGACTCTGAAATTAAAATATAAATATAAATAAATAAATGATACCGAGGCTTGAACTTGGTTCAATGTCCTTAAGACAATATTCGTCCCGCACTGGTGCTTACGGTTTAATGGCGATTAGTCTCCCAGGATACAACGGTTCTTTCCTTCGGTAGTAGCACTTCACACCGTAGGAACTCGTCGAAGCAACGTTGGTTGTCTCTCTCTTAGACTAACTAATGCAATATGGATGAATTTAATGAATGCTTGAATGCTCCAAACATATTTGTATTTATAGAAATAAAGAGACACGATGGAAAGGGGATACATTTCCAATAAATAGATTCGTACACCTTTTTCCAATGAAAAGATTCGTACACCTTTTCATAGATTCGTTGATAGAAAAAATAATGATATTATTATTATAACAAATATACATTCACATTTTCCAACAATCCCCACATGAATGAATATTTGACTGTGTACAATGCAGACACAATACAGACTCCAGTAGACATAAGAGAGAGAGATCATTTGAAAAGTTATTGTACCAGGATAGGTAGCTTTTGGCCTTGAATCTTCCCTTGTAAATATTTATCGAGTTTACTAGCTATCCAGTGAACATGATGTCTTGAACTGTGCAGCTTTTTGTTGTAAACTTGAGTCAATAAATATCACACAACTTCTTTCCGACCAATATTGCTTCTATTGTTGTGTTCATTTTGGCCCTGAACATATGCCTGGTTTCATAAGTGTTCTTAGAGAATTCAGCCTTATAATTCTCATAGAAGCGGCCCCACTTCCACACTCATATAGGTGACTTCCTAATAAGAGTATCTTGCTATACTCCACTTGAATTTCAAGTCATCGGAATCATTAAAAGCAATGCTTACCCTAATTTTTCTTTGCAGGCGACACTACTATTTGTCATCCTAGAGAATGGGATGAGTATTTAAATACTCGTCAGTGTCATTTAAAAATTTCACATAATTAGGTTGTCCCTTTGAACCTAGATCTTGGGATCTCCAGTCAACTAGGTTGGGTTTTCCTTTATGGAACTTCTTTTATCATAGGCTTCAAGTCCATTCCCCTCGATGACTTATATACTTGCTCTCTTGTCAAACCTTTAGTGGATCCACAAGGTTTTCTTTTGATTTTACATAATCAATCGTGATTATGCCATTAGAGAGTAGTTGTCTAACGGTATTATGACGTCTTCGAATGTGTCTTGATTTACCATTATAAATATGACTGTGTGCCCTACCGATAGCAGATTGACTATCACAATGTATACAGATTGCTGGTACGGGCTTTCGCCATATTGAATGTCCTCCAAAAAATTTCGAAGCCACTCTGCTTCTTCACTTGCTTTATTCAAAGCTATGAATTCAGATTCCATAGTTGATCTGGCTATGCATGTTTGTTTTGAGAACTTCCACGATATTGCTGCACCTCCAAGTGTAAAGACATATCCACTTGTGGATTTCGAGTCTTTAGTATCAGATATCCAATTTGCATCACTGTATCCTTCGAGTACAGCTGGATATTTAGTATAGTGCAATCCATAGTCTTTAGTGTATCTTAAATATCGGAGTACTCTAATAATAGCCTTCCAGTGATCTTTTCCTGGATTACTCGTGTATCTGCTCAGTTTGTTAACTGATTGAGCTATGTCCGGTCGCGTACAGTTCGTGACATACATAAGGCTCCCAATTATACGAGAATATTCTACTTGTGAGATACTTTCTCCAGTATTCTTCTTTAAATGTAGATTTAAATCTACTGGAGTTTTTGCAATGTTATTATCATTTTGATTATGTTTTTCTTTAATCTTTTCAATGTAATGAGATTGGGATAATACCAGCCCATCTGGTGTTTTAGAAATCTTAATTCCCAACATAACATCTGCAATTCCCAGATCTTTCGTGTCAAAGTTTTTGATTAAGATCTTCTTTGTGTCCTGGATTATGTTATTATTACTGCCTATTATTAGCATATCATCTACATATAGGCATATAATGACATATCCAGTTTGTGCATTTTTAGAATACACACATTTGTCACACTCATTGATCTTGAATCCACTTGACATCATTACATTGTCAAACTTTTGGTGCCACTGTTTCGGTGCTTGTTTAAGTCCATATAGAGACTTAACTAGTTTGCGCACCTTCCTTTCTTTACCTGCTACTATGAATCCTTCTGGTTGATTCATGTAGATTTCTTCTTCTAAATCACCATTTAGAAAGGCAGTCTTCACATCCATTTGATGTATTTCAAGATTGTGCAATGCTGCTATTGCAATTAACATCCGAATTGATGTTATCCTTGTTACTGGTGAATATGTATCAAAATAATCAATTCCTTGTTTTTGATTATATCCTTTGACAACCAGTCTTGCTTTATATTTATCAATAGTTCCATCAGCTTTCATCTTCCTCTTAAATATCCATTTACAGCCTAATGACTTACATCCTGGAGGAAGATCAGCTAATTTCCATGTATGGTTTTGCATAATGGACTCTATTTCACTATTTATAGATTCTTTCCAAAGTGGTGCCTCTGGTGTAGACATTGCTTCTTTGAAAGTTTGAGGCTCATTTTCTAACATGAATGTTAGAAATTCAGGTCCAAAGGTCTTTGATATTCTAGGCCTCTTACTGCGTCTAGGCACATCTTCCTTATCGGCAAATTCATTATCTGCATCACTTTGACCAGTATGTATAATGTCATCATAATTTCTTTTTAATGTTTCTCTTTCATGTATCTTCTTACATGGAAAGATATTCTCAAAGAAAGATGCATTCCTAGATTCAATAATTGTATTATTATGTATCTCCGGAATGTTCGACTTATGTACGAGAAACCGATAAGCAGAACTGTTTTCAGCATATCCTATAAATATGTCGTCAAAGGTCTTGGGACCTATTTTAACCTTTTTAGGCAAAGGAATTGCCACTTTTGCAAGACATCCCCACACTTTGAGGTATTTATAGGAAGGTTTCTTTCCTTTCCATAATTCATATGGCGTCTTATCCTTTTTCTTGTGGGGCACCTTATTTAAAAGATAGTTGGCTGTAAGTACAGCTTTTTTCCACAAATTATCTGGTAGTCCTGAACTTAATTATAAAGAATTCATCATTTCTTTAATTGTTCGATTCTTTCGTTCAGCGATACCATTAGATTGTGGTGAATATGGTGCAGTAGTTTGGTGTATAATTCCATATTTTGCACAGAATTCTGCAAAAGGTGCTTCATATTCACCACCTCTATCGCTTTTGATAACTTTAATCTTTCGATTAAGTTGATTTTCTATTTCAGTTTTATAGTGTTTGAACATATCTATTGCTTCATCTTTTGATTTCATAAGATAGACATAGCAATAACGAGTACTGTCATCGATGAATGTTATGAAGTACTTTTTCCCATTTCTCGTTTTTATGCCTTTTAGATCACATACATCTGTTAGGATTAAATCCAACGTTCAATATGGATGAATTTAATGAATGCTTGAATGCTCCAAACATATTTGTATTTATAGAAATAAAGAGACACGATGGAAAGGGGACACCTTTCCAATAAATAGATTCGTACACCTTTTTCAATGAAAAGATTCGTACACCTTTTCATAGATTCGTTGATAGAAAAAATAATAATATTATTATTATAACAAATATACATTCACATTTTCCAACATCACTTACTTTAGATATGCAACTTAACGTGGTTTGGTAAAGTTGTGGGTTAACCCTGATCTAACTCGAGATCTTTCAAATGCTCGACTTAACCTGGCTGATGAGTAAATCTACCCAGCGCTACCCAGCATGACCTTGAGTCCCATTGACACCATGGCGTTACGGTTTGCCTGTCTATCAACACAACCCTTGGCTAACCTGTTTGACTCTGGGCCACTCTTCTCTGCTTGTTTTTAGTTCGGGTTCCAACCAAACTAACTTGCAGGCTGCAGCTCCTATCTTGTATCGAAATTGTGTCAAAGTATTGCGTTTAGTTGGAACTGTTACATGTTGAAAGTTGTTGTCAATCTAAAGCACTGAAACTTTGTAATTCTAAAGCACAATTCACCAGGTGAATTCTGAGCCATATTTCTTCCGAAGCATAAAGCACTTTTGGACTAACATATATGCATTATCTGAATTCTTCTCTTAAACTTCAATCGGTTCATTGTTGAATGCAGGACTTACGTT
This sequence comes from Iris pallida, assembly GCA_029216955.1. NCBI lineage: Eukaryota > Viridiplantae > Streptophyta > Magnoliopsida > Asparagales > Iridaceae > Iris > Iris pallida. The sequence goes on from JANAVB010031219.1 coordinate 897,199, forward strand.
CAGAAGGAAAGGAAGCAATTGGCCGTGAAGAGTTCTACCAGCTAATCACGAAATGGATCGAGAAAGATATGCGCATCGTACTCATACACAGGCTCCTTGTTGCTCTGCTGGCATCTCCTCTGCTGGCAGGTCAAACAAAAAACTTAGGGAGACAACTTCCTCGGGTCGGAGAAGCTGTCGAGAAGATTCCGACGCCCTTGATTGCGACGGTTTACTCTGCAGGCATCATTCTTCTCCAAGATATCAGGACCAGTTAGCAGAGAACAAAATATGCATCATTCGGCAGTCCTCCAATATCTACTAGCTCAGTGAAATAAAATAAATAAAGGCATTATGCATCACTTGACAATTCTCCATTATTTACTAAAGTAATGTAACGGAATTACATAAGTATACAATTTATAATCCACAATCATTTACTTAATGCTTGCTCATGAAATTATTTTAACTGACAAATTTTTCGCTACTAGTTTTTTTTTTTTTTTTTTTTTCCTTTGACATGAATATGGTTCTCATTAATTGTATCTACTTTTATGATGTGAACCTTGATGGGCTACTTGATCGCGAAGAGTTAGGAGTTCATCAGTAAATTCACAGCAGACACCCTTTTTGACTTGCGATACTCCGTCGTCTTCGTCTGTTGAAGTTCCATAACATTTTAGACTGAACAATAAGGTTAGATTTTTCAACAAATATTGGTTTCTAATGCATGTTACTGGACAACAATAACCACCACGAATGTCCTGTTAGTCAATAAGAAATGATGGTTAATTATGGCGATGAAGCAATAGATGAATTATAAGTGCTCAACTAGTAAGAGCTCTTGCTAGTCCTTTGGTAACTAAGAAAATAGACTCGATTAGAAAATTTTGCCAAACTTTTGAAAATAATCTCGTTAAAAAGCTTCAGAAAAAAGAAAAAAAAAGGGGAAAAAAAAACCTACTGATAAAAAATACAAGGAGAAGCCGGTCCAAACAGCTTTTGATTATGATTTGAGATTTGTAAGAACTCGAGTGTGACCCTTTGTTATCGGAAAAGGCATAAAATCCTGAATGAGTGGCATAAAATTGGTTCAAGCCACGAGACGTAATATATGTTTTTTTTAGTAAGAATGGTGGGAGTTGAAGGTAGTGGGCCAAACTTAACGTTGGACATCTAAAAAAAAAGAATTATGCTTTGAGATTTGGGACTAAGAGCATCTCCACCCTATTGTGAGTTTAAGAAAAATAATTGTCACATAGGAATAACAAGCTTTTATTTCAAAAATCATTCTCCAATGCAAATATAGTATAAATCATAAAGTTGACATGGCAATGACATAGCAAGGACAATGTAAAGTTGGTTGTCTAGATCTAGACAATGCACTTCACATTGACTTTATTCCACATCATCAATTACGAATACAAATATTTGTAAAAAAAATGTAGAAATGAAGGAGTTGTTTTGGAAGTTGTAAAAAATAAATTTTATTGTTTTCTTAATATTTGTACATTGGAGAAGACTTTTATGTCATTGACTTTTGTAAATGTAAATGGAGAACACTTTTATGCCACCTAACAACACATAACAAAGACGATAGGGTTGAGATGCTCTAACTTCTGTAGGCCAACACAATAGCGAACGTGTCCTTGGAAAGAAGTATTTGTATTCCGCGGTGGTTCTGCCATAAAACTCCTTGTAACCACTGTCACGCTCGATAGCCGATCTAATCGCCGGGGACATCCAATTACTCGGCGTCAATTCATCACCAGATCGCCGATCGATTCTCCATTAGGTTAGGGTTAGCCGATTAGGGTTTCTCGATCGCAATGGCGACGAGGTACCGGAACCCGGTGTACCGGAAGTACTTGTTGGAATTAATTAATTCCATTTATTGTTCTTAAAGGATGAAAAGGAAAAAGAAGGGACTTTAGTCCCACATCGAAAAAAGAGAAAGGTTTTGAGAGTGCTTAAATAGGAATGTGCACTCATGAGGAGTGTGCAACAATCAAAGGTTTCTAGTGGGTGACCATTGGTTGTTGTTTTATACTCTTCATGAAAATGTGGCAACGTGGCATCGCGGGCTCCTCGCGGCGATTCTGATTTCTGAGTCCAAAACACACAGAATCTGAGTATTCATTCCTCTTTCTTTTCTCTTCCAAAGATTTTCAGAAATGTGTTCTTCCCTACGCCGGTGTCTCACAACGTCTGGTGAACCTCCGGCAGAAAGGCTAGGCTATCTTATCCTGGGTGTTCTGGCGTGCTGACTCCAAGACGTTACCGGAGTGCCCGAAACACTTTAAGGAAAGTGCTGCTAAATGCATGATTCAAACCTCGACGACAGTTTCAACTTTGCAGAACTCCAAAGTGAAGTACTTGCAATTTCTAACAATCTTAAAGTGTTGCAAATAATGGCGTCCGAGGCTGTGATTTCGAACATCAAAGTCATGAATCAGGATCTAGTCAAACTGGATCGCTTCGACGGGACAAATTTCACACGCTGGCAGGACAAGATGATCTTCCTCCTGACGGCACTGAAGATATACTACGTCATCGATCCAGATCTGCCACCTGTTCCAGAACCCACTCCAGAAGATTCTGATGCAGTCAAGGCAGAACGCAAAAAGCGCAAAGAGGATGAACTGCTGTACCGTGGTCACATTCTGAACACCCTGTCGGACAGATTGTACGACCTCTACACAGAAAATCCTTCGGCAATTGACATCTGAAAGGCTCTGGAATTCAAATTCAGAGCAGAAGAAGAAGGTACAAAGAAATTTCTTATATCAAAGTATTTTGATTACAAAATGGTTGATACAAAGCCTATACTAGCCCAAGTACACGAACTACAAGTTCTAGTCAACAAACTCAGGACAGTGAAGATAGAACTTCCGGAACCATTCCAAGTTGGTGCTATAATTACTAAATTGCCAGCATCTTGGAATAGTTATCGGAAGAAACTACTTCATAGCTCTGAGGATTTCTCACTGGAACAGATTCAAAAACACCTTCGAATCGAAGAGGAATCGAAGGAAAGACAGAAATCCGAGAACAACAGAGTTTCTAAAGCTAACGCGGTGAGCGCGAAAGGCAAGAGGCCTGCAGGAAAGAAGAACTTTCTTGGTCCTAAGAAGGACCAACAAAAGTTCAAGAACTCCGGCAACGCCAAAGGACCCAAGACCGACTGTTTTGTATGTGGCAAAGCAGGACATTATGCCAGAGACTGTCGGGTTCGAAAGACCCAAAACAGCGAGGTAAATCTCACTGAGACAGATGACATAATTGCTACGGTGAGCAAACTCATGACGGTCAAAGGGAAGGCTCCAGGATGGTGGTACGATAGTTGTGCTACCGTTCATGTTTTATATGACAAATCAGCATTCAAGACCTATTCTGAAGTCAATGATGGAAAGTTCAGATGGGAAATAATGGACATTCAACGGTCGTGGGAACAGGTGATGTGGAAATCCAATTCACTTCTGGGAAGAAAGTAACTCTGACTAACGTACTTCACGTCCCGGATATGAGTAGGAACCTCGTCAGTGGAGTCTTGTTGGGTAAACCAGAAATAAAGTCTGTCTTTGAGTCGGACAAATTAATATTGACCCGTAATGGTGTGTTTGTTGGAAAGGGATATACCGATGAGGGTATGATAAAACTTTGTATCATTGAGAATAATGTCAATAAAGTTTCTACTTCTGCTTACATGATTGAGTCATCTACTTTATGGCATAGTAGATTAGCGCATATAGGTATTAGCACTATGAAAAGGTTAATTAAATCTGGATTAATTTCATGCAATTCTGAAGATTTAGATAAGTGTAAAATTTGTGCAAAATCCAAAATGATTAAAAAATCTTTTCATAGTGTAGAGCGTAATACCAATCTACTAGATTTAGTTCACTCTGATTTATGTGAATTTAATGGCACATTATCTCGAGGAGGTAATAAATACTTTATTACCTTCATTGATGATTGCTCTAGATTTACATATGTATGTTTATTAAAGCATAAAGATGAAGCCTTTAATGCTTTTAAAATATACAAATCAGAGGTTGAAAATCAACTTGGTAGAAAGATTAAAATACTTAGAAGTGATAGAGGTGGTGAATATTTTTCTTTTGAATTTAATACCTTCTGTGAAGAAAACGGTATTATTCATGAATGTTCTGCACCACGGACACCTCAACAGAACGGACTAGCCGAAAGAAAAAATAGAACATATCAAGAAATAATAAATGCAATGCTAATGCATTCTGAATTATCATTTAGTTTGTGGGGAGAAGCTTTACTTACTGCATGTCATATAATGAACCGAATTCCTTTGAAGAAAACTGGTATTTCACCATATGAGATATGGAAAAGCCGTAAGCCTAATATCAGTTATTTTAGAGTGTGGGGTTGCATAGCTTATTACAAAAACATGGATCCTAAAAGGACCAAATTAGGTCATCGTGGAATTAAAAGTGCTTTTGTAGGTTATGCTGCCAATAGTAAGGCATATAGACTTTTAAACTTCTAACATTATTGTCGAATCCAGAGACGTGGAATTTTTCGAGAACCTTATTACTAAGAATAAGGATCCTGAGATTCCTGCTAATGCAGAGTCTCGTGAGGAGAGCTCTTCACGGTTAGTTGAAAAACAACCCAAGCTTCGGATCAGCAAGAGAGTTCGAAAGGCTAAGGATCTAGGACTTGACGAAATAGATTCTCAACTTATTTCCTTTTACTTAGTAGAAGGAAATACAGAGAAATTTATTCGAAAGATTCCTATCATTCTTCAGGTGGAAGATGATCCTAAAACTTTTAAGGAAGCAATAGCTTCGTGGGACTCATCTTTTTGGAAAGATGCTATCCAAGATGAGATGGATTCGATAATATCTAACCACACTTGGGAAATTATCGATCTGTCCAAAGGGTCAAGACCTATTGGATGTAAGTGGGTGTTCAAGAGAAAGTATCATAGTGATGGTACTTTAAACACCTACAAGGCTAGACTAGTAGCCAAAGAATTTCGACAAAGAGAAGGAATTGATTATTTTGACACATATGCACCAGTAGCAAGAACGACTACAATTAGAATATTGTTTGCGTTAGCTTCATTGCATCATCTTAATGTTCATCAGATGGATGTCAAAACGGCATTCTTAAATGGAGATCTCGATGAGGAGATTTACATGGAGCAACCGGAAGGGTTCGTGCTCCCGGAAAATGAACAAAAGGTATGCAAACTTGTTAAATCCTTGTACGGATTAAAATAAGCACCAAAGCAGTGGCATCAGAAATTTGACTCAGTCATAATTTCTAATGGCTTTGTTCACAATATTTGTGATAAGTGTTTATACACTAAAGTATATGGAAATATCTTGATATTTCTTTGTCTCTATGTTGATGATATGTTGATCATTAGCAACGAGATGAGTGGAATTACAGAAACGAAGAGGTTTCTAACTTCCACATTCAAGATGAAAGATCTTGGAAAAGTTGACACTATTTTGGGGATCAAAGTAATACAAAACAATGGAGGTTTTGAACTTACGTAGTCGTACTATGTTGAGAAAGTGCTAGACAAGTTCAAACACCTAAAGTTCAAAGAAGTGAACACTCCATTTGATCCAAGTGTTAAACTAGAAAAGAATTCTGGAAGAGCAGTCGCTCAATTAGAATACGCAAGTGCTATTGGATGTCTTATGTATTTGATGCAATGCACAAGACCTGATATAGCATTTGCAGTTAGTAAAATGAGTAGATTTACTAGCAACCCTAATAATGAGCATTGGAGGGCTATCGGAAGAATTTTTGGTTATCTTTTGAAAACTAAGAATCTTGGATTACAGTATGGTAGATTTTCTGCCGTATTAGAAGGATATACCGACGCTAGTTGGATATCAAGTGTCGGGGATAACAAATCTACGACAGGTTGGATATTTACACTTGCCGAAGGGGCAGTTTTTTGGAAAAGCAAGAAACAAACGTGCGTTACCCATTCGACCATGGAGTCAGAGTTTGTAGCTCTAGTTTCTGCAGGACAAGAAGCTGAGTGATTGAGGGATCTTCTATTAGAAGTTTCGTTGGCTAAGGACAATGTATCAAAAGTGTCAATACATTGCGATAGTCAAGCTACTCTAGCAAGAGCCTACAACGAAGTGTATAATGGGAAGTCTAGACATATAAGTCTAAGACATACCTACGTAAGGAAATTGATTAAAGATGGAATCATTTCTCTTACATATGTGCGTACCAGCTATAACTTAGCTGATCCCTTTACTAAACCACTAGCTAGGGATTTAGTAAAATCTACCTCGAAAGGTATGGGATTGAAACTCCTCGAGTAAGAGTTCCAACAACAGTGGCAACCCAATCTAATGTTAAGAAAACCTTAATCTTAGATTTAATGGGTAACAACAAACTGTTGACTTGGATGTTTACGACATGATTATGTCGACTGTTACAATTTGAGGGTTGAGTTTATAAAAACTCTTAATGAAGTTCAGTAATGTTGGCATGTATCTGTAAAGCAACAGAGATACTGAAAGAACTTCACCTATGTGAATTTAGAGATGGTGCCATCTCAGTAAGATCTGGAGTTTATCTTATAAAAATTCACGAGACAGGATCAGCACATGGCCATTAATAGTGCTAAGCGAGAGATGTAGGCGAAGAACTACAAAAGAATGTGTGTAAAGTAATACCGATTTTATCACAAGGAATAACTGGTTCAAAGTCCAGCTACCAGAGATTCTGATAAAATCTTGTGTTGCATCTACTAAGGTTAGGTTCAAATCGAAAGATACCTAACTGTATTAACATTCTTTAAGTGATGTATTCTGGAATTCCTTTCCATCATTTATGGAACAAGTGGGGGATTGTTGGAATTAATTAATTCTATTTATTGTTCTTAAAGGATGAAAAGGAAAGAGAAGGGACTTTAGTCCCACATCGGAAAAAGAGAAAGGTTTTGAGAGTGCTTAAATAGGAATGTGCAACAACCAAATGGTTGCTAGTGGGTGACCATTGGTTGTTGTTTTATCCTCTTCATGAAAATGTAGTCGGTGTTGCCACCGGCAACATCGGCTCCGGCTCCGGCTCGGGCTCGGGCTTGGGATCAGGATCGGGATCGGGATCGGGCACGGGCTCGGGCTCGGGCTCGGGCGTAGAGGCGTAGAGGCGATAGTGGCGCATTGTAGACGCACTTGTGCACTTAGGCAACGTGGCATCGGACGAGCGGCGTAGGCTCGATTCTTGCCCCGAGAATTCCTATTTTTTGCAGCAGCCCAGACAAACGAAAGGGTGAATGAATCTGCGAACAGGTGAATGAATGTTGTTTCGGAAGGGTCGCGGCTTCACGAAACAACACTAATTCACCTATAAATACTACAGATTTCTGAGTCCAAAACACACAGAGTATGAGTATTCATTTCTCTTTCTTTTCTCTTCCAAAGATTTTCAGAAAGGTGTTCTTCCCTACGTCGGTGTCTCACAACGTCTGGTGAACCACCGGCAGAAAGGCTGTATTATCCTGGGTGTTCTGGCGTGCTGACTCCAAGACGTTACCGGAGTGCCCGAAACACTTTAAGGAAAGTGCTGCTAAATGCACGATTCAAGCCTCGACGGCAGTTTCAACTTTACAGAACTCCAAAGTGAAGTACTTGCAATTTCTAACAGTACCGGGACGCTCTCTGCAGCGTCAGGGTCCCGAGCGCCCCCTCCCCTCTGTCACACTCCGGCCCCTCCACCTCCTCCTCGATCGAGATGTCCGGCACCACCAGCACCTCGCTCCTCCGCCCCAATCGCTCCTACGCGCCTCTCAGCACCGAAGATCCCGAAAGCAGCTCCAGGTCCGATTCCTAACCCTCAATCCCTAATGGAAATTGGAAAACCCTAGGTTTAGATCTATTGAGTGAATTTTGTTTATTTTAGATCTTGGAATAGTTTCTTATTGGTATTTGTAATTTGTAATTCTTGTTACTACGCAGCAGCAACTAAAAAGCAATGTGTACATAAAATGTGTGAGAATGCTAAGAAGAGTGCTAGTACGTTGAAACATATACCAATGGATGCACGGATTAGGAGCAGCCTATGTTGCTCGGACACAGATACGACAAGACACATTTTGAACATGTTGACACAGATTCGACGTCTAATTTGGTGTGTCCCATTATTTTTGGGTGCCCATGGCGTGCCTAATGCACAATGCTGTACAGATGTGACATGTATTTTGGGTGTGTATGTGCTTCCTAGAGAGCACCGGATAGAACTAGGTGTAGACATAAATGAACTTGGATCGGATAGAACTAGGTGTAGACATAAATGAACTTGGATTGAAGCCGTAAAAAATGTTACAGAGGACACGGCCTTATCTTAGATGTTAACTCTGACATAGATTAATATAATCTTATATGCTCTTTCCTTCTAACGGCTAGTATTTAGGATGAATTTTTCCATAGTTCATACAGAGATATATAGCAAATACTTTGACAAAAAATCACTCTCTTTTGTTTCAGATGTTCCATTATTGCAAGAAATCAAGAATCACTGGAATACTCACTTGAGCAAGAGGTCATTAACAAAAAACGATCTCCAACAAGCAAAACCGCAGTTCTGAAAGTATCAGTGCATGCACTTCGATATATCACATGCATGCACTTCAAATAATATAAAACAAATCTAATGTGCAACTAAATATTTTGAATTTTTTTAAAGATAACATTAGTCACTAATGTACAAAATTAAGTCAAAATTAAACTTGTTTGCGATCTCATGAGTTCATGAGTTTTTCTCTAAACTAAAGTGTAGCTACTTAAATTTACTATCATGTTTGTAAGAAAAGAAGGTGAGTATTTCATTGAAGTGGTTTAAGGAAACCACAAAAGTGCAAATATTACATTCTCATCTTAAAACTTTGAACAGTCTAACAACAATAGAAAGCAATTAAGATTAAACCCCAAACAAGTATCTGTCTACATGTCTCTTAGATGTTTGACTCGTCCTTGTCTTGATTTTGTAGCTTCTGCTTCTTGAGACCTCTCTCATACACTTATCCTGTCCAAAACCTAATGTTCGTTACAGGGGCAGAGCCAGGATCAAAATTTTGGAGGGGCCGTACTACTACATGCAAAAATCCTTAAAGTTATCATGTTAATTGAACTTCAATAACAAAAGGAAAAAAAAAATACTATAACTCAATAAGAATGAACAAAAAAGCAAAGTTAATTTCTCAAATTGTGACGAAAAAGAAAGCAAAAAAAATATACATAAAATGTTTTCAAAATGCTTGAAAATTTACAGAGTTGGATTTGAACTCCCAACTCGCAGCTAAGAGCACAAATCATTACCACCAGACTAACTTGTTCTCTGTATACTGGAGGGCGAAACAAGTATATATATTAGCAGTAGAAAAAAGTTTCTATATAATAATCAATATTTTTTAAAAAAATAATTTGGGGGGGGGGGGGGGGGGGGGGGAGGGGCGTGGCCCCCTTTGGACCCTATGTAGATCCGCCCCTGGTTCGTTAGACTTTAGAGACAAGTTGTATAGTGGTGTCTGTTGGGAATGAAACGCAAACTGTTTTCCCAAACGAAGAAGACTACAAGAGAAGAGAACCAAAGTAAAATGCAGAAACCAAATAACCAAAATCATATGACAAATATAATGATTTTGTTGTGGAAATTCTTGCAGAAAAAAATCACGGGACGGTCGGATTCCAACTCTGAAAAGCCTCCATTAATGAAATAAGAAAGTACACCGACTCCTTACATATTTCTTACCGATCCAAACCGGATACCACAACTACTTAAAGTAGAAAACTCAATTATAGACTCCCGAAACAAGGTATGCAATATCGATATCGGAATCAGTATCGGACAATTTATATGAGTATCAGAATCGGCGGTATCGACAGTATCGGCAGTTTCGGATCAGAGTATCAGTTTTTTTGGTATCGGAAAACAAATAATTATTAATATTTTATAAAATATGTTTTATACATTTAAATATAATTTTAAGTATTTTCAATGTTGTTTCTTAGTAGTTTTCAAATAGTAGTCACCATTGCCGATTGGTTTACATGCGACATATAAGTTTTATTCTTTTACATGCTTTTAAAACCTTACTATGCATTTACATCCTTGTTGACTGGTCTTTTTCGTTCAATTTTCTTTGCCAAATTGACTAGTAAAGTGACTCCCAATGTCGGTATCGATCAATATTGATTAGTATCGGGTATCGGTCTGTATCAGATCTGGACATGCCAAACTGTATCGGTATCGGCCGTATCGGATCGGTATCAACCGATACTGCAAACTATGCAAAAAACAAAGATGACAAGAATAATTTTTCGAAACGATCTCCTCTTCGAAATAGGCTTTAATTCCCTTTCTCTCTCCAAAAGTTGCAAAGAATCAACTTGCATAAATTAGGCTTAAGAAAATATTTATATATAGTCCCCTTAATCTTGCAACAAATCTGGACCATTGATTTGATCAAGTGGTGCATAAAATATCACCAAAACTCTTACAACCCGACGAAACCGAATTCGGTTTGCCCATGCAGAACAGTTCTGCTAGAATATGACCGAATGTGGTCAAAATATGGTTTTCAGTGCTCAAAAAAAGTTCTGACTAAAAGGGACCAAGTTCGGACCGAAGTCAGTCAAGCCTAGATAGAATCTCAAACTAATGTTCTATGAACTCTGCTCTGACACCCCGAGCTTTTTCGACACACGGATGGCACTCTTCGTACTCCTAAGCTTCTCCGATACACGGATGATGCTCGTCACAGTCCAGGATATTTTTTACATAGGTTGAAAACTCCACCTAATCTTCCACACATCTCCCCTTTTCCAACTAGGTGGAGGAGCTCGCCATATGGACGATCTTCCTGCAGTACTCGAACTTCCTCCTTTGGTTGAACCTTCGTGAGCATATCCGCTCCATTGTCCTCCGTGTGAACCTTCTCAAACATTGCGTCCTTTTTCTCAAGCATATCTCATATCCATGGTACCAAATTTCAATACGCTTGGACTGACTATGAAATATAGAATTTTTTCCAAGATGAATTGCACTATGACTGTCGCAAAGCAAAATGTAATGCTCTTCTTAAGCCCTATTTCATGCAGAAACTTTTTAAACATAGTAACTCATTGCAACCCTGTCACGACCCGCGTCCTAGAGTTAGGGCACGAGAACGTAACAACGCCCAGCCTACGCCGCAGTGTCGGCGGTAGAACGCTGTCCTAGGTCTCAATGCATCTAACAGTATAAGACTAAACAGTTATACTCCCCGAATGGGGGTGACATAGCAGATACAAACTCAATCACATCTAAGGTAGAGCATGATAAGGATAGATAAAACATAAATCCAAAATAAATACAGGAGATAGAAGTCTAAGTGTCTAAGATACATGAACCCAGAAATACATCTCAAAACTCAAATAAAGATACAGTAATCCACAAAGTAAATACAACTCCAGACAAAAAGAAATAACTACCTAAACAACCTCTAATGTGTCTCCTCTAGGCTAGCAGGCAATCCCCAAGTTATCTGTAAAATTTATCAACATGTCCAGTCAGGACTGGAGCGAGTACAGTACATCTCAACAGAACATAGCAGGTTAGAAAATATAAACACGCAGTAGAGTAAAATACAGGATCTGAAGAAATACAGTATGTAACCAGAGAGAGAAAACTGTAACAGAAATATCTACTATAATAGAGAACTAACAGTGGCTAGTGAGTCAGAGTACGAGATAGCACATGTGAACAGGACAGATTTGCACAGGATATCGAGGTTGCACAGGAATCTACACTACAATGGAATTATTCACACGACTACTAGCACTCCCCCGTATCCCCAATCAATACACAAGGATCTAAACAGGTTATGTTATTGCACAGGATATCACATGGGGGCCCATATAGGGTGCACATGATAGTATACATGGGGGCTCCGTGAACATGAGAGTACAAGATTCACAGGAGTGCACATGTAATGAAAGCACAGGAGTACACGATGAAAGTGAAACGCACATGACACAATGTACCCGATGCTCCCGAGGAGGATAACATCGCATGAGAAGATCCATATAGTACTAATCCGTGATAATGTCGTGACAGCATCAAGTATAGTAATCTAAAGCAGGAATATAATTCTAAGCAGGATATAAAATGATCAGAGAATGTACTCGCCTCGATAACCTGAACAGCTGATAAGTATAGGGGGGTCCCACTGAAGCCACAGAGTCCTATTTAAAGCAACACAGGTTACAAGGTGTTCAAGTTATAATAAATGAATCTCTATAATCAATCTATACTATTCTAGGTTCTTCTAAGTCAAAACAACTCTAGGTCGACTCCGGTCAATAATCTAGTCAAACTAGGTCAAGTGTTGACTTACAGTTGACTTTGGATCAACTGGTCAACTCTGGTCAAACAGGGTCAATTCTAGTCTATTATAAAGTGTACTTCGTTATTTGTACGTCGAAACTTACGACACGCAAATCGAGATAAGAAGATTATCGGTAAGGTTGATAATCTTATTATAGTGATCCACGTGTCCAACTTGTCAATTTCAGCGATGTGAGATCACTAGAATTGGCTGATCTCAGTTTCGTTGTACTAATCCCGAAATACGAACATTATATGAATTAATTATTAATTAATTATAAAAAGGTTAAACTCAGAGAAATTATCAACAAATATTGTCGGACGATGAAATGAACATCGCCAACGTGTCCAGAATGGTCAAATTAGCTAGGATAGCCTACCCAACGGTCCAATTTGGACACAAGGGCAAAAAAATAATTTCGGGTCAAAACGGTGTCCGTGTCGGAGCCGTTTTGCACCGAAAAACGTGCAAGAAAACAAGTTTATAAAATATAACAAATTATATGTCCACGAAACCAGAATGTCGATACGAACCCAACGGTATCTCCAGAATTGGATTCCGTTGATCCGATCTCAATTTGGCCCGTCGACCAGAACTTGGGATTCCGGTTTGCACGGAAATGCGTGCCGAAGCCAAGGTTCTCAAAACTTAGCAAACTACCTGTCAACGAGTCCAGAATGATGATACGAACTCAACGGTATCTCCAGAATTGGGTTCCGATGAGCCGATCTCAAAATGACCCGTTGGCCCGGATATTGGTATCCGACTTGCACCGAAATGCGTGCCAGATTCAATGTCCACCAAAACCTAGCAAATTATATGTCAACGAGTCCAGAATGATGATACGAACTCAACGGTATATCCGGAATTGGATTCCGATGAGCCGGCATCAAAAAGTTCCGTTGACCCAGAAAGTGGGACCCGCTTTGCACCGAAATGCGTGCCCGGGCCCACGTTCTCCAAATCTAACAAATTTTATATGAAAATATGCCAGAACGATGCCACAAGTCTAATGGTGGTGTCAGAAATGAAATTTGGAGTCCCGTGTTCAAAAATGGAATTTTACAAGTTGGAAATTACGAATTCGGACAGCCAACTTTGGCGTCGAATTCAACCAATCAAACAAGCTCACAATGAAACGAAACTGGAGGGGTAGCAAGAGGGTTATACCAGCTTTGCACCGGAACTGGTAGCATGCCAAACGGAGCTACGGTGGAGGAGATACAAGCTGACGAAGTTGGCCCCGCAAAACTGTCCAAATTTAATACAATTTAAACGGTCAACTTGGTGGCCGGTTTTGATGTATCAAACGATAAAATTAACGGACGAAAATTGACAGGGATGAAGGTGGATATACCGAGATTGTGACGGCACAAAGAAATCGCCGATCCAACGGTCAAATTTCCGGAAAAATGCGTGCGAAGTCGCTGCGACGGGGCACCAAAACGAACTTCATTTCGCGCGCGTCACGACGGGACGTCGTGCAAAACGCACGAATCTCCTATACGTCGCGCTGGAGGAGAAGACGCTGACCCGGGGGGGAGGGTCGCCGGAGTTCGCCCGACGCGGGGGGCCACGACCACGGCGTCCACGGCGGTGGTGGCGCCGGCGGTGGCGCCATGCACGTGCGCCGACGTGCGCCCATGGCTGCACTCGTGCGCTGCTGTGCGCGGCTGTGCGAGAGCTGCCCTGGCCGGGCACGGCGACGGCGATGGCAGGGCGTGGTCGGCCGGCGAGGGGGCGGCGACCACGCGGCGGGGTGTCGGTGGAGGAGGAGGTGATGGCGTTGCATGGTGGTGGCGGCTTTAGTCAATGAGGAGGAGGAAGAAAGGAAAGGAGGAGCTGTGGACTGGCCGGCCAGGGGGCTCGGCCAGGGTGGCCGGAGCCGTGGCCAGGGAGGAAGGAGATGATGTTGTCGGTTTTGACGTAGTTGGTTTTGTTGTTTTTGTTTGAAATGAAAAGGATAGGGAGGAGAGAGAGAGAATAGGATAATGTTGAGTGAAATAAATGAGAGGATAAGATTGAGAGAGAAAGATTGTTTCCAAAATTGCTAGGGCCGGCCACATGTGGCTGATAGGGGTTAGGGGAGAATTGATGGTTGGGATTACATGGAGAATTCAATGGTTAGATTGAACATAGGAAAAAATAGGTAAATCCCAATGGATTTAATTCAATGGAATATTCCGATAAATATAGAAAAATAGGTAGAAAGAATAATCAATATTTTTGGGCAAGAAAATATGAGGATGTTATGATAGAGAGCAACATGGAGCTGGACTGGACTCGGTGGAGCCGGATTGGATGAAAATCGGACATTGTGCAAAAATTGAATTAAAATTAGACGTTGATGATCATGAGTAAATAAGTAGCACATGGGGATTCCAATAAATGGGACACAAGTGGCGGACGGATAGTAGGCTAAAAGTGGGCCATGTCCATAGTTGGGCTGACAAGTTTTGGTCGACAGGGGACCCACAAATTAAGTTGGAAAATGAATGTGACGCCGTGGAGTGAAATAAAATCGGGCCACGTGTCGGAAAAGTTGTGTGAATCAAATGGAGCACAAAATAACGTGTCTGAGTGGGACACGAAGGTCATGGGTGACGAGCGTCTCGAGTAGATCATCAATGAGGAGTTGGTTTCAAGAAATTGACTGGTCTTGCGCTCCCAAATTAAAAGTTACGGTAACGTGCTGAAAATGATCAAGGAAAAGAGTGGGAAAATAAATAATACTCAAATGGTCTAAATCGACCCGAAGTTCAGCGAAGCAAAAAGAGCACAAGGGAACAAGTTTGGATGGGACACTATATACCGTCATGAAGGTAATCCTGTCCACTCCAAAACTCATGAAGAAGATTTCCAGATTTGAACATCCCTGATACTCCAAATATCAATGGCATGAAAGAGTACACTTACAGATAAATAAATAAAATAAAATATTTATCAAAACCAAATAATCAGAAAATAAAATAAAATGAAAAAAAATTCAACCCGAAATTCAGGGTGCTCACATCCTACCCACCTTATAAAAATTTCGTCCTCGAAATTAAATTGTCCATACTCCCTCTAGGTCAAACCCCCACAATTAAAGTCCCAGAACTTAAACAAATCATACCATCAAAAGGACGGCATACATGGTCATGGCATACGGTGGTAGTGAAAGTCTCATCTAGATATACTAGTCATGCTAACTGAATCGATCATAGGGTATCAAAACACACAAGCAGTCTAGGGTGTTAAACCGAAAAGGACACAGAATAACAAATCATCAAAACTGTAAGACAGCCTACCATCCTATGTGAAAACTGGTACTCATAAAAAAAAAAGTAAAGATAACTGCCAATTATCCATAAAGGGTTCAGAAAAATCAAAATCAAAGTTAAAGAATGAAGTCACTTGCATGGAAATCAAATCACAATATATATATTAAGAATATCTAGTTTCGATACGATCTAAGTTGATCAAATTGGGAAAATCAAGATTTAGGCAATATGGAGGACAGGTTCAACAAAGTCTGAAATCGAGCATACAAGGATAGAGATTCAGGTCACAATCAAATTTAATTTAATTAAGTACAACCCAAGATATAAATATGATAAGAAAAGATAATCGAATTCGATTTGGTCGTGATTAAGGAAACTAGGATTCAATGATATTGAAAACCTTTTTAGAGAAAAACAGGAAAAGATTTCATACGAAGTCAGTAAATCATCTCTCTCTAATACTATCAGTTTATCATTTGCTAATCATATTTTCTCACAAATCCCAATATAAATCAACCGTTATATGTCTACCCTCAAAATTTTTTTTTTCCAGTCATCTAAACTTTTACCATGATTACCATAGACAAAATTTCAAACTTCTAAAATATTTTCCATGAAGCATACCCCTCTTATTTAGGAGTCGACACTTATTCATTTAAATCAAAATTTTAAATTCCTTCACCTCGTTTTAAATTTAGATCCGAAACCTCTAAATCCAGTTTATGAAATCCTTGAATTTATTTAAATCAAGTCTCGTATTTAATTTAACTCCAATACAACTATATCACACAAATTTATTCTTGTTTATAAATCAACCTTCATATTTTCTTCAACGTTCACCTTCAAATGTTATCCTTTTGAATTCCACAATTTCTCCCAATCATCTAAAATAATTTCCATAACGTAAAATTTTTGTGTTCTCTCTGTCTCTAGTCACCCTCTTACAATATCCAATTCAATTTTGCAAGATCATCGGATACAATCAAATTCTCCTTCCCATTATTAAATTTCTACATAGCCTTGTAATAGTTCCCAAGAATCAATAACCAAGATTTTCTAAGTTCTCAAAACTAGGTTGACCTCTAATATTCCCTTTTTTTTGAAACACATCCATGAATTACTCATAACCAAAATTTCTGCAATTGTTTCTAAATTAATAACATTTATCCTTCGATTTCATTTTAAACCTTTACCACATCTCCATTTCGAATTTTTCACATTTGACATCCAACATTTTGATTCCTACAAAATCATCACATGATAACCAATTACGTTATTTCCATACTAGATGATTTACGTCACTTCCTCAACATTTCTCAGATAAAAACGATATGCAGATTCAAGAGTTCAAGTACAGCTGACAGAATAAGATACGAGACGGAGTTGATATAATCAGGATAGTTGTATAAGACAAGGAATGATGGTACTAAAATATTGGCAGGAAAAGAAATGATAATAAAATCTGTTCTACTTATCCGTTTTAAAAGAGGAAACTATTTGAAATCAGAGCTAATATCAGATCCAAAATAAGGTCTAGCAAATCATTGATTCATCGTATTAAGAAGAAATTCATAGAAGAAGTTACACAAAGGTTTATGAAAATAGCTAAAGCTACTCCTAAGTTAAATAATGAGAAGCAAAACTAAACAAAACAATTAATAAATTTTTTTTGAAGGACTGAAACAAGGTAGAGAAAACATGTTCGAAAACATTTAAAGTACAATCTGATAATCATATGCGTCTGTCCAAAATCATGGTACTCTAAATCCTCGTCATACTAGTAAGCAAGGCTACGATAATCACAGAGCCCTTGACTTATGCACATATCTCTAGAATCATGGTATTTAACATTTTTGCGGTGCCGCTAGCTTGGCTGCGAAAACCTTAAATTCCCACACCTGAGAAATATATCCAGAGTCAGACTATATGTCCTCACCATGCTGGCTAATATGACTATAGAAGACTAGATTCCATAACATAGATGACCTAGCCCATATAATTTCATCTTGCCAAAAATTAAATTAATCAATAATGAATACTCAAAAATCAAATCAAATTTATTAACGAACATCAAAATTCAAAAATGAACAAAATCTATCAAAATACAAACTCGAATGCAACAGCTATCATCAAAATTCAAAATTCGACAATCATTCATCAAAATTAATAAATACAAACTCAAATTCAACAATAATCCATTAAAATCAAATTTAACAACAAAAAGTAAAAATAAATCAAATCAAGGGAAAAAGAGAGTTTTCAAATCGAAGTTAAATAAGATTCTCCAGGGTCGTCCCAGGAATCTCTCAAGGGTTCCTAACTGTGATTGAGTATCTTCAAAAATATATCCTATTCCTAGTGCAGGCTGTAGTGGTACTCAAGTTCGAATACCACTACACTTTTAGTCTCGACCTGCATGGGCCACCACTAAAAACGTGTCACGACCCGCGCCCTAGAGTTAGGGCACGAGAACGTAACAACGCCCAGCCTACGCCGCAGTGTCGGCGGTAGAACGCTGTCCTAGGTCTCAATGCATCTAACAGTATAAGACTAAACAGTTATACTCCCCGAATGGGGGTGACATAGCAGATACAAATTCAATCACATCTAAGGTAGAGCATGATAAGGATAGATAAAACATAAAATCCAAAATAAATACAGGAGATAGAAGGCTAAGTGTCTAAGATACATGAACCCAGAAATACATCTCAAAACTCAAATAAAGATACAGTAATCCACAAAGTAAATACAACTCCAGACAAAAAGAAATAACTACCTAAACAACCTCTAATGTGTCTCCTCTAGGCTAGCAGGCAATCCCCAAGCTATCTGTAAAATTTATCAACAGGTCCAGTCAGGACTGAAGCGAGTACAATACATCTCAACAGAACATAGCAGGTTAGAAAATATAAACACGCAGTAGAGTAAAATACAGGATCTAAGGAAATACAGTATGTAAACAGAGAGAGAAAACTGTAACAGAAATATCTACTATAATAGAGAACTAACAGTGGCTAGTGAGTTAGAGTACGAGATAGCACATGTGAACATGACAGATTTGCACAGGATATCGAGGTTGCACAGGAATCTACACTACAATGGAATTGTTCACACGACTACTAGCACTCCCCCATATCCCCAATCAATACACAAGGATCTAAACATGTTATGTTATTGCACAGGATATCACATGGGGGCCCATATAGGGTGCACATGATAGTATACATGGGGGCTCCGTGAACATGAGAGTACAAGATTCACAGGAGTGCACATGTAATGAAAGCACAGGAGTACACGATGAAAGTGAAACGCACATGACACAATGTACCCGATGCTCCCGAGGGGGATAACATCGCATGAGAAGATCCATATAGTACTAATCCGTGATAATGTCGTGACAGCATCAAGTATAGTAATTTAAAGCAGGAATATAATTCTAAGCAGGATATGAAATGATCAGAGAATGTACTCGCCTCGATAACCTGAACAGCTGATAAGTATAGGGGGGTCCCACTGAAGCCACAGAGTTCTATTTAAAGCAACACAAGTTACAAGGTGTTCAAGTTGTAATAAATGAATCTCTATAATCAATCTGTATTATTCTAGGTTCTTCTAAGTCAAAACAACTCTAGGTCGACTCCGGTCAATAATCTAGTCAAACTAGGTCAAGTGTTGACTTACAGTTGACTTTGGGTCAACTGGTCAACTCTGGTCAAACAGGATCAATTCTAGTCTAATATAAAGTGTACTTCGTTATTTGTACGTCGAAACTTACGACACGCAAATCGAGATAAGAAGATTATCGGTAAAGTTGATAATCTTATTATAGTGATCCACGTGTCCAACTTGTCAATTTCAGCAATGTGAGATCACTGGAATTGGCTGATCTCAGTTTCGTTGTACTAATCCCGAAATACGAACATTATATGAATTAATTATTAATTAATTATAAAAAGGTTAAACTCAGAGAAATTATCCACAAACATTGTCGGACGATGAAATGAACATCGCCAACGTGTCCAGAATGGTCAAATTAGCTAGGATAGCCTACCCAACGGTCCAATTTGGACACAAGGGCAAAAATGTAATTTTGTGTCAAAACGATGTCCGTGTCGGAGCCGTTTTGCACCGAAAAACGTGCAAAAAAACAAGTCTATAAAATATAACAAATTATATATCTACGAAACCAGAATGTCGATACGAACCCAACGGTATCTCCAGAATTGGATTCCGTTGACCCGATCTCAATTTGGCCCGTTGACCAGAACTTGGGATTCCGGTTTGCACGGAAATGCGTGCCAGAGCCAAGGTTCTCAAAACTTAGCAAACTACCTGTCAACGAGTCCAGAATGATGATACGAACTCAACGGTATCTCCAGAATTGGGTTCCGATGAGCCGATCTCAAAATGACCCGTTGGCCCGGATATTGGTATCCGACTTGCACCGAAATGCGTGCCAGACCCAATGTCCACCAAAATCTAGCAAATTATATGTCAACGAGTCCAGAATGACGATACGAACTCAACGATATATCCGGAATTGGATTCCGATGAGTCGACGTCAAAAAGTCCCGTTGATCCAGAAAGTGGGACCCGTTTTGCACCGAAATGCGTGCCCGGGCCCACGTTCTCCAAATCTAACAAATTTTATATGAAAATATGCCAGAACGATGCCACAAGTCTAATGGTGGTGTCAGAAATGAAATCTGGAGTCCCGTGTTCAAAAATGGAATTTTACAAGTTGAAAATTATGAATTCGGACAGCCAACTTTGGCGTCAAATTCAACCAATCAAACAAGCTCACAATGAAACGATACTGGAGGGGTAGCAAGAGGGTTATAGCAGCTTTGCACCGGAACTGGTAACACGCCAAACGGAGCTGCGGTGGAGGAGATACAAGCTGACGAAGTTGGTCCTGCGAAACTGTCCAAATTTAATACAATTTAAACGGTCAACTTGGTGGCCGGTTTTGATGTATCAAACGATAAAATTAACGGACGAAAATTGACAAGAATGAAGGTGGATATACCGAGATTGTGACGGAGCGAAGAAATCGCCGATCCAACGGTCAGATTTCCGGAAAAATGCGCACGAAGTCGCTGCGACGGGGCGCCAAAACGAACTTCATTTCGCGCGCGTCACGCCATGCACGTGCGCCGACGTGCGCCCATGGCTACACTCGTGCGCTGCTGTGCGCAGCTGTGCGAGAGCTGCCCTGGCCGGGTACGACGACGGCGATGGTAGGGCGTGGTCAGCCGACGAGGGGGCGGCGACCATGCGGCGGGGTGTCGGCGGAGGAGGAGGTGATGGCGTTGCATGGTGGTGGCGGCTTTAGTCAATAAGGAGGAGGAAGAAAGGAAGGGAGGAGCTATGGACTGGCCGGCCAGGGGGCTCGGCCAGGGTGGCCGGAGCCGTGGCCAGGGAGGAAGGAGATGATGCTGTCGGTTTTGATGTGGTTGGTTCTGTTGTTTTTGTTTGAAATGAAAAGGTTAGGGAGGAGAGAGAGAGAATAGGATAATGTTGAGTGAAATAAATGAGAGGATAAGAGAGAGAGAGACAGATTCTTTCCAAAATTGCTAGGGCCGGCCACATGTGGCTGCTAGGGGTTAGGGGAGAATTGATGGTTGGGATTACATGGAGAATTCAATGGTTAGATTGAACATAGAAAAAAATAGGTAAATCCTAATGGATTTAATTCAATGGAATATTCCGATAAATATAGAAAAATAGGTAGAAAGAATAATCAATATTTTTTGGCAAGAAAATATGAGGATGTTATGATGGAGAGCAACATGGAGCTGGACTGGACTCGGTGGAGCCGAATTGGATAAAAATCGGACATTGTGCAAAAATCGAATTAAAATTAGACGTTGATGATCATGAGTAAATAAGTAGCACATGGGGATTCCAATAAATGGGACACAAGTGGCGGACGGATAGTAGGCTAAAAGTGGGCCATGTCATAGTTGGGGCTGACAAGTTTTGGTCGACAGGGGACCCACAAATTAAGTTGGAAAATGAATGTGACGCCGTGGAGTGAAATAAAATTGGGTCACGTGTCGGAAAAGTTGTACGAATCAAATGGAGCACAAAATGACGTGTCTGAGTGGGACACGAAGGTCATGGTGACGAGCGTCTCGAGTAGATCATCAATGAGGAGTTGGTTTCAAGAAACTGACTGGTCTTGCGCTCCCAAATTAAAAGTCACGGTAACGTGCTGAAAATGATCAAGGAAAAGAGTGGGAAAATAAATAATACTCAAATGGTCTAAATCGACCCGAAGTTCAGCGAAGCAAAAAGAGCACAAGGGAACAAGTTTGGATGGGACACTATATACCGTCATGAAGGTAATCCTGTCCACTCCAAAACTCTTGAAGAAGATTTCCAGAGTTGAACATCCCTGATACTCCAAATATCAATGGCATGAAAGAGTACACTTACAGATAAATAAATAAAATAAAATATTTATCAAAACCAAATAATCAGAAAATAAAATAAAATGAAAAAAAATTCAACCCGAAATTCAGGGTGCTCACAAACCCTCCATCGTTGCAATGAACTTCGTCTCTGTCGTAGACAAGGAAATACACTTTTACAATCGCGACTGCCACGAAGTCGCCCCCCCAGCAAACATTATCATAGTCTGAAGTCGAGCTCCTTGTGTCTACATCTCCAGCCATATCAGCATCAGTATATCCGACCAGCTTCGGCTCGTCACCACCAAATAAAAGCTTCCAATCAACCGTGTCATGAAGTTATCACATAATCCACTTGACCTCACTCTACTGTATTCTCCCTGGATTAGAAAGATACCGGCTAACCATGCCAACCGCGTGAACAATTTTGGTCTCATACACACCATGGCATACATAAGATTTCCTATCGCTGAAGCATACGAAACTCGTACCATATCATTTTCATTCTTGGTAGGTGGATCATGCTTCGTAGTAAGCTTAAAGTAAGTTGCAAGGGGGTTGCCCACTTTTTTGACCCCTCCATTTCGAAATGCTGAAGTACTATATGAATGTACTTTTTTTGGGACAAGTGGAGCAACTTGGACTCTCTCGACAAATTTCCATCCCAAGAATAGTCCTCATTGTACCCAAATCCTTTATAGAGAAGGTCATGCCCAATTGGCGCTTCAAACTCCGCTATCTTAGTGGTGTTTTGACCCACCAATATCATATCATCCACATAGTGTAGTAATATAATGAAATCATCATCGACAAAGTATTCTACAAACACACAATGGGCCGAAGTCGTCCTTGCATAACTATGTTCCCTCATAAACGATTCGAATTTTCTGTTCCACTACCTCAGAGCCTTATTCAGACCATATAAACTCTTCTTCAACAGACAAACTAAGTGTGACGCCCTTCTCACAAAATCCCTCTGGCTGTCCATGTATAACTTCTCTAAATCACTATGGAGGAAAGTCGTCTTCACGTCCATCTACTTATCCTCTAAGTCAAAACTGGCTGCTAATGCTAGCACCACCCGAATAGATGACAACATGACGACCGACGAAAAGATCTTATCGAAATCCATGCCCTTCTTCTAATTATAGCCTTTAACTACCAGCTTCACTTTGTATCGAGGGCGAGTAGCATCTTTCATCTGCTTCACTCTGAACACCCTTCGATTCTTCAAAGCCTTCTTGTCCTTTGGCAACCGCACCAGCTCATAAGTGGAGTTTGCCTATAAGGAACTTATCTCCTCCTGAATCCACTCATGCTTATATTCGTCTTCTGTCGCCTCCGTAAAGCTTTCGGGATCTCCCATGTTAGTCAATAACACGTACTCATATACCGTATACTACGTGAATAGTCGACGATCTGTCATGCTTCTCCTCAACAGAACCTCTGGTGTTAGCTGTGTACCGACAACCTCGTTCCCTTCAGGAACTGCCTCCTCGACATACTCATCCTCTTGAGAGTCACCTTGACCACCATCAACATGATGATGATAAAGGTTAGAAGCATCTCCATGTACTGGCTCCCCTGTAATTGTATTCTCTAAAGTGTTCATTAGAAACAGCTCGAAGCGTGATTATTATAACTCATATAATTCCTCAACCTCAGATGGCATCTCAGAATCTTAGTGTTGGTCATAGTCTGGTCCTCGATGAATACCACATCTTCTTCTTGTAAGCCCCCTAAATTTTAGGGATTTATTTTTGATATTTAATAAGATTAATTAAAATTTAATAAATTTGGATTTTAATTATGACCATTAAGTACCATTTTCTGTAGCTTGGATTTAGGAGCACAACATATGTCGGTTTCTCCAAACAAATTTTATATGCATGATCTACATGAGTCCACCTTCATATATTCCTATCATGTCCCATTCATGCATGTCTTCTTGTACTCTATTTTTATTATGCAACATTCGGATCAAAAGTCCTAATTCTAACACCCACTGTATTATCGTTGTGATTTCCAATTAAAATTTGAGATCCAACCTCGACTCAAATCTTTCGACCCAATATATGATTTTGATCTATTAGGAGCCTACTGCAATATGCCACGTGTGTCCTACTCAATTGAGTACCCATGTGCTACTTATACACAAAAGTTTTAGAAGACGTATTTTCGGACTTTCAGAACCTAACTAGCTACACCGACCCATAACTAACCATTCTACAAGTGGTAGAGCCTAATATAGATTGCCCTAGCCTAATGTGACTATTTTAGATTGAATTTTATCCCTTTTTGTACAGCCAATATAGATCCAAATCAAAGATTACAACATCCATAAACAGTTTCCTAATTTAGATACATTAAATCTCCCGAAAGATTTGATTAATCATATTTTCTAGTGTGGAGTCCATAAATCCACCAAACTACCCGCAACCAAAGCCCACATCAACCAAAGCCCACATCAACCACAACCCTCTCCCCTTCCATTCTTTATATATAAACTCCCACATTAGGGCTGGCCACCCCCTCAAACCCTAGAAAACCTGACACCCTCCAGCCTCTTGGCCGTCGCCCCTTCCTGAACCCAGCAACAAACATGTCCCTTCCCAACCACTTCCAGCCGTTCCACCACCTCTATAACGGCCCCAAGACATCCCCCTTCAACCTTACTAAGCCCCCAAGGAGCCACAACTGTTTGTTTGGCCTGTGGAGGACCAAACTTGGGTGCCAACTTCATAAATCCGAACAACAGGTTGGTCATCTTCTAACCCTTGTTTTTGTCGTTTTTATCAATCAAACCTCCATTAAACCAACTCTAACATGTACCCCTACGTGTCATCAATCATCTCCAATTGCCACAACACGTAGATCGCAACGGTTTGTCCGGAACAAGCGTTTTACGAAAGATGGTCAAGGCTTAACCAATTTTCGTGCGGCGCTGTTTGCACTGCCTTGTGATGTGCCAAAACAACAAACAATGAGTTGGTAATGATCCTAACACATCCCTTTATCATCCCAATATGCTATATTTCGATCTCGTTAAGTTTTATGCAAGTTTGTATATTCGTCTTCATAGGACAACCCATTGAACACCGAAAAACTAAGGAAATCAACTTGTAACTTTGCCATGTGATACCACCACCTCGACCTATTAATTCTCCGTGATATAAATCATGTTTCCTATGTTAGAGATCTCTGAAATTTATCTTTTTCGTATTTATTCCAGAATATAAAATTATTTTTATTGTGGGTAAAATTATTCTAATTAATCGAATAAAGGACATGTTGTGCAACTAATCGACCATAGCAAATAGTTACCATAGTTAATGCCCATAAAGATGATTAAATCTTAATTATAGATATTTTAACTATTATTTTCAAGAATTATTAAATTACATTTATTGTATATATTTTATGGTAGCTTAAAGGTGTAGTTTAATAGCAACATAGAATATGTCAACTTGAGCCTAAAACTAGACTAGTTGTCATGTGACCTAGTTTTGACCATAGAAGACTATGAACTAATCATTGTATAGTGTACCTTAGTATGGTATCTGACCGGTAGTATTATATGTTCGTAGGAGTTCGAGACAAAATGGCTGGGATTGTCGAAGCAGGACTTTTGTACGCTCGATCGGAAGATTCAGGCACGTGTACCTTGTTGAAGTTTCAGTATATGTGTTTTACTTTCTTTTTATTTGTTAGTTCTAGATATTGTGGAAGTAGGATATTAGTTGATACTTAGCGTCCGAATTATATTCGGGTGCCGATGTCAGTATGTAGATATCGGGTATCAACACTAGACATGACGTTGCATGTACATTCGTGTTTCATTTGACACGATAGACCGTAGAACACTGACACGATTATGATACAGAGTCTTACGTGAGATATTTATGGTTATGGACTCTGTGATAGGATACATGATTTGATACTTGTTATTGAGATGATACTTGACTTCACATAACTCGAATCGACTGGATAGATCTAGACCATGGTGCTGGGAGAACATTACCGTAATATCATGCTACCTTAACACGTTTGACCTCGTTTCAGGACTTGGTTGTTTCTTTACTCGTTTGCTACTGTCTCTGTAGCAGAGCTTTGATCTTATTGACACATTTACATAGGGTACCACAACACGGTGCCTTGGGTGTTGGTCTGCTGAGAAGCTTGTGAGCACTCAGTGGCCGAAGCTTGATATACTGAATGTGTTCTCACGTGCATTTCACATAATTGGCTAGTGTAGTTAACCTCCAGTATTTGTACTTTGTTTACTGTTACTTGACATGCTATTTTGTATCTTATTACGTCACTCTGAGGACCTGGTGATCTCTCAGGAAGTCGATTGTGCGGAATTAGTACGCTTGTCACACCCAGTCCCAAAATACATAAGACTAAAAACGTAAGCATGCCAGCTGGTACGATCTGAAATAAGCTCTCAATTTAATAGACTTATCCCAAATGTACTATGCTGTAGAAGTGTACTAAACCTATGCTAACTCAACTAAGTATCAATCCACATATAGGTAAATAAAGCAAGAATGAACGTTATATAATATAGTCTGCCATCCTATAAAACACATGTTCGAGCAAACTCGAGAATGACAAAACTAGGATATAACATCAGGTAAATATAAAGACACTAGAGGAAAATAAAAGATAACATTTATCAAATACCCGAATATTTGAGGATACCTACCGTCACCTGCAAACACATCCATACACCCACTAGTAGTCTTCCCTACCCATGAATGGTATAAGTCATATCCATGACTCAAACAACTCATATCTTAATACAAAGTCACCCTACCTAGATACAATCTAACTATCTAATGAATAGACACATCGATGGTCAGTCGAGTGCGCAAGCTCATGTAATATAAATCCTCACTCACTGTGTTATATAATGATACGTGTCAAGGCCATGAAAGTTATAGCAATAACTTCACAACTAAAGGTTGTTGGCACATCAATTTTGATATATTGACTATTTAACAGTTGTATTGTGTTAGTTCTAATCCTTCTACAGGAACAAAAGAGAATGACGTACATAGACGAAAGACGCTTCCACACAAATCCTATGAAGCTTTTCGATCTCTCAAAAACTTCCTACAAGACATGCACTCAAGAAGACGAGCGGAAAAGAGTCAGATCATTCCACCTCCGTCTGTCTTAGAGTCTGTAAGTGTCTAAGAGTTTTGGTACGCACTTTAGTAAAGATGACAAACCAATTGGTATTTATTGGAACAAATATTTGTGAAGAAATGGAAAATCCGTCGGACGTCCACTGAAATTCGACGGATCTTCCGTCCACAAACAGCAAGTCTGTGAGCCAAAGTTCGGATCA
This sequence comes from Iris pallida, assembly GCA_029216955.1. Taxonomy (NCBI): domain Eukaryota; kingdom Viridiplantae; phylum Streptophyta; class Magnoliopsida; order Asparagales; family Iridaceae; genus Iris; species Iris pallida. Next base: position 924,598 of record JANAVB010031219.1, read on the forward strand.
TCCGCCGGACTTCCGCAGAAATCCGACGAATCACCCGATCGATCACAGAATATTTTATGAGCCAAAGTTCGGATCCTCCGTCGGACTTTCGCAGAAATTCGAAGGATTATCTGACTGGTCACAGAATGTTTAGTGAGCAAAAGTTCGAATCATCTGTCGGACATCCGCTGAAATCCGCCGGATAATCCGTTTGCCTTGCTGGCCTCTTTCAAATTTGAATCCAACGACAACTGTCAGCTGCATTAAATGCATCCAACGGCTTTATTTCTAGCCGTTACAGTTGATCGGATCATCCGAAAGATTTTCGCTAAAAACCGTTGAATTATTCGGTCGTCGGCTGAAAGTTTCTATTGGCTTTAAATTTGTATAAATAGGCTTCTTCTTTCTTCATAAATGCTTATCCACTCAAGCCTTAAAGTTTTCAACTACCAAGAAAGCTTTACCATTACTCTACCAAGCCTCCATTTGTCATCAAATCAAAAGTGCTAGAGTATTCAAGTGTTGTAGATCTTCAAGTGTTAAATAAGATCAAAAGCTCTTTATTCCTTCTTTCTTAAAGTTAAAGTTGACGAGCCTTCAGAAGAAAACTCGTGTGTAAGAAGTTGACGAGCCTTCGTAAGAAAACTCGTGTGTAAGAAGTTGGCGAGCTCTTCGGATCCAAACTCGTGTTGAAGTTGGCGAGTTTTTCGGATCCAAACTCGTGTGTAACTATTTACACAAATAGTAGATTAAAGCCAGAGAGAGTTCCGGGACTGGAGTGCCCCTTGGAAGGATAGCAGGATACATCGAGTGTTTGATTCTCTTTCTTTTTATTATCTCATAAATTGCTTAGTTTCCTTGATAATTATTTTATTACCCTATTCACCCCCCTCTAGGGTTCTAGAATTGGTATCAGAGCCTTGTCTCTTGTTTTGGATTTACTTCCTAAGAGAGATCAATGGCCACTAACCCTAGCCCTAACTCATTCCACAATGAGGGACACTCCACAAATAAACCTTCTCTATTTGATAGTACTAACTATAACTACTGGAAAATTAGGATGAACATTTACCTAAAATATCTAGATTACGATATGTGGGATTGTGTGTTAAAAGGCATTCCTAAATGTTTCGTAGTTATTGAGGAAGTCATGTCAGAGACTCTTAGAGAAAAACTCACTAAAAATGACAAAAGGTTGCTAGCCGAGACACAAAAGCTATGAGTGCTCTCTATTGCGCTCTCGATAGCAGTGAATTTAATCAGTTCTCTACTTGCAAAACTTCCCAATAAAATTTGAAAACTTTTGGAAGTCACTCACGAGGGAACTCTCAAGTGAAGGAATCAAAGATTAGTAGACTTACACAATAATATGAATCCTTCAAGATGAAACAAGTTGAGTCTATTACCTTGATGTTTACTCGATTCAGTGATATCATTAACCCTCTCTCTTCTCTTGGCAAGGAATATTCCACTCATGAAAAGATCAGAAAAATTCTCAGAGGTTTAACGAAGGGATGGAATCCCAAGGCCACCGCCATTATTGAAGGGAATGATCTAACAACTATGTCCCTAGAAACTCTCATGGGAAAGCTCATGACACACGAACTTGACATGAAGGACCAAGAGGAATCCTCCATCCAAGAAAAAGAGAAGGAAAAGGCAAAGGGGAAGGAGAAATCTCTCGCTCTCAAGGCTACAAAGATCATCTCAAAAGACAGTTCCGATGATGAATCCGATGATGAAGAAATTGCTCTCACCGCCAAGCATTTTCGAAAGTTTCTCAAGTTCAACAAAGCAAATCGTGCAAGACGGGACAATGATGAAGAATCCGTTTGTTACAACTGCAAGAGAACTGGACACATCAAGATGGGTTGTCCTATGGCAAAAAAAGAATTTGACAGATACGAGAAGTCCAACAAAGGAAGCTCATCTTCCAGAAAATATGCCAACACAAGTATATGGTGTGAAAGCGATGCTAGCGACTCCGACGACGACAAAGAGTGCAAGCATAATGCAAATGTTTTTCTCAGGGCAAATGAGGTAACAGATGACCTATCTATGAATGCTCTTTCTTACAATGACTTAGAAAATGCTATTCTTGAATTACACGATGAACAAAAGGTCATAAGAGGCAAGTATAAGAAATCTCTAAAGGAGATTTAAGCTCACAAACAAGAAATAGAAAGACTCTCTAACTCTATTCTTGATATAAAAAGGAAATCTCCTATTTCTGACACTGATGAGATAAAGTCTTTACGACAAACTCTACATGAATATCAAGATGTCATCAAGAAAAATGACGCTGAAATCCAATCTCTCAAAGAAGCATACAAATTTGCCATGAACAAGACTTTTGCTGCTAACCAAAGAGAATATGCTACCTCTATTAAGTATAATGACCTTCTTGCAAATGGCAATGAACATGTTGAGAGAAATCCGACTCACACTAAGCCACAAAGGCACACTAACACTAGTCATATGCCTCCCACTCACAAGAATGCAACACATAAATCTTTTTCTAGTCAAGTGCATACACGAAAAGGTCCTCTTAAGAAAAGAATACTTCACATCATGCCTTCTACTACCATCATAGCACTCATGTGAAAACACCTCATACACCTAGTCACTCACTGTCCTCTAGATCTACTACACCTATGATATATCACTATTGTGGCCTTCTTGGACACACTTCTTATTATTGTCAAATGAGAAAGCATGTTGATATAAGAATGTTTAAATGGGTTCCTAAGACTAACAATCAAGGACCCAAACGTTCTTGGGTACCAAAGTCTTCATCTTCAACTTGTGTTGTAGGTGAACCCTCCTTCGCATGCTAAAAGTAAATGGATTCTCGATAGCGGTTGCTCACGGCACATGACCGGTGATGCTTCTCTCTTCGTGTCACGCCCCAGAACCAGAATACTGGAGAGCGGGGGGATGACTCAGCCAGCTACGTATTACGGGTAGATGAATACCGTATAATACGATCAATGCTGTCTAACCAGACGAGGGGGTGCATACTACAAGAAAGTCTTACTATGGTCATTCACCTCTATTGTCTCAATCATTCAAACAAGAAACAGAAAATAGAGAACATGTAAGATAAAGCAGTAAGGCGTCCCAAACGCTCAGTCAAAATGTTCTGGAGATCTGGCTTTATTAAATATAGCCAGATGGTATAGTAACATATACATAATTGTTATCAGCTGCAGTCTGACTTAATTACAATTATGTAAAAGTAAGTGCAAGACAATCCGACTAACATGTCGGTGCCAAACGGCTAAGTATGAAGTAAATAACAAAACGAGCGGTGAAGTAAGGAACCCACTCGAGTCCTCCTGCGATCATTCCCCTAGTATTGACCATCTTGGAGGTAGAAGTAAGCTGGATCCTCGGGGACCGGCTCTAAATTTGGCCATACAAAACCAGAGAGGTTAGACCTCTAATAGCAAGTACCACAAGGAAGGACGATATGAAGGATTAAACCAGTAAGTAAGAGAATATAATAATAGATCTCTGCTTCCCACTAGGATTCACATAACATCACGACACTCCGAACCAACCTTCCAACCAAACAAGGACAGAAGTTGGCCCGTCATGTCCTGACATTCTGATCATCTCAGTTAGGCACAGAGTAGATACAGTACACAAACAAATCATCTTGAACGACCAATCAACTCTTACGGCTTGCTATTGTGAGTCCCAAGTTATCCTAGAATTATGCAAAAATAGGGATTCCTCAGTTCTTACTATGTGCAAGCAAGGCTAGTCTATCCAGTCAATCAATTGCGCCAATCTTGTAGTTAGACGAGTCCCAGCGGGATGTTCGCCATTATAGCATGTACAATAATATAAGAAGATACCGTTTCCTGTCCGTGTGACAGATTTACAGTATCTGTGGGAACCAGCCGGCCTGTCGGGCACTTAATAGTCCCAAGAGGGCTGCCATGTAAGAACTCGGGAATCCATTCTCTCCATGCCATCGTTATTTTATTTGACTTAGTGGTCTCTACGTTGAGTGAAGTTCCATGCCGTGGATCATGGTCATTCAAATGAGTACTTCCGTACGGGATACGATATGCGCAACTCTACAACGATACCCGTGCGGCTAGGTTGTAGGTTTTACATAGCGTGATGCAACAATCAAATCTAACCACGAAGTAATCATGCCTTGACCATAAAGTACACATGCTGTTTTTGTAAGATAAATAAATAATTAAATAATAAATAATTACTTTGAAGCCTGCATGTGCCTATATGCCAATATTCGGGATCGGCTAATCGATTTCAATAGTTCATTACATGAACATGCCTCATTCATTTCATTCAATAAGACGACTAGCCAGTCTCTTAGTTCCAACTAGGAACACATGATCAATTTTAGTCAAGGTAACCATTATCATCAATGGTGACAAGGCATGAAAGTCAATTAGTATTACATGGGGTCGAGTCTATAATTCTCAAGGTTAAGTTCCAGCCTTACTGGGTATCCATGGATCAATCAGGACACAAGGCGCATTCCACATAACAATCCATTTTAACAAATTTAACATATCATAATTTATCAAGAAATTCACGCCAAAGGCGTAAGGATATAATAGAAGAATTATCATGCCATCATTAAATGAATAATTATAGGACAAATAAAACACCCAAGTCAAGAAGTCACACCAAGTTGAGTAGGTTACACTAAGGCCAACAAGTCACGCCAACAAGTCTAGTCGAAGTGAGCGTGAAAATGGTTCATGTTGGCATGCACAGTGTGAGCGTGAAGGGAAATCCACGCACGCACAAGTGAGCGTGGAAAATGATAAGAAATTCACGCATGCACTCAAGGACGTGTGCGTGACTAAAAATCCATGCACTCATGGATGTGTGCGTGACTAAACATACACGCACGCTCATGGATGTGTGCGTGACTAAAAATACACGCACGCTCATGGATGTGTGCGTGACTAAAAATACATGCACGCTCATGAGAACATTAGCGTGACTAAAAATACACGCACGCTCATGAGAACGTTAGCGTGACTAAAAATACACGCTAACATGTAAGAACATGAGCGTGTCTCAAAATCCATGCAAACACGTAGAGACGTGTGCGTGACTAAAAATACACGCAACCACGTAAGAACGCGTGCGTATCTCAGCCTTCGTCCCAGCCAGAAAATGAAGTTCCCAGCCAGAAGACACGCTAAGTTGGGAGATCAAAACCCATGAATAACCGAAATACTACAACTTAGATCTAGAGAAAACAAGCCATAGAAATCAAAAATGCCAAGAACTAAACTCTCTCAGGATCATGAGAGGAAGAGAAATGAACCATAAAAATGGTTCTCCAAGCAAGAAGCAAGATTGCACTTGCCTGCTGTGGTTGGTGGAGAGAGTGATGACAGAAAGAAGAAGAAGTAATGGTGAAGAGAAGTAATGAGGAGAGAGAAGGAGAATGATGCTTAAATAGGAAGGATGGTGGTAGGTGGGAGTTGTGGGCCGGGTTTGTGGGGGTTCAGCCAAGGCCAACCCGAAAGCAAGCAGAGGATTAAAAGCAGGAAATAAAATACATAAATAAATTGTAGGAAATAAAATACAGACAATAAAATTGCAGGAAAATGATTGATATAAAAATTAAAGAGCAGATAATTAATTAACATGAACTTTATAGGAATTTAATTACAGGATAATACATGATAAATATTAAATAAATATATATGGGTTGCTCATGTATATAAAAATATGCATTCCGGGAACGGGGAGTGACATCTCTACCTACCTTAGAAAAATTTCGTCCTCGAAATTCCAAATCCAAGCAGGTAGAAATATCGGAGCTAAACTAATACAAGTAATTCTAGTGAGCAAGCAATCATTTTTACCATATCAAAAGCAAGTACTATATATGTAAATTCATCAATCCACGATATCAAGTAGCTCTACCCATAAGGTGATAAGCATGAAGAATCAGGACAATCAAGGTATACGGAAACGGATATACCTTGTGAGTCAAACAAGTGTGGATACCATGATCGGATATCATCCTCACGTTCCCACGTTGACTCTTCCAAGGAGTGATGACCCCAAGCCACACGGACAAGACTAATTGTTCCGTTCTTGAGTATCTTCTCTTTTCGGTCCAAAATGGACACAGGCTGTTCCTCGTAAGACAGGTTGGTACCAACAACCAGCTCAGAATGATCGAGGATATGGCTTGGGTCCGATACATTCCTACGTAATTGAGATACATGAAACACGTCATGCACCTCTCGTAACGAAGGTGGGAGGGATAAACGATAAGCAACATTGCCTATCCGATCAAGGATAACAAATGGGTCCACGTACCGCGGACTCAATTTCCCGCGAACGCCAAATCTAATGACCCCACGAGTAAGTGAGATCCGCAAGAATATGTGGTCCCCAACAGAGAACTCTAACGGCCTACGATGCTGGTCCGCCCAATGACGATGCCGATCCTGCGCAACTCGAAGTCGCTCTCTAATTCCTTTAACCACTTCAACCGTTTGAACAATCATTTCCGGGCCTAACATCTTCCTCTCTCCGATATCATCCCATGCAAGCGGTGACCTGCACTTCTTACCATATAGTGCCTCGAATGGCGCCATCTGGATACTGGCTTGATAACTATTGTTGTACGAGAACTCGACCAAGTGCAGGTGGCTCTTCCAAGATCCTCCAAAATCTAAAGTGCAAGCTCGTAACATGTCTTCTAAAGTCTGGATCGTTCTTTCTGATTGCCCATCCGTCTGCAGATGGTAGGCCGTGCTAAATCTTAATTTGGTACCCAGACTATGATGTAAGCTCTTCCAGAAATGTGATGTAAAACGGGTATCCCGATCCGACACAATACTGACAGGGACTCCATGCTGCCTGACTATCCGTTGCATATATAATTCTGCCAACTTTTCTGTAGATTGTCCTACTCTGAAAGAAAGAAAGTGTACTACCTTCGTAAGCCGGTATACTATCACCCAAATAGCGTCCTTACCACTTGGTGATCTCGGTAAACCGGTCACAAAGTATATTATAATATGCTTCCATTTCCATTCTGGGATAGGAAGCGGTTGCAATAGCCCAGCTGGCCTCTGTTGTTCTGCCTTCACTTGCTGACATACCAAGCAACGGAAAACAAATCTAGCTATCTCCCTCTTCATCCCGTTCCACCAGAAATGCTGCTTGATATCTTGGTACATCTTGGTCCCTCCAGGGTGAATAGAATACTGAGAGCTGTGAGCCTCTGCCATAACCTCCTGTCTGATATCTCCACTAGGTACACATAGACGTGATCCAAACCTAAGTGTACCATCTTCATGAATTCTCATCCCCTTCCTGAGTCCTGACTCATATTCTGTCCTAAGCTTCTGAATCCTTGGGTCTTGTGCCTGAGCTGCCTTGATTCTGCCTACCAAGTCGGATTGAACTTGCAGACTTGTTAGAACTCCTACATCACTAGAAAGTATAACTTCGATGCCCATCTCCTGAAGGTCTTCTAGGATATGCTTCTGTATTGTCAACATAAATGCGCCGCCTCTCCTGCTAAGAGCGTCTGCTACTACATTGGCCTTGCCTGGATGATACTGAAGCTCCACGTCATAATCCTTGATCAACTCCAACCACCTTCTTTGCCTCATGTTCAGTTCCTTCTGGGTAAAGATGTACTTCAGACTTTTATGATCTGTGTACATCTCCACTCGGTCACCATATAAGTAATGCCTCCATAGCTTCAGAGCAAACACTACTGCTGCTAACTCTAAATCATGAGTTAGGTAATTCTTCTCGTGGTCGTGAAGCTGCCTAGATGCATATGCTATCACCTTCCCATGCTGCATAAGGACACATCCAAGTCCTTTACCTGACGCATCACAATATACTGTAAAACCTTCGGGTCCAACTGGCAATGTAAGAATAGGCGCTGATATCAACTTCTGCTTCAAAGTCTTAAATGATGCCTGACATTCTGCCGACCAAACGAATGGTACATCCTTCCGGGTCAAACGGGTCATGGGTGCTGAAAGCCTTGCAAAGTCTGACACAAACCTTCTGTAATATCCTGCTAATCCCAAGAAACTCTGCACATCTGCTACGGTCTTGGGTACTGGCCAACACTCTACTGCTTCTATCTTCTTAGGATCTACTGCTACTCCAGCTCCTGATATGATGTGACCTAAAAATAAAATATGATCAGACCAAAACTCACACTTGCTGAGCTTGGCATACAACTGGTCCTCTCTCAGAACCCGCAACACTTTCCTGAGGTGGTCTTCATGCTCCTCTTCACTACTAGAGTATACGAGTATGTCGTCAAGAAATACAACGACAAACTGGTCTAAATATGGCATAAAGATGCGATTCATCAAATCCATGAATATCGCTGGAGCATTGGTCAAACCAAACGGTATTACTAAGAATTCATAATGCCCATACTTCGACCTGAATGCTGTCTTGGGAATATCTTCCTTCCGAACCCTCACCTGATGGTACCCTGAACGGAGATCTATCTTGGAGAAAACTCTAGCCTGGCTCAACTGATCAAATAAGTCATCGATTCTGGGTAATGGGTACTTGTTCTTCACTGTTGCCGCGTTAAGCTTCCTGTAGTCAATGCACAATCTGGATGACCCATCCTTCTTCCCCACAAGTACCACTGGTGCTGCCCATGTGACACGCTATCTTGGATGAACTTCTTCTCCTTCAGTTCCTCTATATGCTGATATACCTTGGCTTGCTCTGAATCCGCCATTCTGTAAACCCGATCTGATATCAGTTTAGTTCCTGGTGCCAATTCTATACTGAACTCAATATCTCTAACCGGTGGTAGACCTGGAAGTTCTTCGGGAAATATGTCTAGAAATTCTTCAACTACCTTCGGAATCTAAACTTCTTCCATTGTCGCTACTATTCCCTGCTCTTACTGAGTTGCCTCTGATCTGACTAAGGTGGATCGCTTCATGCCTGGAATATCAAAAGATACACTCCCTCTACGACAATCTATTGTCGCATGACTGTCTTTCAGCCAGTCCATGCCTAAGATAACGTCGAAATTTCCAACAGGAAATTTTATCAATCGGACGGGTAAGGAATGCCCGCAAACTACAACGCTACACGCTAGAATAACTCTACTAACTCCTATGAGCCCATTACAGTGAGTATATTCAACCTCCCTGGCAATGCCTCGAACTCCATTCCTAGTCGTGTCGCAAATTGTGCAGATATAAATGAATGGGATGCTCCCGAATCAAACAATGCTACTGCGGGATATGAGGCGACGAGAATGTTACCTGCCACAACATCTCCCGATGCCAATGCCTCCTCCAAGGATAAAGTGAATGCCTGCCCTCGACCTCCTTGCTGGTTTTTATGCTGCGGCCTAACCTGATGTTGTTGCTAGCCCCTTCCTTGATGATGCTGGGGTGGTCTATACTGGTGTTACTGCATCGGCGGTCCCTGCTGCCGAAACATCTGAGCCTGCGGACGCTGTGCCAACGGCCTTACTGCCACCGCTGGTCCTCGATACTGGCCTGCCCCTGGGGCTGACAGAGCAGGAAACTGCTGCCCTGGTCCTCCTGACCTCGAATTCATGGGGCATGTGGTAACCCGATGGTCTGGATTTCTACATATCAGACACAGTCCATTCAATGTCCGACACACATCTCTAGTGTGCCCTATCTTTCCATAATAAGTGCAGCCCGCCGAGGGTTGCTGGTTCTTCCTCTGTTGCTGTTGCTGCTGCCTGGGTGGTGCTGGTCCTCGTATCGCCACATCATGGATACGAATGCCAGTGGATGGTGCTGTTGTTCGGGGCGCTGCTCCCCCTCCTCCTTCAATCTGACTGTGGGATCTCTTCTGACCCCCAGTCCTTACTGCAAGCCTCTGAATGGTGATCTCATGCCTTCGAGTTGCCGTCAATACTTCGTCAAAAGTTTGTTAATTGTGCCCCTCTATCAATTACAAGAGTTCAAGATGAAACCCTTGCTGAAACCTCATAGCCCTCTGGCTTTCTGTTGCTACCATTTCTGGGGCGAATCTACTCAATCTGCAGAACTCTGCTGCATAAGCATCTACAGTCTTGCCGGCCTGCCTGAGGCTGATAAACTTCTGTTGTAGCTCAAACCGCGCCACAACTCCATAGTACTTGGTCTTGAATCTTGCAGTGAAATCGTCCCAAGCCACAGGACATCTGATGCCCACTTCCTCTGATTTCTACCAATCACGTGCGAGATCCTGAAGTAACAACTTCACTAGATCCACACGTTCTTCTGTCGGTACCTTAGCTGCTGTCAGAATAGCCTCCATATCCTTAAGCCATGCATCTGCTGATATGGCATCCTCCGTGCCCTCGAAACGGTGGAGGTTGTACTTGCAAAACCTGGCTGATGCTCCTGAATCAGTCCTCACTCCTCTTTCCAAAGCCGTCTGCAATCCTTGGTTGAGCAACACATTCTGCTCTTGTAGCTGAGTGTGCATGCGCTGCTGGGCCAACATCTGATGTTGCTGAGTAGCCATCATTCCTCTCATGATCTCCAGAAGGGCTGGTGTGTCCACTTGGGTAGGTGGAACTGTTGGTGGTGGTGGAACATCCGGATACTGCGATCCAGCTGCTGGTTCCACTATCACTTCTTCCTGGGTAGCCTCTTGAGTTAGTACTGGCCCTTGTTGCTGACCAACCTGGTCAGGTTGTCCATGTTGCTCCTGCTGTTGCTGCCCAGTTCTGACCGATGCGGACGAAGTGCCCCTAAGAAAAGGGACAAGAGAACAATCAAACAACCGGATATGAAGGATCAATGAAGTCAAAGGATACCGAAATGTCAAGCAAGAGTTGAGAATAACGAATCATGAGATCAAGGGGAAAACATGTGTGATTGAGACATCCTATAAATCAAAACATCCCACAAGTCTGAAATTAGACCTGCATGGGCCACCACTAAAACCTTGTCACGCCCCAGAACCAGGATACTGAAGAGCGGGGGGATGACTCAGCCAGCTACGTATTACGGATAGATGAATACCGTATAATACGATCAATGCTGTCTAACCAGACGAGGGGGGTACATACTACAAGAAAGTCTTACTATGGTCATTCACCTCTATTGTCTCAATCATTCAAACAAGAAACAGAAAATAGAGAACATGTAAGATAAAGCAGTAAGGCGTCCCAAACGCTCAGTCAAAATGTTCTGGAGATCTGGCTTTACAAAATATAGCCAGATGGTATAGTAACATATACACAATTGTTATCAGCTGCAGTCTGACTTAATTACAATTATGTAAAAGTAAGTGCAAGACAATCCGACTAACATGTCGGTGCCAAACGGCTAAGTATGAAGTAAATAACAAAACGAGCGGTGAAGTAAGGAACCCACTCGAGTCCTCCTGCGATCATTCCCCTAGTATTGACCATCTTGGAGGTAGAAGTAAGCTGGATCCTCGGGGACTGGCTCTAAATCTGGCCATACAAAACCATAGAGGTTAGACCTCTAATAGCAAGTACCACAAGGAAGGACGATATGAAGGATTAAACCAGTAAGTAAGAGAATATAATAATAGATCTCTGCTTTCTACTAGGATTCACATAACATCACGACACTCCGAACCAACCTCCCAACCAAACAAGGACAGAAGTTGGCCCATCATGTCCTGACATTCTGATCATCTCAGTTAGGCACAGAGTAGATACAGTACACAAACAAATCATCTTGAACGACCAATCAACTCTTACGGCTTGCTATTGTGAGTCCCAAGTTATCCTGGAATTATGAAAAAATAGGGATTCCTCAGTTCTTACTATGTGCAAGCAAGGCTAGTCTATCCAGTCAATCAATTGTGCTAATCATGTAGTTAGACGAGTCCCAGCGGGACGCCCGCCATTATAGCATGTACAATAATATAAGCAGATACCGTTTTCTGCCCGTGTGACAGATTTACAGTATCTGTAGGAACCAGCCGACCTGTCGGGCACTTAATAGTCCCAAGAGGGCTGCCATGTAAGAACTCGGGAATCCATTCTCTCCATGCCATCGTTATTTTATTTGACTTAATGGTCTCTACGTTGAGTGAAGTTCCATGCCGTGGATCATGGTCATTCAAATGAGTACTTCCATACGGGGTACGATATGCGTAACTCTACAACAATACCCGTGCGGCTAGGTTGTAGGTTTTACATAGCGTGATGCAACAATCAAATCTAACTACGGAGTAATCATGCCTTGACCATAAAGTACACATGCTGTTTTTGTAAGATAAATAAATAATTAAATAATAAATAATTACTTTGAAGCCTGCATGTGCCTGTATGCCAATATTCGGGATCGGCTAATCGATTTCAATAGTTCATTACATGAACGTGTCTCATTCATTTCATTCAATAAGACGACTAGCCAGTCTCTTAGTTCCAACTAGGAACACATGATCAATTTTAGTCAAGGTAACCATTATCATCAATGGTGACAAGGCATGAAAGTCAATTAGTATTACATGGGGTCGAGTCTATAATTCTCAAGGTTAAGTTCCAGCCTTACTGGGTATCCATGGATCAATCAGGACACAAGGCGCATTCCACATAACAATCCATTTTAACAAATTTAACATATCATGATTTATCAATAAATTCACGCCAAAGGCGTAAGGATATAATAGAAGAATTATCATGCCATCATTAAATGAATAATTATAGGACAAATAAAACACCCAAGTCAAGAAGTCACGCCAAGTTGAGTAGGTTACACTAAGGCCAATAAGTCACGCCAACAAGTCTAGTCGAAGTGAGCATGAAAATGGTTCATGTTGGCATGCACAGTGTGAGCGTAAAGGAAAATCCACGCACGCACAAGTGAGCGTGGAAAATGATAAGAAATTCACGCACGCACTCAAGGACGTGTGCGTGACTAAAAATCCATGCACTCATGGATGTGTGCGTGACTAAAAATACACGCACGCTCATGGATGTGTGCGTGACTAAAAATACACGCATGCTCATGAGAACGTTAGCGTGACTAAAAATACACGCACGCTCATGAGAACGTTAGCGTGACTAAAAATACACGCACGCTTATGAGAACGTTAGTGTGACTAAAAATACACGCTAACATGTAAGAACATGAGCGTGTCTCAAAATCCACGCAGATACGTAGAGACGTGTGCGTGACTAAAAATACACGCAGCCACGTAAGAACGTATGCGTGTCTCAGCCTTCGTCCCAGCCAGAAAATGAAGTTCCCAGCCAGAAGACACGCTAAGTTGGGAGATCAAAACCCATGAATAACCGAAATACTACAACTTAGATCTAGAGAAAACAAGCCATAGAAATCAAAAATGCCAAGAACTAAACTCTCTCAGGATCATGAGAGGAAGAGAAATAAACCATAAAAATGGTTCTCCAAGCAAGAAGCAAGATTGCACTTGCCTGCTGTGGTTGGTGGAGAGAGTGATGAGAGGAAGAAGAAGAAGTAATGGTGAAGAGAAGTAATGAGGAGAGAGAAGGAGAAGGATGCTTAAATAGAAAGGATGATGGTAGGTGGGAGTTGTGGGCCGGGTTTGTGGGGGTTCGGCCAAGGCCAACCCGAAAGCAAGCAGAGGATTAAAAGCAGGAAATAAAATACAGAAATAAATTGCAGGAAATAAAATGCAGACAATAAAATTGCAGGAAAATGATTGATATAAAAATTAAAGAGCAGATAATTAATTAACATAAACTTTATAGGAATTTAATTACAGGATAATACATGATAAATATTAAATAAATATATATGAGTTGCTCATCTGTATAAAAATATGCATTCCGGGAACGGGGAGTGACACTTCGCAACGCTATCGATGAAGAAAGAAGGACATGTTTCCTTCGGCAACAATCTAAAGTGGTATATCATAGGAAATTGTAACATTGGCTCCCCTCATTATCTATGTATTAAAAATGTTTGCCTTGTTATAAATCTCAAGCACAATCTTCTTGGCATTAGTCATCTTACAGATAATGGTTATGATATTAAGTTTGTTAAATACAAATGCTTCATCACCGATAGCACTAGTGGATCTACTGTGTATGAAGGCATTTGAGAAAATAATATCTATGTTCTTTATCTTGTTGAGAGCACTAACAATGACAGATGCTTAGTAGCAAAGAATGACGAAGGTTGGCTTTGGTATATGAGACTTGGACATGCTAACATGGATACCATCTCCCGACTCGCCACCAAGAAGCTCGTAAGAGGACTTCCAAGCATCTCGTTCAAAAAGGATATGGTATGTGAAGAATGCGAGAAAAGTAAGTTGACCAAATCTTCCTTCAAATCCATCAACTTAGTAAGTACTACTAGACCACTTCAACTCATCCATATAGATTTATTCGGTCCTAGTAGAGTAGCTAGTCTTGGTGGTAAACTTTATGCATTTGTTTTCGTTGACGATTTTTTGAGATTTACTTGGGTCATTTTTCTTGCAAACAAAAGTGATACTCTTCGTGAATTTATTGGTTTTTATAAACGTGTTCAAAATGAGAAAGATATTATGATTAACAAGATTAGAAGTGATCATGGGGGAGAATTTGATAATGTCGATTTTAAAAGTTTTTATGAAAAGAATGGTTTTGGTCATGATTTTGCTCGTCTTAGAACTTCACAACAAAACGAAGTTGTGGAAAGAAAGAACAGAACCCTTGGCGATATGGCAAGGGTCATGTTAAATCAATATAAGCTTCCCCAATACTTTTGGACGGAGGCCGTTAATACGGCATGTTATGTTATAAATAGAGTCTTGATTCGACCTATTTCTAAGAAAATTTTATATGAGCTTTGGTTTGACAAAATTTCCTTTATTGAATATTTTAAAGTTTTTTGATGCAAATGCTTTATTTTGAACACCAAGGATAACCTTGGCAAATTCGAAGAAAAAGTCCATGAAGGTATCTTTCTTGGTTATTCTATGCATAGCAAAGGTTTTCGTGTCTTTAACAAAAGAAGTCTTGTTGTCGAAGAGTCAATAAATATCTCTTTTGATGAACTTAACACTTCTACATCCTCCTCCTCCGATGATGTTGATGACATCTCTTTTGGTTTGGAAAACTCCTCTCTTGGAGATACTAACACTTCTTCATCTAACAATGAAGTTGAGCCTACTTCACCCGAAATTTCTCCACCAATCGAGCCTCCTCTAGAGGATCTTCCAAAGGAATGAAAATTTGTCCCTCATCATCCAAATGAGCTTATTATTGGTGATCCTTCGTCAAGGGTTAGCACTAGAGCCGCTACACATGATCTTTGTGCAAATATGGCTTTCATTTCACAAATAGAGCCTAAAAATGTTAATGATGCTTTCAATGATGAATTTTGAATGATTGCCATGCAAGAAGAGCTAAATCAATTTGAGCAAAACAATGTTTGAAAACTTGTTCCCAAACCGCACAATTATCCTATTATTGGGACAAAGTGGGTGTTTCGAAATAAACTTAATGAAGATGGTTTCGTCACTCGTAACAATGTCCGATTGGTTGCTCAAGGCTATAACCAAGAGGAAGGCATTGATTACGAAGAAACTTATGCTTCGGTTGCTCGTCTTGAATCCATTAGGATATTTTGCGCTTTTGCTTGTTTCAATGATTTTAAGCTTTTTCAAATGGATGTCAAAACTGCCTTTTTAAACGGTGTTATTAAAGAGGAAGTTTATGTCAAGCAGCCTCCCGACTTTGAGGATTTTAAATTTTCTGATCATGTTTTCATACTTCACAAAGTCCTATATGGCCTTAAACAAGCTCCTCGTGCTTGGTATGAGCGTCTTAGCTCTTTTCTTATTTCTTACAATTTTTCTAAGGGCAAAGTTGATACAACACTTTTTATCAAGTCTCT
The DNA here is from genome assembly GCA_029216955.1 of Iris pallida. NCBI lineage: Eukaryota > Viridiplantae > Streptophyta > Magnoliopsida > Asparagales > Iridaceae > Iris > Iris pallida. The sequence goes on from JANAVB010031219.1 coordinate 940,419, forward strand.
TAATGGGACACTTCTATTAGTCCAAATTTATGTTGATGATATTATCTTTGGTTCTACTAACAAGACACTGTGTGTAGAATTTGCCAAAGTTATGCAGGAGGAATTTGAAATGAGTATGATGGGAGAACTTTCATTCTTTCTTGGTCTACAAATCAAGCAAGGACCTCAAGGAACATTCATCAATCAAGCGAAATATACAAAGGACTCTCTCAAACGCTTTGAGCTAGATTCATCCAAAACAATGAGGACTTCTATGGCCACCACGACTAAGCTTGATCAAGATGAAAGTGACGTTTCGGTCGACATACGTAAGTATCGAGATATGATATGTAGCTTTCTTTACTTAACCGCCAGTCGTCCCGACATTATGTTTAGTGTTTGCTTATGTGCACGATATCAAGCGAATCCCAAGGAATTTCACTTATGTGCCGTTAAGCGCATTTTTCGGTATCTCAAGGGTACCATTAACATGGGCCTTTGGTATCCAAAGTCCACATCCTTTGAGCTCATCGGCTACTCGGATGCGGACTTTGCCGGATGCAAGATTGACCGAAAAAGTACTAGCGGCACATGCCATTTCTTAGGAAAATCATTAGTATCATGGTTTAGCAAGAGACAAAACTCTGTCGCTCTTTCTACTACTGAAGCATAATACATAGCGGTCGGGTGTTGTTGTGCACAAATTCTTTGGATGACACAAACACTAGTAGATTATGGTATTTCCTCTAATAGTATCTCTATCAAATGTGATAATACTAGCTCCATTGATCTCACTAAAAATTTGATTTGTCACTCTCGCACCAAACATATTGAGATTAGACATCACTTTTTATGGGATCATCAACTCAAGGGAGACATTCATCTGGAATTTGTCGACACTAACCATCAACTTGCTGACATTTTCACCAAACTTCTTGCTGAAGATCGTTTCACCTTCATTTGTCGCAAAATTGGCCTCTTGGACAAATCCTTCTGATATATGTTTCTCAGTTTTTCGAATTATCCGAAGGATTTCTGCAGAAATCCGCCGGATAATCCGATCAATTCCAGCAGCCTTTTGAAATCCCACACTGGATTTTTGTCAGTTTTTTGCGGAAATCTGCCGGGTTTTTCGCATTAAATTTTACTGCACTTTCCCACGCTGATAGTTGGTCCTCTTTAATGCGACGTGACCCCTCACCTACCCGCATTTACTTTGAACTTATCTCATTCCGGATTTTTTGCCGGTTTTCTACCATTTTATGCCAGATTTTTCGGTTTCGGTGCACAGTTTCATAAAATGAAGCATCACACACCTCTCTCTTCCTCTCTATCTGTTCCCCCCTTTTTATGAACGACCATGACTCTTTACTTACCCCCCCAACCACCCCTTCCTCCCTATAAACTTCCTCTCTTTTACTCTCCCCTTCCTTCACTACACTCTTTTACTCTCCTATCTCCTTCATCTCCTCCTTCCTCCCATGGCTTCTCATAGCAAGCGCCCCCACAACGAAGACAGATCCTCCTCCGCTCCTCTACCATCCGTGGCCCTATTATGTCCTCCTCCTACTTAAGGCTTCAATCCCACCATCTTCAAGTCCGCCCATCACTCCCGCGAGTGGTTCACCTTCTACCACAAAGCGTCCGTGTGTCCCGTGAAGCCCATCTCTTGGGTCAACTTCAAAGATCATCGAGAATTCTTCCGATTCTCGGGGATTAATGAACTTCTCGAATGGCAAGTGGACTACTACCAAAATGCCGTCAGGATGTTCTACTGCAATCTTGTTCCCGCCAAGAACGGCCGGAGTTTGAAACCAAAGTTGGTGGGGTCAAGATCACTGTTACTGCGACCTCCCTGGCTAGCATTCTTGGACTCCATGAGCGGACCGCCTACCGATCTCTTCCCAGCACCATCGACCACATCAACATCTCTCTTGACCTTAGTTACGAGGAATTCCTCTTCAACATCTGTGGCGGGTCTCTTATTCAACGCTCAGAGGACAAAGATCTCAGCCCTTCCTTTCTTCTACGACTTTCACCACATCCTCTGTCATACTCTCACTCCAAAATCCGGGAACATGGACAGCATGACCAATGAAGAAATGATTGCCATGTACTACCTAGTCGCCAAGCAACCCTTCTCTCTGGCGAAATCTATCATCTTCACCATGATCCTGATCCGCGAATCTCCATATCGCTCTCTTCTCCTTGGCATGTACATCACCATGATTCTCGAGGCCAACGGAGTTAATCTGACTCACTGCCCCTTTGGTGATCCTCGTCCTACTCCTTTTGCCAAATCAAAGGCTCGTAGCCGTACTGCTCCTCCCGTTGCTGCTGCCCCTACCTCTCCTCCTGCCTCGATTCTCACTCCGGATGTCTGCCGCTACATTGATCGCAAGTTCGACCATCTCTATCTCTCCACCTAGGAGCGTCTTCAAGCAAACACCCGGGGCCGCGGTACCCTCATCCACCACGGCTTCATGGACCAGGCCTACTAATTTCAGCGTATGCTTGAGGAGCACAATCCCTATGTCAATCCTAACACTCCTCATCCTGATTCCTCTGGACCTCGCTTCACTGATCACAACGTCTATGGGTTCATGTACCCTGGTGGCATTGACCCTTATGGTGCCTTCACCCAAGCACCCACAGACAATGACGATCAGGAGGCAGGTCCATCTGGTGCTCCTGATAGTTGAAGTTTTTAGATGTTTACCATTTTAGTCTCTTATGTTTTGTGCAGTCCTTCGGGGACTTAAAAATGTGTGTTGTTTTTAATGTCTGCTTTTGTGTCGGCCTCTATGGCCTGGTTATTGTAATTTCTGCTATATGGCTATCTTCTAATGCTATCTCCCTTTATCGTCTTTATGAATATGCCTCTTCTATATCTTATGCTTTTATTAGTCTTACTCCATTTTGGCTAAATGCCAAAGGGGGAAAAATGTGTTGAGGGGGAGATATCTTTTTACGGGGGAGCTATCTCTTTAACCCGCAACTTTTTTGTCAATTATTAAAATGTGGAAGATTGTTGGCACATCAATTTTGATATATTGACTATTTAACAGCTGTATTGTGTTCCTTCTACAGGAACAAAAGAGAAAGACGTATATAGACGAAAGATGCTTCCACACAAATCCTATGAAGCTTTTCGGTCTCTCAAAAACTCCCTACAAGACAAGCACTCAAGAAGATGATGTTAAAGCAGAAAAGAGTCAGATCATTCCACCTCCGTCTGTCTTAGAGTCTGTAAGTGTCTAGGAGATTTTGTACGTACTTTAGTAAAGATGACAAACCAACTTGGTATTTATTGGAATAAATATTTTTGAAGAAACGAAAAATTCGTCGGACGTCCGCTGAAATCTGACGTATCTTCCGTCCACAAATAACAAGTATGTGAGCCAAAGTTCGAATCATCCGCTGGACTTTCGCAGAAATCCGACGGATCATCCGATATATCACAGAATGTTTTGTGAGCCAAAGTTCGGATCATCTGTCGGACTTTCGCAGAAATTTGACGGATCATCCAATCGATTACAAAATGTTTTGTGCGCCAAAGTTTGGAACCTCCGCCGGACTTCCACAGAAATCCGAAGGATTATCCGACTGGTCACATAATGTTTAGTGAGCAAAAGTTCGGATCATTCGTCGAACTTTCGCAAAAATTCGTCGGATAATCCATTTGCCTTGCTGACCTATTTCAAATTCTAATCCAATGACAACTGTCAGCTGCATTAAATGCATCTAACGACTTTATTTCTAGCCGTTACAGTTGACCGGATCATCCGAAGGATTTTTGCTAAAATCCATCGGATTATCCGGTCGTCGGCTGAAAGTTTCTATTGGTTTAAATTTGTATAAATAGGCTTCTTCTTTCTTCATAAATGTTTATCCACTCAAGCCTTAAAGTTCTCAACTACCAAGAGAGCTTTACCATTACTTTACCAAGCCTCCATTCGTCATCAAATCAAAAGTGCTAGAGTATTCAAGTGTTGTAGATCTTCAAGTGTTAAAGAAGATTAAAAGCTCTTTATTGTAACACCCAGTTTCTAAAATGAGGGTAATTTTAAAATTTTGTATTTTAATTTATTTAAATGATAATATGATTTTTGGTGATTTTTAATCATTTTAAAACTATTTTAGATCATGACTTATGATTTTGATGTTTGACTAGTGTAACCTTAGAGCCTAGCCATGTGATTAGGATGTTTGACTAGTACATTATAGCCTAGAGGATATTTTGGGCATTTTAGGATTTATTTGAGTTTATTATGATTTATGGGAATTTGTGTGATTTTAATATTAATTAAATATTGCTATGTGTTGTGTTAGTCATGACTAGTTGAGACTTGTAGACTAACCTAGAACTAACCCTAGTTGGTGACCCTAGTCTAACTCTAGTCAACCTACTTTTAGTCATTAGAGATTGGTCTTAAGGTAGGAAGGATTACTTAAGTAAAACTAGTTCATGACTTATGGCATAAGTCAATGACTTATGATTTATCAATTTTGAGACTTGTGATTAAGCCATAGGCCCATGACTTAGGCCCAAAACCAAATTAGACCCGCCCATGGCAGCCAACCTAGGGATTCCTACCCCTATTTAATGCCTCTTTTATTTAGGGTTAGCCTCTCTTGGAAATAGATCTCAAGTTTAGGAAGAGGTAAATCCCCAACCTTAGAAATTCCTAATTAATTCATTTTAGCTCCTTTTTAGTCCTAGTTTTTTGCAATAGGATCTAATTTATGTTTATATACTAATTTTGGAGGAGCACCTCAGTTTGTATGCAATTTGGAGATTTGGAGTTGCCATTTGGAATCCCCTCTTTGAAGCTTTTCTTGAGTTTTGATACTCAATAGGTAAATCATCTAAACTCATAGTTTTTCCTGATTTCTTTGCATATAAGGTTAGGTTTTAGGGTTTCCTAGCTGTCCCCAAAATTTGGGCACAATTCGTGTCCATTTCGTGTCCATATCGGACACGTATCATAGTGATACACTAGGTGTTTGTAGAAATGCCACATGGGAATTTATTTTCATATTTTTGAAATGTAATTATATGGATTTGTAGATCTTGATGTGTACATTAACTTTTGTGAAGGTGTCCTAGTGTTTTAGTGTCCTATGGTGTCAGAATTTTGGGTTAGACACGCCGTGCACACACGTACACTGTGTCCTGCACCTCGGGCTCATTTTCTCTCGACACAGGACACTTCGTCTCCTAATTTTTGGTGTGAGCCTAGGGGCAACGACTGTCATCGTGCTCCCAAAATTTGGGAGCACCTCGTGGAGTGTGCGTGGCGCAATCGCCCCCGTACTGGTCGCACGAGCCACGCGCGGGCTGCTGTGCGAGTGCACAGACACCACTGATACGCGTGTCGTATCGTGTCTGTGGGACTCGTGGACACGGTGCAGTGCGTGTCAGACCTAGGTCTATCCTAGGTGAACCCATGGACACGAGCACGTGACGTGTCGTGTCGTGTGTCGCGTGTGGGATACACGTGCATGCGTGCACGATGATTTTCGTGCACTGTTTCGTGTCTGTGAACACGTGTATTTCTGGACACGATTCGTGTCCAATTCCTGGACAGGAGGACACCCTCATGCACCCTCATGTGTATGTCATCTATTACCAACCCTTGTTTCACAATTTTAGTGATTAATTGCATTCGAAAATCCAAATTCCCTGTTCTTCACTGTTTTCACTGATACTTGGACTGAAAATGGATTTTCTGATTTTGAAATTGGTTTTTATTAATTGTTAGATGATGTAAATGTTAGAATTAATTCATAGACATGTATATTATATTGCTGAAATGATGATTTAGGTTTGGGTTTTGAAAATTTGGTATTCAAATCGATTTTGATATGTCAATTGTTTTAAAAAAGCACTAATAACTGTCAATGGGCTTTTCTTTTCAGAAACCTGAGAATGGTTTCCAATTATTTTTCTTTCCTTAAACCGATTTGATTTAACTCCTTTTTATTCCTAACTGGTAGGATTTTAGTTGATTGAATGATGGATTACATTGTGTACTGATCGGGTTTTTGAAATTGGTTTAGGATTGTGAACTAATGGTGATTAACTGTCTTGGTTCTCAGAAATCCTGAGAACTGTTATAATCTGGGAATGAACTGATAATATGGTAATGTTAGAGTTTTCTTTGTATATTGAAAACTGAGTTTAGGTTTCCATTAGGCATGATACTTGTGGTTTTATGATGCTTTTAGGGTCGAAATCTTGATTTCTTCCATGTGACTGATAGGTAGGGCTGAATATATAATTTTCTGAATTTGATTCCAACTTCTTCCATGTTTTGTGATGATTGAATAGTTAGGGACTTGATGTTCACACTGTTTTAATTTCCCCCCCCCAGAAATCTGAGACTATACATGTAAATACACATGAGGAAATCAGAGATTCCTTCCTTGCAAATAACTGAGACGCCAGTTATTGACATTTTAGCAATGGTTCACATGAAATCCTGAGTACACACCCACACATGAGCTGATCACACACACACAGGCCCTCTTTATTTTCCTGCCACTATTACAATTTGTCACACTGTTTTTATTTGTTTTCCTCAGAAATCTGAACACACACATGACATATCTAACACACACTTTCCTCTCTCTCACTTTACTGTTTTGCAATTTCTGTCACACACAGCCACACATGGCCCTCACACCCTCATGATTCACACACAGACACTCATTCACACACACATGCCTATACTTTGACACTACACACAGGGAACACACATACACTCACACTCTTAAATGTCCACACACACACACAAAAAATCCCTTCTACTGTCACTGATTTCCTGATTTTCCCCATTATCCACATAGTCAACACACACACATACTGTTTTCCTCACATTGCACTCTTCTCTAACACACACATATGCCTAGTTCCCCCCCTATCTAAATGTGTATGTATATTATATATATACTTATGTGGGTATATAAATAATGGTATGTGAGTGAATATATATGTATATATATATATATATATATATATATATATATATATATAGATAGATATTTCCTAATCTATTTTACATGTGTATTTACATGTATATACATGTATGTGTATATATATATATATATATATATAAAAAAATATATATATATATATATATATATATTATGTGAGTGATAGTTATACTAGCCTAGGTGTAATGTGTAGTGGTTTATGAGGCAGGGATCTCATTAGCCATGTGTATTTGGCCCATGGTCCTATGTGCACTAGCTAACTAGACTTGTTTTTGACTTGTAGTTCTTGAAATGTGAGTGCTAGCAAGGCTAGACTTGGTTGAGTCTAGATTGGACTAGATAGACTAGTTTAGACTTGATGAGCCTAGATTAACTTGTTTAGACCTAGTTTGGCTAGTTTAACCTCGTTTGACCTAGTTTGACTTAATTAGACTAGAATTGACCTAGTTTGACTGTTAGGGTTGACTAGAGTTGACCAAAGGTTGACTTTAGCCTAGATTGACCCCAAACTTTATGTAGATGCATTGTAGCAGTCTATTTCCTTATTTTAGACTTGTTGTGACTTGTACTGTTCTATAGGAGACAGACACCACTCCTCGGACAGTATATTCTCTTCGGACATTCAGGATACCAGGCGAGTACATTCTCTGATCATTTCATATCCTGCTTAGAATTATTTTCCTGCTTTAAATTACTTTACTTGATACTGACACGTTGGTCACACGGATTGGTACTATATGGATCTTTTCATGAGATGTTATCCCCCTCGGGAGCATCGGATACTGCATGTTTTGTGCGTTTCACGAATCATCATGAATCTCTATGCTTCCTCTGATTCACGAATCGCTTGTGACACATGTACTCTCATGTTCACAGAGCCATCATGAATCACCTTCACGTATCACTCATTTTATGAGCCATGTGAAGTTTCACGAATCTTAACATAACTTGAACAGATCTTTGTGTATCGATTGGGGATGGGGAAGTGGAAATAGACATATGAATATTATCCCAGTAGCTGTAGTCATGAATCACTCTCTTAGCTGTAGTCATGAATCTCCTATGCCATTCACATGTTTATATTTTACTCTGACTCACTAGTCACTATTAGCTCTCTATGTATAGTAGATATTTTTATTACAGTTCTCTCCCTGTTTACATACTATTTTTCTTCAGTTCATGTATCTTACTTTACTGCATGATTATATTTTCTAACCTGCTATGATCTGTTGAGATGTACTGTACTCGCTCCTGTCCTGACTGGACCTGTTGAAAATATTACAGAGGATGAGGAGGAGGCCCTATGTACCACCTATTACGGAGCAGGATTAGACGACACCTGCGACCTGGTTCCTCTGGAGGATCCAGCTGCAGTACAGGATGCTACTCCCAGAGTCTAGGCTAGATAGCTAGGCTTTAGTTTTCTTTCAGCTTGTTATTTGATTTTCAGTTGTTCTTCTGAGATGTTGTTATATTTAAAGACTTGTATTGAGCTGGATGTTCTTGAGTTGTTATCTTAGACACTTAGATTTTCTCCCTCTTATCTGTATTACATTGTGCTTTTGATCTCTCTATCTACCTTTACTACTCTGTATCTGCCTTAGATGTGATTGAGACTGTTCTCTTATGTCACCTCCATTCGGAGTGTATATACTGTACATGTACCTTTATATTGTTAGATGATTGGCCTAGGACAACGTTCTACCGTCGACACTGCGGTGTAGGCTAGGCGTTGTTACGTTCTCGTGCCCCTACACAGGGTACGGGTCGTGACACGTTTTTAGTGGTGGCCCATGCAGGTCGAGTTTATGTAGTGGTATTCGAACTAGAGTATCACTACAGCCTGCAGTAGGATTAGGATATTTTTTTTGAAGGTACTTAATCACAAATAGAAAAAACTCTTATTCAGATTCCGTATATCTACATTTTGCTGCTTATTGTCTCCCTTGAATATAACTGTCCTCCCTTGATATTTTGACTCATTCTCAGCAATTTTTTCCTTTTTGATCTGTGTCTCCAGGATGGTTGAGACGCGATCGCATCGCCAGGGCCAGGGGATGCCGATGAGAGGTCTGCCACCTCTCATACTCAGCAGCCAGCCCCTGGTACCACAGCCCCAGTCATGCCAGCTGGAGTAGGCGTTTCGACAGCTTTCGGAGGAGCCCTCCACCTGTGAGGCATGAGCCGAGTCCGGTGATTCCGGATGTACTTATTCAGCAGCAGCAGCCACCTGCAGGGACAATTGACGCCGTTCAGCTGTTAGCCTTCTTCCGGCAGTACATGGAGGGTCAGCAGACCCAGCAGCATAGGCACACAGCAGAGCTCACACGAGGCATTGAGCTGGCAATGACTGCGGTAGAGAGAGTCGTAGCTCAGCCAGCGGCAGCCCCGCAGCCGTACCAGCCACGGGAGAAGGGCATCCAAGATTTCTAGAAGATGCACCCGAGAGACTTCCGAGGGACAGAGGGGATCTTGTATGCCGATGAGTGGATCGAGCATATGGAGGAGATTTTCAGGTTGGCTGAGATCCCGACGAGGCTCCAGATTGAGGCAGCGGCCAGCATGATACAGGATCTGGCCCGTACATGGTACCAGACCGACCCGAGGGTCGGTACGGCAGGATAGACTTGGACAGCATTCAAGAAGCTGTTCAAGGAGAAGTTCTTTCCAGACGCAGCGCTGGGAGCCCTCGAGACCCAGTTCGAGGCCCTGGTTCAGGGGAACCAGTCCGTGGAGGAGTACGCAGGAGAGTTCTGCCGCCTGAGCAGATTTATGGAGGACTTATCAGAGACGACGAAGGCCCGGAGGTTCCGGAAGGGCTTGGTAAAGGAGGTCAAGTCCTACACCAAGAACGCCCGCAGCGCTACCTATGAGGAGATCCTGGTGGACGCTTTAGCTGCAGAGGATGATCTTGAGCTTATGCTCAAGAGGGGGCAAGACTCCCAGGGAGGCAGCAGTAGCGGAGGACCGGCCAAGAGGCTGCACGTTCAGCATCAGTTTCAGCAGCCGTTCCAGGGTCACGGCCATCAGCAGGGACAGCAGCAGCCCAGACAGTATCAGGCACCCAGACAGCAGGCAGTCAGTTGCCCCTACGGCAAGAAGCCGGGGCATGGATGGGGTGAGTGCAGGAGGAGGCTGGGCAGGTGCCTACTATGTGGAGCAGCGGACCACCAGCTGAGGGAGTGTTCCCAGTACATAGGCACAGCACCAGGAGGAGGAGCCAAGGCTCCGATAGGTCAGCAGCGGGGACCGTTACCGACGCAGCAGCAGAGATTTGTGCAGTATCAGCATCAGGCTGGAGGAGGCCAGCAGGGGCGAGCTTACGCCATGACAGTCGAAGATGCTCAGGCAGTGGGAGAGGTGCTTGCAGGTTCTGTTCTCTTCGATTCCATTCCCACCTCGCCTCATTATATCTATCTTGAAATTCAATTCCATCTGTTCTTATCTGCTTCCTTATCTGTTGATAAGTTTTGATCTGGCATTTCTTTTCGATTTGGTTTTCTTTCGAGATGAGTCGTATGGGCTAGGTCGCCTAAGTTATGGAATCTAGAGTTTTCTATAGTCATGATAGCTGGCATTGTGAGGACATATAGTCAGATTTTGGATGTATTTCTCGGGTGTGAGAATTTAAGATTTTCGATGCCAAGCATGCGGCAATGCGAAAATTTTAAATACCATAATTCTAGAGATATGTACCTTAGTCGAGGACTCTATGATTATCGTAGCCTTGCTCACTAGCATGACGAAGATTCTGAGTATCATGATCTTGGACAGACGCATATGATTATCTGACGGTATGTTTGAGACTTTGATTGTGGGGTGTTTGACCTAGAAGACTACTACCATTTTAATTTCGAGGACGAAATTTTTCTAAGGTGGGTAGACTTATAACACCCAGTTTCTAAAATGAGGGTAATTTTGAAATTTTGTATTTTAATTTATTTAATTATGATATTTAAATGATAATATGATTTTTGGTGATTTTTAATCATTTTAAAACTATTTTAGATCATGACTTATGATTTTGGTGTTTGACTAGTGTAACCTTAGAGCCTAGCCATGTGATTAGAATGTTTGACTAGTACATTATACCCTAGAGGGTATTTTGGGCATTTTAGGATTTATTTGAATTTATTATGATTTATGGGAATTTGTGTGATTTTAATATTAATTAAATATTGCTATGTGTTGTGTTAGTCATGACTAGTTGAGACTTGTAGACTAACCTAGAACTAACCCTAGTTGGTGACCCTAGTCTAACTCTAGTCAACCTACTTTTAGTCATTAGAGATTGGTCTTAAGGTAGGAAGGATTACTTAAGTAAAACTAGTTCATGACTTATGGCATAAGTCAATGACTTATGATTTATCAATTTTGAGACTTGTGATTAAGCCATAGGCCCATGACTTAGGTCGAAAACCAAATTAAACCCACCCATGGCAGCCAACCTAGGGATTCCCACCCCTATTTAATGCCTCTTTCATTTAGGGTTAGCCTCTCTTGGAAATAGATCTCAAGTTTAGGAAGAGGTAAATCCCCAACCTTAGAAATTCCTAATTAATTCATTTTAGCTCATTTTTAGTCCTAGTCTTTTGCAATAGGATCTAATTTATGTTTATATACTGATTTTGGAGGAGCACCTCAGTTTGTATGTAATTTGGAGATTTGGAGTTGCCATTTTGAATTCCCTCTTTGAAGCTTTTCTTGAGTTTTGATACTCAATAGGTAAATCATCTAAACTCATAGTTTTTCCTGATTTCTTTGCATATAAGGTTAGGTTTTAGGGTTTCCTAGCTGTCCCCGAAATTTGGGCATAATTCGTGTCCATTTCGTGTCCATATCGGACACGTATCATAGTGATACACTAGGTGTTTGTAGAAATGCCACATAGGAATTTATTTTCATATTTTTGAAATGTAATTATATGGATTTGTAGATCTTGATGTGTACATTAACTTTTGTGAAGGTGTCCTAGTGTTTTAGTGTCCTATGGTGTCAGAATTTTGGGTTGGACACGCCGTGCACACACGTACACTGTGTCCTGCACCTCGGGCTCATTTTCTCTCGACACAGGACACTTCTGCAAGCCCCTGAATTTAGGGCTGATTTTTTTTAATTTTAATAATCAATTAATTAGAATATTATTATTTGATTATTAATTGATTTAATGCTCTTTACCGTGACTTGGAATTCTAGAGCATCAGGGATGCCAGTCTCTGGAAACTTCCTTCTTGGAGTTTGTAGTAGACGAGATTATCTTCATTTTGATATCATGTCCCACTCGAACTTGTTCCCTTGTATCCTTTTTGCTTCGCGCAAGTTCGGGTCAATATTAGACCATTTAATTATTAATTGAATTCCCACTCTTTTCCTTGATCATCATATGCGCGTTACCGTGACTTTTAATTTAGGAGCACCAGACCTGTCATTTTCTCGAAACCAACTTGTCATGCCTGATCTACTCGAGACGCTCTTCACCCATGACCATTGTGTCCCACTCAGACACTCCATTTTGTGCTCCATTTCCTTCGCACAACTTTCGGTTCAATTTAGGCCAATTAATTATCTGCCGTAAAACCTGATTTAATTTCCCATTTAATTTCGGGACCCGACATTGACCCAACCTAGTCGACCCCAAATAGGGACATGGCCCACACGAAGCCTACTACCCGCCTGCCACTTGTGTCCCATCTATTTGATCCCCCACATGCTACTTATTTGCCCATGATCATAAATACATGTTTTTAATTCAAATATTGTACCCTGTCCATTTTGGCCCGACCCGGCTCGACTGAACCCAACCCCAGCTCCATGTTGCCCTCCATCATGACTGTCCAAATACCCCACAACATTTCTCTTTTCCTATTTTGAAAATATCTCGTCCTCCCTCCACTTTATTAAATATCTTAGAATACCTCTTATATATATATACATATATATATATATATAAATATATATACTTTCTCTCTCCTACTCTCTCACTTTCCACACAAGGAAAACCCCCTCTTCCCCTTTACAGCCGACCTCCCCTCTCTCTATTTTCTCTCTCCTTCCTCTCTCTAAAAATATCTCTCTCTCTCTTTATATTTTTAACACTCACACACACATACATTATACATATATATGTCTCTCTCTCATCACACACAAATACCTCACCCCCTCACATCACCCACTCCCCCTTTACAGCTCACAGCACACCCCTCCCTTTTTTTTTTGGCCGACCTCCATCTCTCTCTCTCTCTTTTTTTAATATCTCTCACTCTCTCTCTTCCTATAATAATATACACACACACACAAAACCATACTTCTCTCTCCCACTCCCATTACTACATTCACCCACCCGAGCTCCCCCACAACCGACCTAGGCCGGCCGACCACCACTCCCATGGCTGGCAGAGCCTCTTCTTCTCCTCCTCCTCTTCATCATCTCCATCATCATCATCTCTCTCTCTCCTTCTCACTACTCCTTCTTCTTCTTCATTTATAGCCACCACCACCATCATCTTTTTCTTTTCTCCTCCCCTTCCTCCTCCTCACAGCGTGGTCGTCGTCGCCCCACCGTGCGCGACTGCGCGGGTACCCCGCTGTCGCCGCCTTGCCGCGTGCAGTCCCGCCGTCACCGCCCTGCCGTGCGCCACCGCGTGGCCGGCGAGTAGTGGCAACTGCAGTAGCAGTAACGGCAGCAGCATGGCGCCGCCGCCGCTGTCGCACGGCGACCCCCCTCTGGCCAGGCGACACCCCAGCAGGCCTGCGTGCGCACACGTGGCAGCGGTCGCTGCTGTGCAGCGAGCTCGCGCGCGTGACGCGCCCACGCTCGCCGACGGCCAACCGCCGCCGCCGCCGCCGCGCGCGAGTCGGCCACCACCAGCCGCCCTCCGCCGCGCAGTGGTCGCGCACCCCCCCTGGCCGCCTCTGAGTGGAAGCTCGCCATGGCCGCAGCACCCTGGACGATCGATTTCGACTTCGGAGTCGAAATCCCGACGTGACGAGCGATTTTGGAAACTCAGAATTCGCGTCTCGGGGCAGCAACTTCGCGCTGATTTTCTGGAGAATCCGACCGTTGGATTGGCGAACTTTTTGCTCCGTCGCAATCTCGGTATATATCCCTTCACTCCCCTAAAATTTCACCCGTTAATTTCGTCGTTTGATACATAAAAACCGGCCACCAAGTTGACGTTTTAATTGAACTATTTTTTGACAGTTTCGCGATGCCAACTTCGCGGGTTCGTATCGTCTCCATCGCAGCTCCGTTTTGTGCGCCACCAGTTCCGGTGCATAGCTGGTATAACCCTCTTCCTGCCCCCTTTAGATTTTATTTCAGTTTGAGCTTGTTAGGTCGGTCGAATTCGACGCCAAAGTTGGCCGTTCGAATTCTTTATTTTGCACTAGTTAAATTCCATTTTTGAACCCGGGACCCCGGATTCAAATTCTGACACCACCAGTAGACTCGTGGCGTCGTTCTGGCATGTTTTCATATAAAGTTTGCCTGATTTGGAGAACGTGGGCCCTGGCACGCATTTCGGTGCAAAGCGGGTCCCACTTTCTGAGTCAACGAGATTTTTTGACGCCGGCTCATCGAAATCCAATTCCGGATATAACGTTGAGTTCGTATCGTCATTCTGGACTCGTTGACATATAATTTGCTAGGTTTTAGTGGACATTGGTTCCGGCACGCATTTCGGTGCAAGTCGGATACCAATATCCGGGCCAACGGGTCAATTTGAGATCGGCTCATCGGAATCCAATTCCGGATATACCGTTGGGTTCGTATCGTCATTCTGGATTCGTGGACATATAATTTGTTAGATTTTGTGCACTTTTATTTCGGCACGTTTTTTCGGTGCAAAGTGTGTCCAACGGCGGACATCATTTTGGTCCGAAATTACCGTTTTGCCCCTGTGTCCAAATTGGACTTTTGGACAGGCTATCCTAGCTGATTTGACCATTCTGGACACGTTGGTGATGTTAGTTTCATCATCCGACAACATCTGTAGATTTCTTCCCATTTTGTGTCACCTTATTATTATAATATTTTCTCCTTTTGGTTGTTTTAGAGACCTGTCGATTTCAGTGATTTCTAAATCATAGAAATTCATAAGTTGACCTTGTAGATGGTTATAGAGACTAGCTTTGACCCAGCTTGACCATGGTTGACTACTTTGACTAGAGTCGAAGTAAAGTCAACAGTTGACCTAGGTTTGATCAGACTTGACCAACGTTGACTTTTTGACCAAAGTCAACTGTAAGTCAACCATTGACCTATTTAACCTAGAGTTGACCTAGTATTGACCAGAGTTGACCAGTTGACCAAAGTCAACTGTACGTCAACTTTGACCCAGTTTGTCTTAGTTTGACTTAGTTTGACCTAGATGTTTAGTATGTCTTTTGACCCTGATCAGCTCTTGTATTATTTCATCTTTAGGTCTGTGGCTTTACTCTGAACCCTGATTCATATTGACAGCAGGACCCCAGGCGAGTACATTCTCTGATAACTTATTCACAATTTATGATAACTGTTATGATTCATGTACTTAGTGTTGATATGCTTATTCCCGACACATGGTTCTCACGGATTGGTATTCTTGGATCCCGACGAGAGATGTCTCTCCTTCTTAGGTTGGGATGTATTGTGCAAGCACCCTTGTAGCTCTTGCTCGATATATGGTCACTGATTCTAGAGCAGGTTCGCGACCTTCTCATTAGAATCCCGTGCAGTGACGTGTCCTGTTTGGATCCATTCTACCAGTTGGGGTAGGAGGAGTAGTAGCGTATGCCTATGATCAGATCCATCCCGATTCCCGAACAGTGTGAGTCATATACCGCACTTATGACTTGCCAGGCCGATTCTTGACAGGTACCCAAGCCGATCACAAGCTGAAACTACTACTCACACACATTGGATATATAGCTTACCTTGATTCGTGTACATGCCATGATCCCGTTCTATTTTCTTGTTCTAGCTCTAGCTTTACAGCTTACCATGCCATGATACATACATGTACACTCCATGATTTTATTGTATATGCTCTATTTACAGTCTTATAGCTTTTATTCTATCTTGAGATCTGTTATGAGATATATGTACTCGTTCCGCTCCTGACTGGATACGTTATGAATATTACAGATGTTGATGCTAACTGAGGTGGTTCCCACTATTCTTCTCTATGAGTTGCCTGGTAGTTATCCTTAGTTAGTCCTGTTGTTCCTTCTTTATTTTTCTGTCTTATGATCATTGTAGATTCTAGTTGTTCTAGTGATATTGTTATTATTTCTTGTCTTATCTTCCTTAGTTTTTGTGATGTGACATGAGTACATTTCTAGTTATGGATTCTTAGATGTTGTAGTTAGTATAGTATACTTGACAGCGTTCTACCGCCGATACCGCGGCGTAGGCTGGGCGTGGCCCACGTATTCGTACCCGTATATCCGGGTGCGGGTCGTGACACGTTTTTAGTGGTGGCACATGCAGGTCAGTCTTTGCAGTTAATGCGAAGTCGTGGTAGTACTTGAGTTTATCTGTACTACTGCGAGCCTGCCCTAGGATTAAGGTTGAGTCATGGAATATTTTAGGATTTTGGTACTCAGTCACATATTAGGAACTCTTGGTAGATTCCAAGGATGACCCCTGGGAATCTTGTTTCGAAGGCTTTCAAATCTTTTTCCCACTTGTTTCCATTCGTCATGATTTCTGAAATATCTGTCCGTATCAAGCTTTATTCCTTCTTGGGATGAGTTTGTGGACCCCAGGGGAAGGTATAAGTTGGACTTGTATATCATCTAGGTTGGAGAGAGAATATGATTTATCAACCTCGTATCATGGTCGAGGTTTGTTTTAGATTATATTTCACCATTTTCTACCTTGACCTAGGTAGTACACTCGGGACTTTCCCTGAGATTTTCCTCTGAACCCTATCTCGAAAGTTGTTTCCGTTGTTTCTATTAACTTACCCTTGACTTGTTGAAATTTAAATCTTAATATTCATTGTTGACCTTTGATTTTGTTTCGGATAATTCTTTTAAGAATTGAGTTAAGATATCCTGATAAACATATTTTGGATGAGGACGATGAGAACGGTAAGTGTCTACTTTATTTATGGAGTTTAGAATTCATCGCAGTCATATTAGCTAGCGAGACAAGGACATGGAGCCTGATTTGGATATACTATCCTAGTTATGTCATTTAGATTCTCTTGCAGCCATACCGGTTGGCGTGGTAAGGAATCTAGATGACATGATTATAGGGTGTATACCATAGTTATGGACTTCATTGTTTATTACCGCTATGCTTACTGGCGTGGCGAGAATTCTGGCAACATGATTTTGGATAGACGTGTATGGTTATCAGGTCATATCTTAAGTTGATTCACTTCTTTTACCAATTGAGCAAGATAATTCCTACTATTATTTCTTGTTTATCATTATTTTCTCTCCCATCGCATGATGATTTCCTCATCTTGCCATCATTTCCTTTGACTTGTTTAGCTTTGTCTTGATCTCACCAATCACCTAACTCATATCTACATCTGACATCTACACTTGGAAACTCTGAAAATTTTGAAAATTTCATATCTCAACTGTTTCTTAAAATTTGATACTGTTAAGATTTTAATTCCCTTCTGTCCATGACCAATCAATTTTGGTCGTCTTGTTTATCGTGCCAAAGAGTCTTGATTGCTGACTAGACTCTAGATGACTTCAAACTCCTTGTGACTTGGGTTCCTTCCTAAATAGTGCTTTTAGGACTTTGATTTCGGATTCATGATTTTATCGTCTTTCATAACTGAACTTGGATCTTGATCGTGCTTATGTGACCTATAATCCGATTTCTATCAAATCTATCTCTCAATCGTGCTATTCTCAAATTTTTCTCTCCATTTGTTTCTCTTAGCCCTGTTTTAGATCATGACTATCCAACTTTGATTTTCATGATCTTGATGATCTTAACCCTCAAATCGTGCCAAGTGAACTTAGACTATTTTTGATTTTAATCGCGTTCGAACTTGGATCGTATTTCATGATTTTATCAATCATCCTCCTTAATCTCTGATCGGGCCTATAAGACATTGACTTCGATTTTTGTTTGTGTCTGAAATTTTATCTCAACTATGCCAAACCTTGTTTTGGTCATGGTTAGCTTTTCATCTTGATCAAGTACGTGTGACTTTCAGGTTGATTTCCATCAACCTAAGTCCTACATATCACCTCGTACTTGAACTTCAATTATATCTTCGATTTTCTTAATCGTCTCTAAAATCGTGCCCCAATGACTTGACTTATTTCTGAAATCATGTACATATAATTTTGTTCATATCATGATTCTATCGTGCCAAATCCCTCATCGTGCCTGAACAATTGTAAATCGATTTTCTTGATTGTGCAAACTCATCATTCTTGGATCGTGCCTAAAATATTGCCTAAACCTTCTATCATATTTTAACCCCACTACCAACCTTTAATTTCGAGGACGAAATTTTTATAAGGTGGGTAGGATTGTAAGCCCCTGAATTTAGGGCTGATTTTTTTTTAATTTTAATAATCAATTAATTAGAATATTATTATTTGATTATTATTTGATTTAATGCTCTTTACCGTGACTTGGAATTCTAGAGCATCAGGGATGCCAGTCTCTGGAAACTTCCTTCTTGGAGTTTGTAGTAGACGAGATTATCTTCATTTTGATATATCGTGTCCCACTCGAACTTGTTCCCTTGTATCCTTTTTGCTTCGCGCAAGTTCGGGTCAATATTAGACCATTTAATTATTAATTGAATTTCCACTCTTTTCCTTGATCATCATATGCGCGTTACCGTGACTTTTAATTTAGGAGCACCAGACCTGTCATTTTCTCGAAACCAACTTGTCATGCCTGATCTACTCGAGACGCTCTTCACCCATGACCATTGTGTCCCACTCAGACACTCCATTTTGTGCTCCATTTCCTTCGCACAACTTTCGGTTCAATTTAGGCCAATTAATTATCTGCCGTAAAACCTGATTTAATTTCCCATTTAATTTCGGGACCCGACATTGACCCAACCTAGTCGACCCCAAATAGGGACATGGCCCACACGAAGCCTACTACCCGCCTGCCACTTGTGTCCCATCTATTTGAGCCCCCACATGCTACTTATTTGCCCATGATCATAAATACATGTTTTTAATTCAAATATTGTACCCTGTCCATTTTGGCCCGACCCGGCTCGACGGAACCCAACCCCAGCTCCATGTTGCCCTCCATCATGACTGTCCAAATACCCCACAACATTTCTCTTTTCCTATTTTGAAAATATCTCGTCCTCCCTCCACTTTATTAAATATCTTAGAATACCTCTTATATATATATACATATATATATATATAAATATATATACTTTCTCTCTCCTACTCTCTCACTTTCCACACAAGGAAAACCCCCTCTTCCCTTTTACAGCCGACCTCCCCTCTCTCTATTTTCTCTCTCCTCCCTCTCTCTAAAAATATCTCTCTCTCTCTTTATATTTTTAACACTCACACACACATACATTATACATATATATGTCTCTCTCTCATCACACACAAATACCTCACCCCCTCACATCACCCACTCCCCCTTTACAGCTCACAGCACACCCCTCCCTTTTTTTTTTTGGCCGACCTCCATCTCTCTCTCTCTCTTTTTTTAATATCTCTCACTCTCACTCTCTTCCTATAATAATATACACACACACACAAAACCATACTTCTCTCTCCCACTCCCATTACTACATTCACCCACCCGAGCTCCCCCACAACCGACCTAGGCCGGCCGACCACCACTCCCATGGCTGGCAGAGCCTCTTCTTCTCCTCCTCCTCTTCATCATCTCCATCATCATCATCTCTCTCTCTCCTTCTCACTACTCCTTCTTCTTCTTCATTTATAGCCACCACCACCATCATCTTTTTCTTTTCTCCTCCCCTTCCTCCTCCTCACAGCGTGGTCGTCGTCGCCCCACCGTGCGCGACTGCGCGGGCACCCCGCTGTCGCCGCCTTGCCGCGTGCAGTCCCGCCGTCGCCGCCCTGCCGCGCGCCACCGCGTGGCCGACGAGCAGTGGCAACTGCAGTAGCAGTAACGGCAGCAGCACGACGCCGCCGCCGCCGTCGCACGGCGACCCCCCTCCGGCCAGGCGACACCCCAGCAGGCCTGCGTGCGCACACGTGGCAGCGGTCGCTGCTGTGCAGCGAGCTCGCGCGCGTGACGCGCCCACGCTCGCCGACGGCCAACCGCCGCCGCCGCCGCCGCGCGCGAGTCGGCCACCACCAGCCGCCCTCCGTCGCGCAGTGGTCGCGTGCCGCCCCTGGCCGCCTCTGAGTGGAAGCTCGCCATGGCCGCAGCACCCTGGACGATCGATTTCGACTTCGGAGTCGAAATCCCGACGTGACGAGCGATTTTGGAAACTCAGAATTCGCGTCTCGGGGCAGCAACTTCGCGCTGATTTTCTGGAGAATCTGACCGTTGGATCGGCGAACTTTTTTCTCCGTCGCAATCTCGGTATATATCCCTTCACTCCCCTGAAATTTCACCCGTTAATTTCGTCGTTTGATACATCAAAACCGGCCACCAAGTTGACGTTTTAATTGAACTGTTTTTTGACAGTTTCACGATGCCAACTTTGCGGGTTCGTATCTTCTCCATCGCAGCTCCGTTTTGTGCGCCACCAGTTCTGGTGCATAGCTGGTATAACCCTCTTCCTGCCCCCTTTAGATTTTATTTCAGTTTGAGCTTGTTAGGTCGGTCGAATTCGACGCCAAAGTTGGCCGTTCGAATTCTTTATTTTGCACTAGTTAAATTCCATTTTTGAACCCGGGACCCCGGATTCAAATTCTGACACCACCAGTAGACTCGTGGCGTCGTTCTGGCATGTTTTCATATAAAGTTTGCCTGATTTGGAGAACGTGGGCCCTGGCACGCATTTCGGTGCAAAGCGGGTCCCACTTTCTGAGTCAATGGGACTTTTTGACGCCGGCTCATCGAAATCCAATTCCGGATATACCGTTAAGTTCGTATCGTCATTCTGGACTCGTTGACATATAATTTGCTAGGTTTTAGTGGACATTGGTTCTGGCACGCATTTCGGTGCAAGTCGGATACCAATATCCGGGCCAACGGGTCAATTTGAGATCGGCTCATCGGAATCCAATTCCGGATATACCGTTGGGTTCGTATCGTCATTCTGGATTCGTGGACATATAATTTGTTTGGTTTTGTGCACTTTTATTTCGACACATTTTTCGGTGCAAAGTGTGTCCAACGGCGGACATCATTTTGGTCCGAAATTACCGTTTTGCTCCTGTGTCCAAATTGGACTTTTGGACAGGCTATCCTAGCTGATTTGACCATTCTGGACACATTGGTGATGTTAGTTTCATCATCCGACAACATCTGTAGATTTCTTCCCATTTTGTGTCACCTTATTATTATAATATTTTCTCCTTTTGGTTGTTTTAGAGACCTGTCGATTTCAGTGATTTCTAAATCATGGAAATTCATAAGTTGACCTTGTAGATGGTTATAGAGACTAGCTTTGACCCAGCTTGACCATGGTTGACTACTTTGACTAGAGTCGAAGTAAAGTCAACAGTTGACCTAGGTTTGATCAGACTTGACCAACGTTGACTTTTTGACCAAAGTCAACTGTAAGTCAACCATTGACCTATTTAACCTAGAGTTGACCTAGTATTGACCAGAGTTGACCAGTTGACCAAAGTCAACTGTACGTCAACTTTGACCCAGTTTGTCTTAGTTTGACTTAGTTTGACCTAGATGTTTAGTATGTCTTTTGACCCTGATCAGCTCTTGTATTATTTCATCTTTAGGTCTGTGGCTTTACTCTGAACCCTGATTCATATTGACAGCAGGACCCCAGGCGAGTACATTCTCTGATAACTTATTCACAATTTATGATAACTGTTATGATTCATGTACTTAGTGTTGATATGCTTATTCCCGACACATGGTTCTCACGGATTGGTATTCTTGGATCCCGACGAGAGATGTCTCTCCTTCTTAGGTTAGGATGTATTGTGCAAGCACCCTTGTAGCTCTTGCTCGATATATGGTCACTGATTCTAGAGCAGGTTCGCGACCTTCTCATTAGAATCCCGTGCAGTGACGTATCCTGTTTGGATCCATTCTACCAGTTGGGGTAGGGGGAGTAGTAGCGTATGCCTGTGATCAGATCCATCCCAATTCCCGAACAGTGTGAGTCATATACCGCACTTATGACTTGCCAGGCCGATTCTTGACAGGTACCCA
The DNA here is from genome assembly GCA_029216955.1 of Iris pallida. NCBI lineage: Eukaryota > Viridiplantae > Streptophyta > Magnoliopsida > Asparagales > Iridaceae > Iris > Iris pallida. Next base: position 962,671 of record JANAVB010031219.1, read on the forward strand.
AGCCGATCACAAGCTGAAACTACTACTCACATACATTGGATATATAGCTTACCTTGATTCGTGTACATGCCATGATCCCGTTCTATTTTCTTGTTCTAGCTCTAGCTTTACAGCTTACCATGCCATGATACATACATGTACACTCCATGATTTTATTGTATATGCTCTATTTACAGTCTTATAGCTTTTATTCTATCTTGAGATCTGTTATGAGATATATGTACTCGTTCCGCTCCTGACTGGATACGTTATGAATATTACAGATGTTGATGCTAACTGAGGTGGTTCCCACTATTCTTCTCTATGAGTTGCCTGGTAGTTATCCTTAGTTAGTCCTGTTGTTCCTTCTTTATTTTCCTGTCTTATGATCATTGTAGATTCTAGTTGTTCTAGTGATATTGTTATTATTTCTTATCTTATCTTCCTTAGTTTTTATGATGTGACATGAGTACATTTCTAGTTATGAATTCTTAGATGTTGTAGTTAGTATAGTATACTTGACAGCGTTCTACCGCCGATACCGCGGCGTAGGCTGGGCGTGGCCCACGTATTCGTACCCGTATATCCGGGTGCGGGTCGTGACAACTTCGTCTCCTGATTTTTGGTGTGAGCCTAGGGGCAACGACTGTCATCGTGCTCCCAAAATTTGGGAGCACCTCGTGGAGTGTGCGTGGCGCAATCGACCCCGCACTGGTCGCACGAGCCACGCGCGGGCTGCTGTGCGTGTGCACAGACACCACTGATATGCGTGTCGTATCGTGTCTGTGGGACTCTTGGACACGGTACAGTGCGTGTCATACCTAGGTCTATCCTAGGTGAACCCTTGGACACGAGCACGTGATGTGTCGTGTCGTGTGTCGCGTGTGGGATACACGTGCACGCGTGCACGATGATTTTCGTGCACTGTTTCGTGTCTGTGAACACGTGTATTTCTGGACACGATTCGTGTCCAATTCCTGGACACGAGGACACCCTCATGCACCCTCACGTGTATGTCATCTATTACCAACCCTTGTTTCACAATTTTAGTGATTAATTGCATTCGAAAATCCAAATTCCCTGTTCTTCACTGTTTTCACTGATACTTGGACTGAAAATGGATTTTCTGATTTTGAAATTAGTTTTTATTAATTGTTAGATGATGTAAATGTTAGAATTAATTCATAGACATGTATATTATATTGCTGAAATGATGATTTAGGTTTGGGTTTTGAAAATTTGGTATTCAAATCGATTTTGATATGTCAATTGTTTTGAAAAAACACTAATAACTGTCAATGGGCTTTTCTTTTCAGAAACCTGAGAATGGTTTCCAATTATTTTTCTTTCCTTAAACTGATTTGATTTAACTCCTTGTTATTCCTAACTGGTAGGATTTTAGTTGATTGAATGATGGATTACATTGTGTACTGATCGGGTTTTTGAAATTGGTTTAGGATTGTGAACTAATGGTGATTAACTGTCTTGGTTCTCAGAAATCCTGAGAACTGTTATAATCTGGGAATGAACTGATAATATGGTAATGTTAGAGTTTTCTTTGTATATTGAAAACTGAGTTTAGGTTTCCATTAGGCATGATACTTGTGGTTTTATGATGCTTTTAGGGTCGAAATCTTGATTTCTTCCATGTGACTGATAGGTAGGGCTGAATATATAATTTTCTGAATTTGATTCCAACTTCTTCCCTGTTTTGTGATGATTGAATAGTTAGGGACTTGATGTTCATACTGTTTTAATTTTTCCCCCAGAAATCTGAGACTATACATGTAAATACACATGAGGAAATCAGAGATTCCTTTCTTGCAAATAACTGAGATGCCAGTTATTGACATTTTAGCAATGGTTCACATGAAATCCTGAGTACACACCCACACATGAGCTGATCACACACACACAGGCCCTCTTTATTTTCCTGCCACTGTTACAATTTTTCACACTGTTTTTATTTGTTTTCCTCAGAAATCTGAACACACACATGACATATCTAACACACACTTTCCTCTCTCTCACTTCATTGTTTTGCAATTTCTGTCACACACAGCCACACATGGCCCTCACACCCTCATGATTCACACACAGGCACTCATTCACTCACACACACATGCCTATACTTTGACACTACACACAGGGAACACACATACACTCACACTCTTAAATGTCCATACACACACACAAAATCCCTTCTACTGTCACTGATTTCCTGATTTTCCCCATTATCCACACAGTCAACACACACACATACTGTGTTCCTCACATTGCACTCTTCTCTAACACACACATATGCCTAGTTTTCCCCCTCTATCTAAATGTGTATGTATATTATATATATACTTATGTGGGTATATAAATAATGGTATGTGAGTGAATATATATATATATATATATATATATATATATATATATATATATATATATATATAGATATTTCCTAATCTATTTTACATGTGTATTTACATGTATATACATTTATGTGTATATATATATATATATATATATATATATATATATATATATATATATATATATATATATATATATATATATATATATATTAAATATATATATATATATATATATATATATATATATATATATATATATATATATATATTAAATATATATATATATATATATATTTAATATATATTTAATATATATATATATATATATATATATATATATATATATATATATATATATATATATATATATATATATATATATATATATATTATGTGAGTGATAGTTATACTAGCCTAGGTGTAATGTGTAGTGGTTTATGAGGCAGGGATCTCATTAGCCATGTGTATTTGGCCCATGGTCCTATGTCCACTAGCTAACTAGACTTGTTTTGGACTTGTTGTTCTTGAAATGTGAGTGCTAGCAAGGCGAGACTTAGTTGAGTCTAGATTGGACTAGATAGACTAGTTTAGACTTGATGAGCCTAGATTAACTTGTTTAGACCTAGTTTGGCTAGTTTAACCTCGTTTGACCTAGTTTGACTTAATTAGACTAGAATTGACCTAGTTTGACTGTTAGGGTTGACTAGAGTTGACCAAAGGTTGACTTTAGCCTAGATTGACCCCAAACTTCATGTAGATGTATTGTAGCAGTCTATTTCCTTACTTTAGACTTGTTGTGACTTGTACTGTTCTATAGGAGACAGACACCACTCCTCGAACAGTATATTCTCTTCGGACATTCAGGATACCAGGCGAGTACATTCTCTGATCATTTCATATCCTGCTTAGAATTATTTTCCTGCTTTAAATTATTTTACTTGATACTGACACGTTGGTCACACGGATTGGTACTATATGGATCTTTTCATGAGATGTTATCCCCCTCGGAAGTATCGGATACTGCATGTTTTGTGCGTTTCACGAATCATCATAAATCTCTATGCTTCCTCTGATTCACGAATCGCTTGTGACACATGTACTCTCATGTTCACAGAGCCTTCATGAATCACCTTCACGTATCACTCATTTTATGAGCCATGTGAAGTTTCACGAATCTTAACATAACTTGAACAGATCTTTGTGTATCGATTGGGAATGGAGGCGTGGAAATAGACATGTGAATATTATCCCAGTAGCTGTAGTCATGAATCACTCTCTTAGCTGTAGTCATGAATCTCCTATGCCATTCACATATTTATATTTTACTCTGACTCACTAGTCATTATTAGCTCTCTATGTATAGTAGATATTTCTATTACAGTTCTCTCCCTGTTTACATTCTGTTTTTCTTCAGTTCATGTATCTTACTTTACTGCATGATTATATTTTCTAACCTGCTATGATCTGTTGAGATGTACTGTACTCGCTCCTGTCCTGACTGGACCTGTTAAAAATATTACAGAGGATGAGGAGGAGGCCCTATGTACCACCTATTACGGAGCAGGATTAGACGACACCTGCGACCTGGTTCCTCTGGAGGATCCAGCTGCAGTACAGGATGCTACTCTCAGAGTCTAGACTAGATAGCTAGGATTTAGTTTTCTTTCAGCTTTGTTATTTGATTTTCAGTTGTTCTTCTGAGATGTTATATTTAGAGACTTGTATTGAGCTGGATGTTCTTGAGTTGTTATCTTAGACACTTAGATTTTCTCCCTCTTATTTGTATTACATTGTGCTTTTGATCTCTCTATCTACCTTTACTACCCTGTATCTGCCTTAGATGTGATTAAGACTGTTCTGTTATGTCATATCCATTTGGAGTGTATATACTGTACATGTACCTTTATATTGTTAGATGATTGGCCTAGGACAGCGTTCTACCGCCGACACTGCGGAGTAGGCTGGGCGTTGTTACGTTCTCGTGCCCCTATACAGGGTGCGGGTCGTGACATTTATTCCTTCTTTCTTAAAGTTGAAGTTGATGAGCATTCAGAAGAAAACTCGTGTGTAAGAAGTTGACGAACATTCGGAAGAAAACTCGTGTGTAAGAAGTTGGCGAGCTCTTCGGATCCAAACTCGTGTTAAAGTTGGCGAGTTCTTTGGATCCAAACTCGTGTGTAACTATTTACTCAAATAGTAGATTAAAGCCGAAGAGAGTTTCGGGACTGGAGTGTTCCTTGGGAGGTTATCAGGATACATCGAGTGTTTGATTCTCTCTCTCTTTTTATTATCTTATAAATTGCTTAATTTTCTTGGTAATTATTTTATTACCCTATACCCCCTAGGGTTCTAGAAAGATTTGTTTACTATCTCTAAGTTACACACACACCCCCCATATCGGTGCCATCATCGATAGCACCCAAGTCATACTTGGACGCACACTACTATCACTAACAACCAAGTACAACAATATGAATTTAAACATAACAAGTATGATAAGGTATCTTGCCTGGATTCTCGGGATGATTATACTGATGGAACTGGGGATTCCCTGGACCCTTACTTTGGTATGCGTATTGTTCGATAGAAAGTTAAACAGATTTAATACGTGTTCTAACCCTTCATAGGTGGAAACTAGGGTCCACGAATTATACCTGCGGCGGGAAGAAGACAAGTAGTTCCTGGCAATCTCGAGCGGACGATCCCAAGATCTTCTGCACGTATTCCTTCCTCGAGTTGGACATCGTGTGGGTGACGATCTCCCAACCTTTTCTTCTCCTTGGTAGCTATCTCTTTCTCTCCTTATATGAATCACGAATTTAGAGAAAGCTTCAGATTTCTGATCAGTCATTTGGCGGCAAGAGAATAGAGGATATATATAGGCTACGGCAGGACCATGAGGAGAAATTAGGGTTAGGCCTCCTAACGGATCTGGATATCCCGTGTTCAGCCCGAACACACAATCCAAGCCCATTAACAATAGCTCGGTCCACTAATGAGCTATTGTTGCACTACCTCCCTAATCCTAAATTATGTTTGTAGGCTCCTTTTATTATATGCTTGTTTGGCTCCCCATGTTAAGATATCGAATGTCCGTCGATCAAATTAAGTTACTGACAACTATATTGATTTGAATCTTTTATCCTTAAGTAGTACCGCTCAACTTTATTTGTCATGTCGGATATAATCCACCTTCCGAGTTTACATGACAATCCTTATGAGCTCCTTAAGGGGACATCATCAACCCGATGTATCAGGACATGGATTTCATTTATAATCAACAGCCCATCATACATACAATGTTATTACGCAATTCATAGAGGTTGTTGACCCATAATGAATCTCACTCTTTCATGAGTCAAAGTAATGCACACTGCATATACATGTCTGTTATTATATCCGGATTAAAAGCACAAGCAACCATAATAACAGAGGTGTTTGTTCTCTTATGTAGTCAGTACAAAGAGAACAACCTCAAGTGGTCATGTTCAATACACACACAGTGTACTAGTGTAAACCTATAGTCAAGATAGACTAATACCAGATTATACTACAACCTTTCCAATAGATTGTCCAAGTCCATCTAGGTTGTGAACTATTTATATATTTCATAGGTTGGGAGCACTACAAGAAAAAACTATTTTTACAACGTTTCATCTACAACACATCCTGAAAACATTGTAAAAAAGGGGGGGGGGGTCTTCTACAACCTTTATTGTAAAAATGTTGTAAAAATACATATACAAACAACATTTAATATTTAAATGTTAATGATTCTACAATGGTCATTCATAAAAGTTGTGTATTAGTATCTTCAACAACGTTTTATTAATATTGTAAAATTTATTAACTTTGACAACGTTTACTTATTGTTGCCGAAGTTATTAAATTTGACAATATTTTTAAAATATTATAAAAATATCATGTTCAACAACGTTTATTAACTGTTGTAAGGTTTCTATTTTTCACAATGTTTGTTCGATGTTGTAAAAGTAATTTTATTTTACCATTTTATATAAACATTGTGTATGTATTTGTCACTTTACAATGTTTAAAAAATATTGTAAAAGGATTTTATTCAACAACTTTTTATTAAATGTTATAAAAGATGTGTATTTCACAATGTTTATGCATTGTTGTAAATTTATCTATAATTTGTCACTATAAATAAATGTCGTGAATGTATCAATCTTTTAAATATTTTAAATTGCATATCCATGTGTTTGGCCCAAAAAGAAATACGTCTTATCCATCACAAGTTATACGTTTCTTACTGTGTGTTAGTGTTGTGATGGGGGTGTTGAATTTCTCCCTAATTTTTTCATTCCCCCCAAATAAGAAAAGTTGTGGATATTTTTCTTCCATATATGTCATTGCCTAACTTTAATTATGAAAATTAATCATTAAATTTAATAAGGACACTTAGGTAATTATGTATAGATTTTATTTTATGGGAAATATCGTATGCTCTTTTGGTTTCTTTGGTATGCTCTTTTGGTTTCTTTGGCTCTTTCCAAGTAAAAAGGAAAGTTAATTAAAAGTTGATTAAAAAATGTGCAACACACTTATATATATATATATATATATATATATATATATAAGTTAAATTTAATGATGACACTCAGGTAATTATGTATAGATTTTATTTTATGGAAATATCGTATGCTCTTTTGGTTTCTTTGGCTCTTTCCAAATAAAAATAAAAGTTAATTAAAAGATGATTAAAAAATGTGCAACACACTTATATAATATATATAAATAAATAAAATAAAAACAATATAAACACACATAAGGGTATGTTTCTATGATTTGAACTTGTGATCCTACATGAACAAACATCAAAGATGTAGCCCTCACATGTCGTTCTAGAGAGACCTACTAGACCTACTGCTATCGCTCCACAGCTTAGTTCACATGAATCTAACTAGGGTGAGTAGTTAATGGCTTTTAACTGAAAACCGACCTGAACCAACACATAATAACAATCTAGGTCGGTTTCAGAAATAACGCGTCAAATTTTGGTTATAAGAAAAGTATAATTTAGTTTTTTGGTTCGGGTCACTGGTTTAGGATTTTGTTTTCGACTCGGCCCAAAATTATCTTACATTTACATGTTTACCCCTATATACACACACACACACACATATATATATATATATATATATATATATATATATATATATATATATATATATTACCCTATCTCTTTTCTACTTAATGTTGCATCTATCTCTAGAGACCAACCTCTCCTCTCCTTAATGTTGTGTCGCTCAGTCCTCTCTCTCCCCCCGGACATATCATCATAGGGCCAAAAAGTGTAGGGAGCAGTCGAGCGAGTGCAAGAGGAATAAGCTCAACCAGATTAAGCCTAGGAGGATGGATGTGTCCGAGAGGTTCATCACCATGTTTTTGTACGTCTAGGTGCACAACAATCCACAAATTTATTTCAGTCTATGTGTCATATTTCAGTTGTCAAAGCATAGCTTAAGTTGAATTTTTGTATGTTTGTGAACAGGATACAAGCTTACAAAGTCTACCGAAATGACATCAAATTCCTATACACTAAACGAGAGCCAAGTGTTCAGCTCGGTTGGACGGCTCTCTACAACATTGGAGGCAAGAATATGATACCAATGAGCTCCTAGGCTAGGGTCAACTAGGGGAGCTCCTGGACCAGGGTCATCGATTTCCTATCTGGTATGTACCATGGGATTTTTTTTTTCAATTTTCTCTTATTAACTTTTGATTTTCTATTTCCTATCTGGTATGTGTCACGCCCCAAAACCAGAATACTGGAGAGCGGGGGCAGACATAGCCAGCTACGTATATGAAATGGGATCCATCTCGCTATACGGTCACGGCTGTCTAGATACATGAGGGTTTATCTACAAGCCAGCAGTCTCTTAAGGTCATGAACAAGCCTATTGTCTCAATCACAAGCAAGTAAGTAAAAGTTACAAGATGTATGATCATTAAATATACAATAGTAAGGCGTCCCAAACATTACATATTCAGCTGATCATGAAGCTAGTCGTTACAAAATGTCAGGACTAGCAAGAGTTTAGTCATACATGATCAACCCTAGGATCTATCAATCATGTTACAGCCCGTAGGCAGACAGTAAGTAAAGTGCAATCGAGCTAAACAGGTGCTCGTCGGCTAAACGCCTCAAAAGAATATTTTTACAATAGAGTGGGAGAGCCAAAAATAACCCACTCGTTGCCAGGGTTCCGTCTAGTGGCCACCATCTGGCTGGAAGGTCGGTAGATCCTCTGGAGCTGCTTCGAAATCTGGCCACACAAAACCAGCTGGGTCAGACCCCAGAAAGAGCAAGTGCCACAAAGGAAGCTTCACTTAGGAACTAAAACCAGCAATCAGCACAAGATATAAATAAAAGTAAGAAATGGAAATAAAGGAAATACATCAGGATGATATACGACGAGATAACCATGGAACTATTCAGATAACCAGGTTACAACCCGTAAACCAAACAAGGACCGGGGTTGTAACCCTTCGTCTGAACAGAACTTGGAATTCTCACCATTTATCGGTAAAATAAATACAAGCATTCTGGTTATTCAATAATCTGGAACAGGATCAGGGCAAGACTAGACTGGTTAGACTCCATCCAATCACTTCACGGCCAAGCAAGAATTACGGCTTGATACTTTAACTAACTAGGGTTGTCACAAGCCTAATTACTAACAAGATGCAGTGAGAATCATCCACAGCCACAAGCCCTGCAGTCCATCCAGGTTACCGGGTTAAAAGAATTGGAGTTGAATTCAGGTGGGTACATCGTCCAGGAAACGAATGTACCCTTAGGTAGCTTGAAGGGTGCAACATATGACAGTGTGCTGGAAATGTGCCATACTCGACGGCAGGCTACAGATCCCAAGGCGTGCCCAGGTAACGGGATTGCCTGTAGCTGGGAGATCTCTTCATGACTAATGTATTAATCTAGTTATTAGCCTTAGTCCATTTCAATGGGTACTCCTGACCGTGGTACTCAGGAGTCCCTGTCCTAGACATGATGTAAGACAGGACTGGTTTATTTGTACAAGCACAATCGCCCACGGTGTCCAGGTAATTATACAGGTCATATCATGTCAGGTAGCCGTCGTAACAGCTGTTCGAGATAATCATGTCAGGTGTACTTGTCAGGAGTGCGCCACGACGGGCCACTATCAGGTCATGTCAGGTTAGTCATGTCAGGAGTGCACCACTACGGGTCACTGTCAGGTCGTGCTCAATTATCAGTTCTAAACATATTAAATAATTCATGATTTCCAAGTTCAGGATAAAAGGCGTAAGGATATAAAATGGACGTTAAATATCTAATAAAATTTCAATATCCAGGGCTATAGAAGAGCCATGCGGCTAAGGCACATGCGGCCAGGAAAGGGTAGACTCATGCGGCCCAATTAGGAGAGCGCATGCGGCCAGGGTCGCTGAATCCCATGCGGCCAAGACAAGGGGGTGCATGCGGCTGGAAGTGCAAGGGCGCATGCGGCTCCAAAACGTTGGGCCTCATGCGGCCAGCAGAAGAGTAGGCTTCATGCGGCTGGGAGGGAGCAAGTTCATGCGGCTCGAGAAGAAGCGACCCATGCGGCTGCGGGGAAAGGAAACCATATGCGGCTGGCGAGGAACAGGTGCGCATGCGGCTGAAGGGGCAGGAACCTATGCGGCCGAGAAGACACGGGTCCATGCGGCTGAAAAGGAGCAGGGGGTTATACGGCTGAGTCTGAGCAAGGCTATGCGGCTGGATTTGGGTCAAGTCTCATGCGGCCAGCGGGATGAGAAATCTTATGCGGCTCAAAGGCTATGCGGCTCAATTACTTGCCGCATGAAGATTCATGCGATCAAGTACTCAAGCAAGTCTTATGCGGCTAGAAAGGACTTTCCATGCGGCTGAGCTCGAACGAGTCTCATGCGGCTGGAAGGAACACTTGCCGCATGAAATGTTCATGCGGTCAAGTCAAGTCTAAGCACAGTTCATCTTCTCCAAATTTCTGAGAGGAAGAACACCATGAGAGCCAAGTTCTCAAGCTCCACAACTCCATCATCCGGAGCCCAAATCCGAACTTCCATAGGTCAAAATAGGGTAGAACGAAATTCTCTACAACATAGAACCATCAAAACTAGGAAATAACAAGATTAAGTAGATCAAAACCCAAGAAATCCGAAAATAAAGTAAACTTAGATCTAGAAGAATCTAGCCATGGAAAGTGAAAATGCCAAGTTCTAAAGTGCTTTAGAATGTAATAAAGAAGAAAATGGAGCAATAAAATTAGAGTTCCTCCATGAAGTAAGTTGCACTTGCCTAGACCCCTCTCTCCTCTCTCTAGTAGGTAAGGAAGTAAATGAGGAAGAAGAAGATGATAAATGAAGAGAGAGAAATGAGAAGGGGGCAATAAATAGGAATGGTGGTGGTAGGTAGGGGGTTCATCCATGGGTTCATCATGAACCAATAGCAACTCCCAAACCGAACCAAGCCAACCCAAACCAAGAATAAACCAAGCCTAGGGAGGAAATTAAGCAAGGAAATCATGCAATACAAGAATAAATACGTACACGTATTCCAGAAATACGTAATACGAACCACAGGCATTACAACTCTACCCACCTTAAAAGAATTCTGTCCTCGAAATTTAATCAAGAGGCTAGAGGAGCAATGGCAAGCTACATTAATCACATGCAAGCTATAACTAGGCAGACAATCACTATTCAAGCAAGGAATCGAAGGCATGAGGCATAAAAAAGACATTATACCTCACGAGTCAAACAAGTCGGGATATCGCGATCGGATATCATCCTCACGCTCCCACGTTGACTCCCCCAAAGAGTGATGACCCTAAGCAACTCGGACTAACTTGATAGTCTTGTTCTTGAGGATCTTCTCTCTCCGGTCCAATATAGACCCGGGCCTCTCCTCATACGAAAGGTTGGTACCAACAACCAATTCCGAATGATCTAGGATGTGGCTCGGGTCCGAGATATACCGTCGTAATTGGGATACATGGAACACGTCATGCACCTCGCTTAGCGACGGCGGAAGAGCGAGATGATAGGATACATCTCCTACTCGCTCTAGAATGACGAACGGTCCTATATACCTAGGACTAAGCTTTCCCCGTACGCCAAAACGAATGACGCTACGGTTAGGCGAAATCCTCAGGAATACATGATCGTCGACCGAAAACTCGAGAGGGCGCCGATGAGAATCGGCCCAATGGCGCTGGCGATCTTGGGCAATTCGAAGATGATCTCTGACCCTTCTGACCACTTCAACTGTCTGAGCAATCATTTCTGGACCGAGCATCTGCCTCTCTCCTACATCATCCCAGGCTAGCGGGGATCTGCACTTCCTACCATACAGTGCCTCGAATGGTGCCATCTGGATACTGGCCTGGAAACTGTTATTGTACGAGAATTCCACCAGGTACAGATGATCTTCCCATGAACCACCGAAGTCAAGAGTGCAAGACCGCAACATGTCTTCAAGAGTCTGGATCGTACGCTCCGACTGACCATCTGTCTGCGGATGATATGCTGAACTGAACTGGAGATGAGTTCCCAAACTCTCCTGCAGGCTACGCCAAAAGTGCGACGTGAATCTAGAATCTCGGTCTGAGGTGATACTGACTGGCACACCGTACAATCTGATAATCTGTCCTGAGGTACATCTCTGCTAGCTGAGTCGTCGACTGACCAACTCTGAATGGAAGAAAGTGAGCCACTTTCGTGAGCCGATCAACTATAACCCAGATAGCATCTCTACCAGCTGGGGATCTAGGTAATCCAGTCACGAAATCCATGGTCACATGCTCCCACTTCCATTCATGGAATCGGCAAGGGCTGAAGAAGTCCAGCCGGTCTCTGATGTTCAGCTTTAACTTGTTGGCAAACCAAACATCGAGAGACAAACCGAGCTATCTCCCGCTTCATGCCATTCCACCAAAAGTGCTGACGGAATATCGTGGTACATCTTCGTACTGCCGGGATGGATGGAATACTGCGAACTGTGCGCTTCTGACATGATCTCCTGTCGGATATCTCCGCTGGGTACACAAAGACGCTTACCATGTCGAAGTGTACCATCCTCATGAATGCATAACTCTGGTCTTCGTCCTGCCTCACACTCTGTCCTGAGTCGCTGAAGCTTGGAATCTGCCGACTGCGCCATCCGGATCCTCTCGACTATAGTGGACTGAACTTGCATACTGGCCATCAATGCCATATTGGAAGGAGAACAACTTCAATACCCATCTTCTGAAGATCTGCTAACAGCTCTGGTTGTGCTGTTAGAAAATAAACTCCCGCTCTCCTGCTCAATGCATCCGCAACAACATTGGCCTTTCCAGGATGATACTGCAGGTTGATATCATAATCCATAAGAAGCTCCAACCATCTCCTTTGGCGCATGTTAAGATCCTTCTGGGTGAAAACATACTTCAGGCTCTTGTGGTCGATGAAAATCTCCACCCTGTCTCCGTACAAGTAGTGCCTCCACAACTTAAGTGCAAACACCTACTGCTACCAGCTCCAAGTCATGGATTGGGTAATTCCTCTCATGATCACGAAGTTATCAGTGACGCATAAGCTATTGCCTTCCCATGCTGCATCAGAACACATCCTAAACCTCTGCCTGAAGCATCACAGTACACTTAGAATCCTCCAGTTCCATCTGGAAGTGCGAGAATGGGAGCCGTCATCAAGCCTCGCTTCAACTTCTCAAAAGAATCCCTGGCACTCTGCTGTCCAAGCAAACTGCGCATCCTTGCGGGTCAACTACGTCAATGGCACTGAAATTCGAGCAAAATCCGAAACAAACCGCCGATAGTAGCCGGCCAATCCAAGAAAACTACAAACCTCTGCAACTGTGCTGGGCACTGGCCATGACTCAATAGCCACAATCTTCTGGGGATCCACTTCTACTCCTCCTCGAGTGATGATATGACCCAAGTACGAAATACGATCGAGCCAGAATTCGCATTTACTGAACTTGGCATATACTGGTGCTCCCTGAAAATCTGAAGAACCACACGGAGATGCTGCTCATGCTCCGCCTCACTCTTGCTATAGACCAGGATGTCATCCAAGAACACAATCACAAACTGATCCAAGTAGGGCATGAAGATGCGATTCATGAGGTCCATGAATACTGTCGACATATTGGTTGCTCCAAAAGGCATAACAAGGAACTCCCAATGTCCATATCTCGATCTAAAAGCTGTCTTCGGGATGTCCTACTCTCTGACTCTGATCTGATGATAACCTGAGCGCAAATCAATCTTCGAGAATACTGAAGCCCCCTTGAGTTGATCAAACAAGTCATCTATCCTCGGAAGAGGGTATCTGTTCTTGATTGTAACTGAGTTCAAGGTACGATAATCAACACATAACCTGGACGTACCATCCTTCTTTTTCACAAGAAGCATCGGGGCTTCCCAAGGCGATCCACTAGCACGAATGAATCCTTGGTCCTAAGTTCTTCAATCATCTTGTACAATACCTCCAATTCTGAAGGCGCCATCCTGTAGACTCTCTCTGACACTGGGGCTGTCCCGGGAATCAAGTCTATAGTGAACTCGATCTCCCGCTCCGGAGGCATACCTGGAAGTTCTTCTGGAAAAACATCTGGAAACTCCTCGACTATCCTGGGCAACTGAACTGCTGCTACTGCCATCCGCAATATCGGAGGAGATGACTCAACTTCGCCTCGGGAGAAAGAAAACTCAGGCTCGTCTGGAATGCTAAAAATAACCCTGCCAATGTGGCAGTCTATCCTAGCATACTGGTCCCTCAACCAATCCATCCCTAAGACCACATCATAATCGGCCATCGGGAACTCTATCAATCTAGCAGAAATTCTCTACCGCTAACCACGATCCGACACGAGGAAAACACTCTATCTACTCCCACAAGTCCGTTACCAGTAAGTATATTAAGCCTTACTGATAATGACTCGGGCTCCAATCCTACCCGTGTCGCGAATCGTGCAGACATAAAAGAATACGATGCACCAGAATCAAATAAAGCTGAAGCTGGAAAGGAGTTGACGAGAATAGTACCTGCCACTACCTCTCCTGGTGCCAATCCTTCCTCTGCGGTCATCACCATAGCATGACCATGCCCTTGGGGTGCTGGTCCCCTCTGCTGAAATCCTCGCTGCCTATTCTGACTCTGGGCCTGGGCTTGAACATGCTGCTGGGGGTTCTGCTGCTGGAACATTTGGGTCTGAGGCGGCAAGGGCCTCGGCAAGGGATACTGCTGCTGCTGCTGGACTGGAACTGGTCCTCTCACCGAAGAGCTAGAAAGGTTGGACGATGATGAACCACCCCTATTCGGACAGGATCCAACCCTATGGTCTGGTGCTCCACAAGCCAGACACAATCCCTGTGCCCTGCGACACTCTGCCACTACATGGCCTGGCTTCCCATAATGAGAACATCCCACTACGGAAGACTGCTTCTGCTTCTGTTGCTGAGGGTACGTCGGGGTAGAATGCTGAACCGACGTCACTCAGGCCGCCCGCCTCGGAGCTCCAATAATTAAAGCCCTGGTTGCCGGGGCTGGGCTGAAGACTGATTCATCTGGCCGTGGGATCTCTTCCGACCTCCGGCCCTATCCACAATCCTCTGGGAGGTATACTCATGCCTCCTAGCTGCTCTCAAAACTGTATCAAAGTCTGATGCTCGAACTGCTCAAGTGCCAATAGAATCTCTAGCTGAAGCCCCTGCTGGAATCACTAGGCTCGATCATACTCGGTTGCCACCAAGGTGGAAGCAAACCGACTGAGTCTGGAAAACTCGGCCGCATATCCGTCGACCGTCCTGCCCATATGCTTTAGATTGGTGAACCTCGTCTGTAGATCATACCGAGCTACAACATCGAAATACTTGGTCTGGAATCTCTCTCTGAATACTACCCAAGCAATGGGTACTGCTAATCCAACGGCTTGCGCTGCCCACCAGCTGCGGGCAAGATCTAACAACTGTAGGTGCACAACGGCCACCTTCTCGTTCTCTGGGGTCCTGGCTGCTTCTAGAATCACCTCTGTGTCCTGTAGCCATGCATCTGCCGCGATAGCATCTTCACTACCGTCGAAGAATGGAGGGTTCAAGCGCTTGAAGCTGTTGGCCGCGCTGTTACCCTGATGACCACCCCGGGTCAAAGCATCCGTCACTGCCTGGTGCAAGGCATCTCCACGCCGGTCTTGGGAAGCTATCAAGGTCCTGACGAGTCCTACCAAAGTGCCATCATCAGGCTCGGCAGGCTGAACTGGCTGGACTGGTGGTTCTCCGTCAGAAGGCACAACTCTGGAGGCTACTCCAGAATGCTGGGCTTGATCTCCGGGTTGCTGCTGGTCCGCGAGAGGTGCTCCGCCTTGCTGGTCGGTAGGACCACGAACAATGCCGCTGAAGAAGATGACATAGGGAACAATAAGGAAGGACCAGGAAAGATCAACGATACAAGCGTATGATCAGGACAAGAATCCAGGGATTCAGAAGATATGAGCAGAGATCAAGGGCGAATACTGATTGAGACATCTATTCGGTAAACCCTCACATATCTTGATTTACAAGATCTGCATGGGCCTACCACTTAAACCATGTCACGCCCCAGAACCAGAATACTGGAGAGCAGGGACAGACATAGCCAGCTACGTATATGAAATGGGATCCATCTCGCTATACGGTCACGGCTGTCTAGATACATGAGGGTTTATCTACAAGCCAGCAGTCTCTTAAGGTCATGAACA
The DNA here is from genome assembly GCA_029216955.1 of Iris pallida. Lineage (NCBI taxonomy): Eukaryota > Viridiplantae > Streptophyta > Magnoliopsida > Asparagales > Iridaceae > Iris > Iris pallida. The sequence goes on from JANAVB010031219.1 coordinate 978,778, forward strand.
AGCCTATTATCTCAATCACAAGCAAGTAAGTAAAGGTTACAAGATGTATGATCATTAAATATACAATAGTAAGGCGTCCCAAACATTATATATTCAGCTGATCATGAAGCTAGTCGTTACAAAATGTCAGGACTAGCAAGAGTTTAGTCATACATGATCAACCCTAGGATCTGTCAATCATGTTACAGCCCGTAGGCAGACAGTAAGTAAAGTGCAATCGAGCTAAACAGGTGCTCGTCGGCTAAACGCCTCAAAAGAATATTTTTACAATAGAGTGGGAGAGCCAAAAATAACCCACTCGTTGCCAGGGTTCCGTCTAGTAGCCACCATCTGGCTGGAAGGTCGGTAGATCCTCTGGAGCTGCTCCGAAATCTAGCCTACACAAAACCAGCTGGGTCAGACCCCAGAAAGAGCAAGTGCCACAAAGGAAGCTTCACTTAGGAACTAAAACCAGCAATCAGCACAAGATATAAATAAAAGTAAGAAATGGAAATAAAGGAAATACATCAGGATGATATACGACGAGATAACCATGGAACTATTCAGATAACCAGGTTACAACCCGTAAACCAAACAAGGACCGGGGTTGTAACCCTTCGTCTGAACAGAACTTGAAATTCTCACCATTTATCGGTAAAATAAATACAAGCATTCTGATCATTCAATAATCTGGAATAGGATCAGGGCAAGACTAGACTGGTTAGACTCCATCCAATCACTTCACGGCCAAGCAAGAATTATGGCTTGATACTTTAACTAACTAGGGTTGTCACAAGCCTAATTACTAACAAGATGCAGTGAGAATCATCCACAGCCACAAGCCCTGCAGTCCATCTAGGTTACCCGGGTTAAAAGAATTAGAGTTGAATTCAGGTGGGTACATCGTCCAGGAAACGAATGTACCCTTAGGTAGCTTGAAGGGTGCAACACATGACAGTGTGCTGGAAATGTGCCCTACTCGATGGCAGGCTACAGATCCCAAGGCGTACCCAGGTAACGGGATTGCCTGTAGCTGGGAGATCTCTTCATGACTAATGTATTAATCTAGTTATTAGTCTTAGTCCATTTCAATGGGTACTCCGGACCGTGGTACTCAGGAGTCCCTGTCCTAGACATGATGCAAGACAGGACTGGTTTATTTGTACAAACACAATCGCCCACGGTGTCCAGGTAATTATACAGGAAATATCATGTCAGGTAGCCGTCGCAACAGCTGTTCAAGATAATCATGTCAGGTGTACTTGTCAGGAGTGCGGCACGACGGGCCACTATCAGGTCATGTCAGGTTAGTCATGTCAGGAGTGCACCACTACGGGTCACTGTCAGGTCGTGCTCAATTATCACTTCTAAACATATTAAATAATTTATGATTTCCAAGTTCAGGATAAAAGGCGTAAGGATATAAAATGGACGTTAAATATCTAATAAAATTTCAATATCCAGGGCTATAGAAGAGCCATGCGGCTAAGGCACATGCGGCCAGGAAAGGGTAGACTCATGCGGCCCAATTAGGAGAGCGCATGCGGCCAGGGTCGCTGAATCCCATGCGGCCAAGACAAGGGGGCGTATGCGGCTGGAAGTGCAAGGGCGCATGCGGCTCCAAGACGTTGGGCCTCATGCGGCCAACGGAAGAGTAGGCTTCATGCGGCTGGGAGGGAGCAAGTTCATGCGGCTCGAGAAGAAGTGACCCATGCGGCTGCGGGGAAAGGGAACCATATGCGGCTGGCGAGGAACAGGTGCACATGCGGCTGAAGGGGCAGGAACCTATGCGGCCGAGAAGACACGGGTCCATGCGGCTGAAAAGGAGCAGGGGGTTATGCGGCTGAGTCTGAGCAAGGCTATGCGGCTGGATTTGGGTCAAGTCTCATACGGCCAGCGGGATGAGAAATCTTATGCGGCACAAAGGCTATGCGGCTCAATTACTTGTCGCATGAAGATTCATGCGGTCAAGTACTCAAGCAAGTCTTATGCGGCTAGGAAGGACTTCCCATGCGGCTGAGCTCGAACGAGTCTCATGCGGCTGGAAGGAACACTTGCCGCATGAAATGTTCATGCGGTCAAGTCAAGTCTAAGCACAGTTCATCTTCTCCAAATTTCTGAGAGGAAGAACACCATGAGAGCCAAGTTCTCAAGCTCCACAACTCCATCATCCGGAGCCCAAATTCGAGCTTCAATAGGTCAAAATAGGGTAGAACGAAATTCTCTACAACATAGAACCATCAAAACTAGGAAACAACAAGATTAAGTAGATCAAAACCCAAGAAATCTGAAAATAAAGTAAACTTAGATCTAGAAGAATCTAGCCATGGAAAGTGAAAATGCCAAGTTCTAAAGTGCTTTAGAATGTAGTAAAGAAGAAAATGGAGCAATAAAATCAGAGTTCCTCCATGAAGCAAGTTGCACTTGCCTAGACCCCTCTCTCCTCTCTCTGGTAGGTAAGGAAGTAAATGAGGAAGAAGAAGATGATAAATGAAGAGAGAGAAATGAGAAGGGGGTAATAAATAGGAATGGTGGTAGTAGGTAGGGGGTTCATCCATGGGTTCATCATGAACCAATAGCAAATCCCAAACCGAACCAAGCCAACCCAAACCAAGAATAAACCAAGCCTAGGGAGGAAATTAAGCAAAGAAATCATGCAATACAAGAATAAATACGTACACGTATTCCAGAAATACGTAATACGAACCACATGCATTACTGTATGAAATCGACTCGATCGAAAATGGAACTTTTTAATTTGATTCAATTTTATTCTATTTATAAAAAATAGTCTGACTTTTTAATTTGTATTTTAATCAAATCAGACTCATCCTTAGATTTAACCCATATGCATATGGTTTTGTCCTTCAAAGGAGTACAAATATACAAATAAAAAGTCCATGCACTACCAGCCCCCAAATTTTTTTTACTTCCCTCCTTATAAAGCATTTTCACTTAACTTTTCAATTTACCTCTTTACTGTTTTCATTCTCCCTCCTTAAGTTTTTATTCCCCCTTCTTTCTTTCTATTTCTTCCTTCCGGGAGCGGGAGGGAGCTCTTGAACCCTCACTCGATGGCATCTCCTCGTTTCCTCCTGGGACAAGGTCACTACGCAATAACTCTATCGTATGAAAACCCTATTTTATTGGTCGTCGCTTAAATTTTCGTTCTTTGTTTCATATATCTCCGGCTGTCCAGCTCTACGATGCAAGCAAGAACGTGATGAGGAGTTCAGGCACGCATGGGGGCCATGTCCTTGATTGCTTCTTCCACAACGATGAAGCCCTCGTCTTTGGTGGATCGCTGTGAGTTTGAGCACTCATCTTCTCCGACTTGTAAGTCTTTGGTTTTTGAATTTGTCCATTAAGTATTTGGTATTAGTTCTCACAAAGGAACTGTCCACTTGCAAGAAGCTCTTTCCGATATCTATAGTAGGACTAATGGTTAGCTATCCAAGTGGTCAAGGACTTTGGTATAAGGAGGACATCCAGTGTTCAAAATTTGAATCCCAGGCTAGCAAATGTATGAACCAAAGAAATAGGTATACCAGGATCCCATACCATTCCCTGTCCTTCTCCAGAATCTTTTGAAAGAATAAACAACACTAATAGAACTGTCAACTTCCAAATGGCAGCATGAACATGGTGTTATAACAAATACCTCTGTTCTTATCAGATTTTCATATGTATATGCTGAATTTGTGCTTCCTTTACTAGCCACATCAATCAAAGCAACCAAGGCATCGAAACACTCCTTAGTACTAAGTTCAGAATAAAGTTGTCGATTAAATTCTCATCCTAAGGCTCACCATGATACTGTCATCATTGTTTAACTGATAAATAACATTTTGCTCATATCCTGTTTTAGAAGGGTCTGAATTCCATGAATAAAATGAAACTTGACCATTTCTAGATTTTCGGGTAATAATGGTTCCACTTACTATAAATTGTTGAAGGTTTCCATCCAGGCACAAGCTTCATTATCAAAAAGTTAATGAAATTGGCTATAAAAACCACATCACATTCGGATAGCTCCAACTGTTTTTCCATTCCTCCTGCAATTGCAAGTGCCGCATCAGTATGTAAATAGAACTTAATTGAATATTCCTCACTCGACCAAATGAATCGGCAATTCACAACACAAGGGAAACAATGTTGTCACAATTTTTCTCTCCTCTCAGTTTGAACACATTTTTTCCATTAATTCCTTGAGATTTTAAAGCTGGAACATTAGGTGCCGCATTACTATTGCCTGTGCTAGCACGTAGATGTGGTGGTCTGCAATCTGATTCTACTTCTATGGATAGTATTGGCAATTTCATAATTTGAGGCACATGCTCATTGCCATAGTGAAGAAAAGAAACTTTTAAAAGACCCCTTGCAGGCAATCTCTCAGAGAATTCATGCTTGTTTAAACTAATCCATGCACTGTATTTGGTGAATGCTACAGAAGTACTATTGTCATGCCCCAGAACCAGAATACTGGAGAGCGGGGGAATGACTCAGCCATCTACGTATTACGGGTAGATGAATACCGTATAATATGATCAATGCTGTCTAAAAGACGAGGGGGTGCATACTACATGAAAGTCTCGCTATGGTCACTTCACATCTATTGTCTCAATCATTCAAACAAGAAACAATAATAGAGAACATGTAAGATAAAGCAGTAAGGCGTCCCAAACGCTCAGTCAAAATGTTCTTGATATCTGGTTTTACAAAATATAGCCAGATGATGAAGCAAGGTATACACAATTGTTATCAGCTGCAGCCTGACTTTGTTACAATTATGTAAAAATAAGTACAAGACAATCCTACTAACATGTCGGTGCCAAACGACAAAGTATAAAGTAAATAACAAAACGAGCGGGGAAGTAAGGAACCCACTTGAGTACTCCTACGATCATTCCTCTATTATTGACCATCTTGGAGGTAGAAGTAAGCTGGATCCTCGAGGACTGGCTCTAAATCTGGCCATGCAAAACCAGAGAGATTAGACCTCTAATAGCAATTATCGCAAGGGAGCACGATATGAGGAATGAAGCCAGTAATAAGAGAATATGATAATAGATCTCTGCTATCTACTAGGATTCACATAACATCACGACACTTCGAACCAACCTCCCAACCAAACAAGGACAGAAGTTGGCCCGTCATGTCCCGACATTCTGATCATCTTAGTTAGGTAACAGAGTAGATACAGTACACAAACAAATCAATTTAAAACGGCCATTCACTACTACGGCTTGCTATGATGAGTCCCAGGTTATCCTGGAATTATGCAATGAGGATTCCTCAGTTCTTACTATGTGCAAGCAAGGCTAGTCTATCCAGTCAATCAATTACGTCAATCATGAATTAGACGAGTCCTAGCGGGACGCCTGTCATCAATATACAATATACAATAAATAATATAGACAGATACCGCTTCCTGTTCGTTTGGCATATTTGCAGTATCTGTGGGAACCAGCCGGCCTGTCGGGCACTTAATAGTCCCCAAGAGGGCTGCCATGTAAAACTCGGGAATCCATTCTCTCCATGCAATCATTATTTTATTTAACTTAATAGTCTCTACGTTGAGTGAAATCCCATGCCGTGGATCATGGTCATTCAGAATGAGTACTTTTCGTACATAGTACGGTATGCCCAACTCTACAACGATACCCGTACGGTTAGGTTGTAGGTCTTACATAGCGTAATGTAACAATCAAAACTAACCACAGAATAATCATGCCTTGACCATAAAGTACACATGTTGTTTTTTGTAAGATAAATAAATAAATAAATAAATAAATTGAAGCCGGTATGTGCCTGTATGCCAATATTCGGGATTAGCCAGTCGATTACAATAGTTCATAATTAATATGAACGTGTCTCATTCATTTCATTCAATAAGACGACTAGCCAGTCTCTTAGTTCCAACTAGGAACGCATGATCAATCACAAATCAAGATAATAATTAATGTTAATGTTAAGATAACAATTAATGTTAATAAATGCCAAGACAATCAGTCATTGTCAATCAATGTCAATTCGGGACAAGGATCAGCCAAAAAGACATTCGGGCCAGAGTTCATGCGGCCAGGAATTTATTCGTTCATGCGGCTGAGTAAACATGCACATGCGACTAAGGAAATAAATCCATACGGCTAGAATAACAAACTCAGCCATGCGGCTAGAAAGGTTAGGCCTCATGCGGCTGAGACAAAAGTAACTCTCATGCGGCTCAAGATGACACAAGTCCCATGCGACTAAGCTGTGGCAAAGAAGACAATCCTATGTGGCTAGCGGTCGTTAAAGCCACGCGGCAAGACTAGCATGCAGCGACGGGAAGACAGAGCTTATGCGGCTCGGATCTCACCAAATCTATGCGGCTGAGATGACATACAGTCATACGGCTAAGATGATCTCGTGCGGCTATACATATGATCCATATACGGCTGAGATGGGTACAAGCCTATGCGGCTGAGATGTGATAGTTCACATATGGCTGCGGGACTGAATACATATGCGGCTAGAAAGTAGCAAAGCCTTATGCGGCAGATAAAGAAGGGTCTCATGCGGCCAGATTACTCCATACGGCTCGGGGCTGATCTTTTATGCGGTAAGCAACCGACCAAGCCTATGCGGCTGAAAAATAACAGCGCTCCTGCGGCCAAGAGAGACTTGTCGCATGAAAACTCATGCAGCCAAGTACTGTTCTTCTTCTCCACTTCCTGAGAGAGAAGAAGAACCATGGGAAGCCGTTACTTCCAAGCTCTCCAAACCTTCATTCCAAGCCCAAATCTGGACTTCCATAGGCCAAAATGGGGTAGAACAAAATTTTCTACAACATGAAACCATTAAAACTTGAAAAATAACAAAGTTACTAGATCAAAACCTAAGAAAGCCGAAAATGCATTAAACTTAGATCTACATGAAATGAGCCATGGAAATTGAAAATGCTAAGTACTAAAGTATCTAAGAATCTTGAGAGAAAGACAATGGAACAGCAAAAACAATGATCCATCAAGAAGCAAGTTGGTACTTGCCTATGCGGCTAGGTAGGTAGGGGAGAGTTTATGAGGAAGAAGAAGAGTAATGGTGAAGGAGAGTAATGAAGAGAGAGAATGGGGATGGGGCTTTAAATGAAGGGGTGGTAGTAGGTGGGGATTTGTTTCGGTTCATGATGAACCAACATAATTGAACCAATCCAAGCCGAACCCAAAGCAAAGCTAAAGCAGAGTATAAAAGCAGAAAGTAAAATATAGAAAATAAAATTACAGAAAATTAATTAACATAAAATTAAAGGGATTTAAATACAGAACAATACATGATAAATATTAAATAAATACATTTAAGCAGTACATGTATTAAAATACGTATTCTGGAATGGAAAGTGACATCTCTACCCTCCTTAGAAAAATTCCGTCCTCGGAATTTCAAATCCAAGCAGGATATAAACATTAAAGCTAAAGTAATCTAAGTACTAGTAAATTGAGTAAGTAATCATTCTACAATGCCAATAGCAAGTAACATATCTATGTTTAACTATCGACGACACCAAGCAATTCTACTCATAAGGTGACAAGCATGAGGAGTTTAAGACAATCAAGGTATACAGAAAGAAATATACCTTATGAGTCAAACAGGTGCGGATATCGTGATCGGATGTCATCCTCATGTTCCCACGTTGACTCACCTAAAGAGTGATGACCCCAAGTAACCCGGACAAGGCTAATTGTTCGGTTCTTGAGTATCTTCTCTCTTCGGTCCAAAATGGACACAGGCTGTTCCTTGTAAGACAGGTTGGTACCAACAACCAGCTCAGAATGATCAAGGATATGGTTTAGGTCCGATACATACCTTCACAACTGAGATACATGAAACACGTCATGCACCTCTCGTAACGAAGGTGGAAGAGATAAACGATAAGCAACATCGCCTATCCTATTAAGGATAGCAAATGGGCCCACGTATCGCGGACTCAATTTCCCGCGAACGCCAAATCTAATGACCCCACCGGTAGGTGAGATCCGCAAAAACATGTGGTCTCCAACAGAAAACTCTAGCGGCCTACGATGCTGGTCCGCCCAATGACGATGCCTATCCTGCGCAACTCGTAGTCGCTCTCTAATTCCCTTAACCACTTCAACTGTCTGGAAAATTATTTCTGGGCCTAGCATCTTCCTCTCCCCGATATCATTCCATGCTAGTGGCGACCTACACTTCGTACCATATAGTGCTTCAAATGGTGCCATCTGGATACTGGCTTGATAACTGTTGTTATATAACAACTCGACTAAGTGTAGGTGACTTTTCCAAGATCCTCCAAAATCTAGGGTGCAAGCTCGCAACATATCCTTTAAAGTCTGAATTGTTCTTTCTGATTGCCTGTCCTTCTGTGGGTGGTAAGCCGTGCTAAATCTTAACTTGGTGCCCACACTGTGATATAAGCTCTTCCAGAAATATGATGTAAATGGGTATCTCTGTCTGACACAATACTGACCGGGACTCCATGCTGTCTGACTATCTGCTGCATATACAACTCTGCCAACTTTTTTATAGATTGCCCTACTCTTAAATAAAAAAATGTGCCACCTTTGTAAGCCGATCTACTATTACCCAAATAGCATCTTTACCACTTGGCGATCTCGGTAAACCGGTCACAAAGTCCATTGTGATGTGTTCCCATTTCTATTCCGGGATAGAAAGCAGTTGCAATAATCCAGCTGGCCTTTGCTATTCTGCCTTCACTTGCTGACATACCAAGCAACGGAAAACAAATCTAGTTATCTCCCTCTTCATTCCGTTCCACCAGAAGTGCTGCTTGATAGCTTGGTACATCTTGGTCCCTCCAGGGTGTATAGAATACTGAGAACTGTGAGCTTCTGTCATAACCTCCTGTCTGATATCTCCACTAGGCACACATAGACGTGATCCAAACCTAAGTGTACCATCTTCATGGATTCTCATCTCCTTCCTGAGTCCTGACTCACATTCTTCTCTAAGCTTCTGAATTCTTGAGTCCTGTGCCTGAGCTGCCTTGATCCTGTCTACCAAGTCGGATTAAACTTGTAGACTCACCAGAATTCCTACATCACTAGGAAGCATAACTTCGATACCCATCTCCTGAAGGTCTTCTAAGATATGCTTCTGTGTAGTCAACATAAATGTGCCGCCTCTCCTACTGAGAGCATCTGCTACCACATTAGCCTTGCCTGGATGATACTGAAGCTCCACGTCATAATCCTTGATCAACTCTAACCATCTTCTCTGCCTCATGTTTAGTTCCTTCTGAGTAAAGATGTACTTCAGACTTTTGTGGTCTGTGTACATGTCCACTCGATTACCATATAAGTAATGCCTCAATAGCTTCAAAGCAAATACTACTGCTGCCAACTCTAAGTCATGAGTTGGATAATTCTTCTCGTGGTCCCGAAGCTGCCTAGATGCATACGCTATCACCTTCCCATGTTATATAAGGACACATCCAAGTCCTTTACCTGACGCATCATAATATACGGTAAAACCTCCGTGTCCAACTGGCAATGTAAGAATGGGCGCTGATATCAACTTCTGCTTTCAGATTCTCAAATGATGCCTGGCATTCTGCCGACCAGGCGAATGGTATATCCTTCCGGGTCAAGCGGGTCATGGGTGCTGAAAGTCTTACAAAGTCTGATACGAATCTCCTGTAATATCCTGCCAATCCCAAGAAACTTCGTACATCTGCTATGGTCTTGGGTACTGGCCAACTCTCTATTGCTTTTACCTTCTTGGGATCCACTGCTACTCCAGTGCCTGATATGATGTGACCCAAAGAACGAAATATGGTCCGTCCAGAACTCACACTTGCTGAGCTTGGCATACAACTGGTTTTCTCTCTAGAACCTATAACACTTTCCTGAGGTGGTCTTCATGCTCCTCTTCAGTAGCAGAGTATACGCGAATGTCGTCAAGAAATACAACGACAAACTGATCTAAGTATGGCATAAAGATGCGGTTCATCAAATCCATAAATATTGCTGGAGCATTAGTCAAGCCAAACGACATTACTAAGAATTCATAATGCCCATACTTCGACCTGAATGCTGTCTTGGGAATATCCTCCTTCCGAACCCTCACTTGATGATACCCTGAACGAAGATCTATCTTGGAGAAAACTCTAGCTCTGTTCAACTGATCAAACAAGTCGTCGATCCTTGGTAGTGGGTACTTGTTCTTTACTGTTGCCGCGTTAAGCTTATGTAGTCAATGCACAATCTGGATGACCCATCCTTCTTGCCTACAAGTACCACTGGTTCTGCCCATGGTGATATGCTAGCTTGGATGAACTTCTTCTCCTTCAGTTCCTCTATATGCTGATATACCTTGGCCTGCTCTGAATCTACCATTCTGTAAACTCGATCTGATATCGGTTTAGTTCCAGGTGCCAATTTTATACTGAACTCAATATCTCTAACCGGTGGTAGTCCTGGAAGTTCTTTGGGAAATACGTCTAGAAACTCTTCAACTACCTTCAGAACTAGAACTTCTTCCATTGCCGTTACTACTCCCTGCTCTTGTTGAGTTGCCTCTGATCTGACTAAGGTGAACCTCTTCATGCCTGGAATGTCAAAAGATACACTCCCTCTACGACAATCTATTGTTGCATGACTGTCTTTCAGCCAGTCCATGCCTAAGATAACGTCAAAATTTCCAACGGGAAATTCTATCAACCGGACGGGTAGGAAATGCCCACAAACTACAATGCTATATGCTAGAATAACTCTACTAACTCCTACGAGCCCATTACCAGTGAGTATATTCAACCTCCCTAGCAATGCCTCGAATTCCATTCCTAGTCCGTGTTGTAAATTGTGCAGATATAAATGAGTGTGATGCTCCCGAATCAAACAATACTACTGCGGGATATGAGGCGACGAGAATGTTACCTGCCACAACATCTTCCGATGCCAATGCCTCTTCCAAGGACAGAGTGAATGCCTGCCCTCGACCTCCTTGTTGGTTCCCATGCTGTGGCCTAGCCTGGTGCTGCTGCTGGCCCCTGCCTTGGTGATGCTGGGGTGGTCTATGCTGTTGTTGCTGAATCGGCGGTCCCTGCTGCCAAAATATCTGAGCTTGCGGCATTAACGGGCGTTGGTCCAACGGCCTCATTGCCAAAGCTGGTCCTCGATACTGGCCTGTCCCTGGTGCTGGCAGAGCAGGAAACTGTTGTACGGGTCCTCCTGACCTCGAATTCATGGGACAGGTGGTAACCCAATGATCTGGATTTCCATATATCAAATACAGTCTATTCAATGTCCGACACACATTTCTAGTGTGCCCTACCTTCCCACAATAAGTGCAGCCCGCTGGAGGTTGCTGGTTCTTCCTCTGCTGCTGCTGCTACTTTGGTGGTACTGGTCCTCGTATTGCCACATCGTGAATACGAATGCCAAGGGACGGTGCTGTTGTTCGGGGCGCTGCTCCCCCTCCTCCTTCAATCTGACAGTGGGATCTCTTCTGACCTCCAGTCCTTGCCGTGATGCTCTGAATGGTTATCTTATGCCTTCGAGTCGCCGTCAATACCTCATCAAAAGTTTGGTAATTGTGCCCCTCTATCAATTGCAAGAGCTCAAGATGAAACCCTTGCTGAAATCTCATAGCCCTCTGGCTCTCCGTTGCTACCATCTCTGGGGCGAACGTACTCAATCTGCTAGAACTCTGCTGCATAAGCATCTACTGTCTTGCCGGCCTGCTTGAGGTTAATAAACTTCTGTTGTAGCTCAAACTGCGCCACAACTTTATAGTACTTTGTCTTGAATCTTGCTGTAAAATCGTCCCAAGCAACAGGACGTCTGATGCCCACTTCCTCTGATTTCCCACCAATCATGTACGAGATCCTGAAGTAACAACTTCACCTGATCCACACGTTCTTCTGCCGGTACCTTAGCTGCCGTCAGAATAGCCTCAATATCCTTAAGCCATGTATCTGCTGAGATGGCATCCTCCGTGCCCTCGAAACGGCGGGGGTTGAACTTGCAAAATCTGGTTGATGCACCTGAATCTGGCCTTGCCCCTCTTTCCAAAGCCGTCTGCAACCCTTGGTTGAGTAGTACGTTCTGCTCCTGCAACTGAGCGTGCATGCGCTGCTGGGCTAACATCTGGTGTTGCTGAGTAGCCATCATCCCTCTCATGATCTCCAGAAGGGCCGGTGTGTCCACTTCCACAGGGGTAGGTGGAACTATTGGTAGTGGTGGAACCTCCAGATACTGCGATCCAGCTGCTGCTTCTACTATCACTTCTTCTTGAATAGCCTCTTGGGGTAGTACTGGCCCTTGTTGCTGACCAACCTGCTCAGGTTGTCCATGTTGCCCTTGTTGCTGTTGTCCAGCTCTGACATATGTGGACGAAGTGCCCCTAAAAAGGACAAGAGAACAATCAAACGACCGGACAGGAAAGATCAATGAAGTCAAAGGATACTGGAATGTCAAGCAAGGGTTGAGAATCAACAAATCATGAGATGAAGGGAGAACATGTGTGATTGAGACATCCTATAAATCGAAAACACCCCACAAGTCTAGAATTAGACCTGCATGGGCCACCACTAAAACCTTGTCACGCCCCAGAACCAGAATACTGAATAGCGGGGGAATGACTCAGCCAGCTACGTATTACGGGTAGATGAATACCGTATAATATGATCAATGCTGTCTAAAAGAAGAGGGGGTGCATACTACATAAAAGTCTCGCTATGGCCACTTCACATCTATTGTCTCAATCATTCAAACAAGAAACAGTAATAGAGAACATGTAAGATAAAGCAGTAAGGCAGTCCCAAACGCTCAGTCAAAATATTCTTGATATCTGGCTTTACAAAACATAGCAGCTGATGAAGAAAGGTATACACAATTGTTATCAGCTGCAGTCCTGACTTAGTTACAATTATGTAAAAATAAGTACAAGACAATCCGACTAACATGTCGGTGCCAAACGGACAAAGTATAAAGTAAATAACAAAACGAGCAGGAAAGTAAGGAACCCACTCGAGTCCTCCTGCGATCATTCCTCTAGTATTGACCATCTTGGAGGTAGAAGTAAGCTGGATCCTCGGGGACCGGCTCTAAATCTGGCCATGCAAAACTAGAGAGGTTAGACCTCTAATAGCAAGTATCGCAAGGGAGCATGATATGAGGAATGAAGCCAGTAATAAGAGAATATGATAATAGATCTCTGCTATCTACTAGGATTCACATAACATCATGACACTTTGAACCAACCTCCCAACCAAGCAAGGACAGAAGTTGGTCCGTTATGTGCCGACATTCTGATCATCTCAGTTAGGTAACAGAGTAGATACAGTACACAAACAAATCAATTTAAAACGGCCATTCACTACTACGGCTTGCTATGATGAGTCCCATTTTATCCTGGAATTATGCAATAAGGATTTCTCAGTTCTTACTATGTGCAAGCAAGGCTAGTATATCCAGTCAATCAATTGCGCCAATCATGAATTAGACGAGTCCCATCGGGACGCCCGTCATCAATATACAATATACAATAAATAATATAGGCAGATACTGCTCCCTGCCCGTGTGGCAGATTTGCAGTATCTGTGGGAACCAGCCGGCCTGTCGGGCACTTAATAGTCTCCAAAGGGCTGCCATGTAAGAACTCGGGAATCCATTTTTCCATGCAATCATTATTTTATTTAACTTAATAGTCTCTACGTTGAGTGAAATCCCATGCCGTAGATCATGGTCATTCAGAATGAGTACTTTCCGTACATAGTACGGTATGCCCAACTCTACAACGATACCCGTGCGGTTAGGTTGTAGGTCTTACATAGCGTAATGCAACAATCAAAACTAACCACGAAATAATCATGCCTTGACCATAAAGTACACATGCTATTTTTTGTAAGGTAAATAAATAAATAAATAAATTGAAGCCTGCATGTGCCTGTATGCCAGTATTCGGGATTAGCCAGTCGATTACAATAGTTCATAATTAATATGAACGTGTCTCATTCATTTCATTCAATAAGACGACTAGCCAGTCTCTTAGTTCCAACTAGGAACACATGATAAATCACAAATCAAGATAATAATTAATGTTAATGTCAAGATAACAATTAATGTTAATAAATGCCAAGACGATCAGTCAATGTCAATCAATGTCAATTCGGGACAAGGATCAGCCAAAAAGGCATTCGGGCAAGAGTTCATGCGGCCAGGAATTTATTGGTTCATGCGGCTGAGTAAACATTGTCACGACCTGCACCCTAAAGTAAGGACACGAGACGTGGGTACGTCCAGCCTACGCCGCAGTGTCGGCGGTAGAACGCTGTCCTAGTCAAACATCTAACAATATAAAGGTACCTGTACAGTATATACTCTCCGAATGGAGGTGACATAGCAGATACAGTCTCAATCACAACTAAGGTAGAGCAAGATATAAGATAGGTAAAACATGAAATCCAAAATAAATACAGCCGATAGAAGTCTAAGTGTATAAGATACACAAACCCAGAAAACATCTCAAAGCTCAATACAGTAATCCATAGAATAAATGCAACTCAATACAACTGAAATAACTAACTATACCACCTCTATTGTGTCTCCTCTAGGCTAGCAGGCAACCTCCAGGCTATCTGTAAAATTTATCAACAGGTCCAGTCAGGACAGGAGCGAGCACAATACATCTCAACAGATCATAGCAGGTTTGAAAATATAATCATGCAGTAGAGTAAGATACAGGAAACTGAAAGAAAGTACATAATGTAAACATGGAGAGAACTGTAATAGAAATATCTAATATAAGTAGAGAACTAATAGTGGCTAGTGAGTCAGAGTACAATATAAACATGTGAATGGCATAGAAGATTTGGAAACTATACTATGGAGTGATTCTGGGAACTACACTACTTGGATATTATTCACATGTCTACTTCTACTCTCCCGTACCCCCAATCAATACACAAGGATCCAACCAGGTTATGTTATGATTCCATGCAAAGGCCCACAAGGGGTGATACATGGATAGCCCATACATGGGTGATTCTGGGAATGTCCATGAATGGGTGATTCTGGGAATGCCTCATAAATGGGTGATTCTGGAAAGACTCTGTGATCATGAGAGTACATGTCACAAGTGATCGAAGAATCGTAAGCATAGTGATACACCATGTAAGTGAAACGCACAGAACATGTAGTATACGATGCTCCCTGGGGATAACATCTCAAGAATGGATCCATATAGTACTAATCCGTGTTACCAACGTGACAGCATCAAGTAAAGTAATCTAAAGCAGGAAAATAATTCTAACAGGATATGAAATGATCAAAGAATGTACTCGCCTGGTATCCTGAATGTCCGAAGAGAATATACTGTCCGAGGAGTGGTATCTGTCTCCTATAGAACAGTACAAGTCACAACAAGTCTAAAATAAAGAAATAGACTGCTACAATGCATCTATATGAAGTTTGGGTCAATCTAGGCTAAAGTCAACCTTTGGTCAACTCTAGTCAACTAGACTAGTCAAACTAGATCAACTAGGTCAAGCCGAAACCAAACAAGTCTATACTAGTCTAACTAGTCTATTCTAGGCCTAATCAAGACTAAACAAGTCTAACTAAACTCTCACTAGGCAAACAGGCACACCATAGGCTAAGAGCCCTAGGCTATAGGCTATATCATGCCTAAGCCAAACCACAAACACATATACACATAACAATATATATATATCTAATATATTGTAGTACACTCATAACATATAGGCTACCTATATGTATATCCCATATATATATATATATATATATATATATATATATATATATATATATATATATATATATATTTTTTTTTTTTTTTTTCCATATATATATATATATATATATATATATATATATATATATAAATATATATATATATATATATATATATGCATCACTATTCACATATTCATATACATAGATATATATATATATATATATATATATATATATATATATATATATATATATATAAGAAAGCTATATATATATATATATATATATATATATATATATATATATATATATATATATATATATAGGCACATACATATATATATATATATATATATATATATATATATATATATATATATAGAGAGAGAGAGAGAGAGAGAGAGAGAGAGAGAGAGAGAGAGAAAGAGAGGTAAAAGAGTAAGTGAGTATGTGTGTGTTTGGCATGTGTGTGAAAGAATATGTGTTAATGTTCTAAAATTTAGTGATATGTAGGTGTATGTGACATGGGATACATGATGTCAAAGGGTGTATGAATGCATGTGTGTAAAAGGTTATAGGTTAACTCAGTTTATAGAAATACATACATACATACATACATACTTACCTTGTATACATGCATACATACATATTATGTATATTACATTTATATGATTCATACATGTATACTTGTATTATATTATACTTACATTCATGCATATTAGATACTTGTATTTATATTAACATATTGCAAACATTCATTTCATTCATGCACCTATGTATTACCTACATGTTTTATACATATGCATACATTGTATATTCATATCATTTCATACATTAGCATAGAGACATACAAACATGCACACATCATATATTTCATACCTTGTATTACCTTACATATCATGTTATATATTATCATTCATTCCTTTCATATATTATATTATCTTTAAGTTGAATACATCATATATGGATATAATTCATTATCTTGCATGCTTGCATTCATATATTACATTCTATATTACCTATATACATGTATTTCCTCCATTCATTCATGCTTGCATCATATACTCTATATTACCATACATGTTATCATTATATATTGTATTACAATATTTATATATTATACATTCATATCTATCATTACATATATATCTTGCATTCATATCTAGCATTCATTATATACTTTCACTCATACATTGTATATCATTCTTTCATTCATGCATTGCTTATATGCATTATATTAATTGCATTCCTACATGCTTGCATTCAACCATATATATACATTAATGTAAAGAGAATATATATCATATATATATCATTTCATTCATCTAACATATCATGCATTACATACTCTATATTCATTTAATATCCATACTACATAGGCTCATATGTTACACAAAATGCATATATCGTATAGTCACTCTTCTACTTAAAACCAATACTGTACCAATTGGGCATTCACTAAATTCTAGGATTAAATTATGTCGTATCCCTTTGTGTTAGCTTTCCGAAACTTTAAACGGATCGCATTTTCGTGTCCGGAAGCTCCCGAAATCGCGAAAATACCGAAACACGTTCGTCTTTCGTACAGCTGACACTCAAATAATTCTACAGAAAGTTACAGAAAGAATTTGGCTTATTAAAATATTTATTTAGAAAGCTAACTTCGATACGGTTCTTTTAAAAAAAAGGGAGATAAATCGGAGTTCTAAGCTAAAAGTTATGACATTTCTAAGTTGCTTTGGTTAATAAAAACGTGGATGAAAATTATGACGGATTTGACAAAAGAACACATATAGGCCAAGATACTTGCAAACAAACATAGGTATCCAAATAAAACTCATTCTAACCATCCTAACAAAGATCAATCCACTCTTTAACCATTATAAAACTGAATTTAAATATCTATTTAAACTATTATCATACATACATACACATGGAGTGTCCTAATTTGGGATTTATCAAGTAGGACACAAGACACATATCTAAAATCCTCAAGAGAGCTCCAAATGGCCTCAAATTTGAATCTAAATGGGATACATTCATGAGGATGGATCCCACGGATTCAAAACTAATTTATATGCAAAAGAAATCGATTTAGAGGATGGGTTTTACCTATTGGGAGTGGAATCCCAATGAAATCCTTTAGGATACGGCTCCGATACGAGGATCCCTCAAAGTGGACACTCCTCCTTGCACTCCTCTTCCAATCCTTGGTAGCACCCTTCCCTTGGAGAATGGGAATGATTGAGGGAAGGTTTGGTGAAGGAATGATTTGATTTGGAGATCAAATCAATGGGAAGGCTCTCTAAAATTGGGGAAGAACAAAAAGAAAACAAAAGAGGCAAGATTGTAATGAATGAAATGAATCATTCTCCCCTAAAGGTGGCTGCCATAAAGAGTCCCTTAGGGCTAATGGAAAATGTCATAATTGCCCCTCTCTAGTCTCATATGGTTAAGTCTAGACTAGGTTCAAGTTTGGGGTCAAAATGATCTAGTTTTGAGTCTCTAACTTAACCATTCTAACATGATAAAAATTAGTTTAATTAACTAACTTAATGTTGGGTCTTGTGAGCCATGCTTAACTTAATATTGGGTCCCATCTAGAGTTCAAGCTACCCGGGTCACAATACAAGTTAGAACGAGACGAAACTCAAACCCGACTAAATAATCCAATAAAAACAATATTAAAATATAAAATTTTCCCAAAATATTAAAATATAAAAAATGACCAAAATCATAATACATCAATTTAAATATTATTAAAATAATCAAAAATTCACCAATTAATCAAAATTCTAAATAATTCAAAAGTCACAAAATGACCAAAATATCCTTAGCCTAAAAAGTTGTAAATAGTCATTCTAATCACATGGTTAGGTCCCCATGGTCATGGTTAGTCTCTAAGCTCAACAGTTTTGAGTTCACTAGCTAACACATCAAAATTATAATTCACCAATTTTAAATAGTATTAAATTAATTAAAAATTCTCATAAATCATAAATCCTATTATTAAATAATAAACTTTTACAAAAGTTTAAAATTACTCTTATTTGGAAAACTGGGTGTTACAAACATGCACATGCGGCTAAGGAACTAAATCCATGCAGCTAGAATAACAAACTCAGCCATGCGGCTAGAAAGGTTAGGCCTCATACGGCTGAGACAAAAGTAACTCTCATGCGGCTCAAGATGACACAAGTCCCATGCGGCTAAGCTGCGGCAAAGAAGACAATCCTATGTGGCTAGCGGCCGTTAAAGCCACGCGGCAAGACTAACATGCAACGGCGGGAAGACAGAGCTTATGCGGCTCGGATCTCACCAAATCTATGCGACTGAGATGGCATACAGTCATGCGGCTAAGATGAGCTCGTGCGGCTATACATATGATCCATATGCCGCTGAGATGGGTACAAGCCTATGCGGCTGAGATGTGACAGTTCACATACGGCTGCGGAACTGAATACATATGCGGCTAGAAAGTAGCAAAGCCTTATGCGACAGATAAAGAAGAGTCTCATGCGGCCAGATTACTCCATGCGGCTCGGGACTGATCTTTTATGCGGTAAGCAGCCGGCCAAGCCCATGCGGCTGAAAAATAACAACGCTCCTGCGGCCAAGAGAGACTTGCCGCATAAAAACTCATGCGGCCAAGTACTGTTATTCTTCTCCACTTCCTGAGAGAGAAGAAGAACCATGGGAAGCCATTACTTCCAAGCTCTCCAAACCTTCATTCCAAGCCCAAATCTGGACTTCCATAGGCCAAAATGGGGTAGAACGAAATTCTCTACAACATGGAACCATCAAAACTTGAAAAATAACAAAGTTACTAGATCAAAACCTAAGAAAGCCGAAAATACATTAAACTTAGATCTACATGAAATGAGCCATGGAAATTGAAAATGCTAAGTACTAAAGTATCTAAGAATCTTGAGAGAAAGACAATGGAACAACAAAAACGGAGATCCATCAAGAAGCAAGTTGGCACTTGCCTATGCGGCTAGGTATGTGGGGGTGAGTTTATGAGGAAGAAGAAGAGTAATGGTGAAGGAGAGTAATAAAGAGAGAGAATGGGTATGGGGCTTTAAATGAAGGGGTGGTGGTAAGTGGGGGTTTATTTCGGTTCATGATGAACCAACATAATTGAACCAATCCAAGCCGAACCCAAAGTAAAGCTAAAGCAGAGTATAAAAGCGGAAAGTAAAATACAGAAAATAAAATTGCAGGAAATTAATTAACATGAAATTAAAGGGATTTAAATACAGAACAATATATGATAAATATTAAATAAATACATTTAAGCAGTACATGTATTAAAATACGTATTCTGGGAACGGGAAGTGACAACTATTAAACCCAACTTCAGCACCTAGGCTATTTTCCTTTGTACCTATAGCTCCAAAGAACTCCATCAAAGGCGTGGGTGTCAATCCAATCCTTGAAGTAACAGGTGCGTGCTCATAAAGGTATTTCTCATCAAGCTTTCCAGATTTCTTGACATCAACTGTCGTTTTACCTCTTTTGTAATGTGGTTTGATAATTGAAATTATCATCTTTGGGAGGAATTTTTTTTACAGAACTAAGAAGAGAAGTTGTATGAGCCTGACTTGTATCAGAAAGATCTTGTCTAGGACTCAAGATTTTCGAAGTATAGGTCACCATACAATTTGATGAAGAAATCTCAACATGCAGTGTGGTTCCCAAGCTTATCTCATTCTCTTGACTTGTACCTTGTATTTCACCAACAAAAGTATGAGAAGCATTTAGTGACTCTTGAATCTCATCCAAAGAACTAGCAGACACCAACTCAGGTATTTTATTCACTATTTTCTCCGCATTCGTTTGATTTTTACCTTCTTTATACTCAAGTAAACAGTGAACAAGAATAATTCGAGAGTACACTAGCTTCTTTTTCATATCCCTCACAATGGGAGTATAGGACTTCTTTGGTGCCTTTTCCTGGATAGTGGTGTCTTAATCTGGAACTGGAACAACCACAACTTCCTCGATACCACTTGGAACATCGGGATCCCACACGAGTGGAATGACCATTGTTGGGCCCATAATCCTACATGGGTTCCTCATCTTCCACGATCATGTTACCCTACTCCTTGAGATCAAACTGCCCCTTGATATCAAAATGCCCCTTGATATTAAGGTACCTAGTTGGTACATCACTTGGCATAGAAGGAGGCGGCAACAGTATTGGAGATGCAACATGATGGTACCATAGCTGTGACGGCTCGGGAGGTGGCAAAGGAGGAATGGGTTGGATTTGTGTGAGAAAAGTGAACAAATAAATTTGTGACCCAAATGAGATAAATGGATATAGACCCATGTGTCATCATTCTCTCTTTTCAAAAAAATAATATAAAATCTAGAACCTAGAAATTGGACTCCAAATTAAGCCTTCCTTCGGGACCATCATGGAACTCTAATTGGAACTCTAAGTAAACCTTATTATTCTGCAAAAATGGGTTCCTACATTCCGTGATGCTGTACAGAAACAAAATCAAGAAACTAGTGAGGATGAGAACAATATACGTCATTTGTGGACTAATGTAATCTCCAACTCTTGAATCCAGATGGATATATAGGAGCATAACATCTGTGTCATCAGAAGGAAGTAGATAATTTCTGGACTAGTGTGATCATTTGTATCTTCTCTTTTGAACCAGGTGGATATATAATTATCAGGTTACAAACTTCACTATACTATTTTATAGGAATGAATAAATTTTTGAGAAAGAGTTTAATAATACTTTACTTCACTATATTAGAAATTAGAAGATTTTTAGTTACAACATCTATTTAAATAATTTAATTTGGTGATATTTATTAGTTTGAATAGACAAATGTCTTCAATATTGCCTTTACACTATGCTTACTATTGTTATGCTTAGGTGGTCATTGAAGAGAGCATGGAAACTGATACTTACAAACTAAATGCAGAAATGCTAATTCAGTTTCATTAGCCCATGATTTGATATCAGATGGATCAGACAGACAAGAAAATGGCACTTTGATTTACTTGGTTGTTGTTTGGAGCCTTATTTATGTAAAAAAATTCTGATGAACTGGAGTTTAGTATCTTTTGTTGAACTTACATTTACTTCACATATCTTTTTTTTTTAATCTTGAGTAACTACTTTTCTTTCCATATAGCTTCTTTAGGAAAGCTTATCAGCAGCTGTTTAAAACCATTATTATTTCTCTATTTCTATACGACAATATGAAATGATATAATTTTGATTGCCTTCCGAAATTGGTAGATGGTGAATCTAGCCTCTTTGCATGTTCGGTTACCATCGGAGCAAAGACTACTCATTGATCTTCAATGACACCGATATAAGCTATGAACTTCTTCCAAGAGGATTACATCACTAGGTACTTTCCAGTTGAGCCAAAAAGATCAGAATTTGCTTCACAAAAAGGCTGAGGTATAATTACAACTCCAAGCCATGTCTTCAAACTCCACAACATTAATTCCATATTGTAATTATTTGTCATAATCTCCTTCTGAAATATGCTGAAGATCGATTTCCATAGCCTCAATCCCTTTATTGCAGAAGTTAAAAAATAAATCAATTAGTTAAACGCTTTACTAAATTTTAGTTTCTTTTTAAGATTGAACATATATAATGTAGTATTCCAATGTCATTCAATTCAAAAGTTTGTTTTCATGTTTTCAAATGAGATCACTGAGGTAATTTTCCTGACGATACTCTTCCTCAATTACATTTCACGCTGATCGATCATCGTTAGGAGTATTTTCTTCAATTTTTATTTATGAGTTTTTCATCTGCTTTTTGCTTTATAGTTGGATTCTTATATAATTTTGCCAAGTAGAATATAGACTTGAGCAATTATTTATTTATTTTTTTGGGAAAATTTGACATTTGGAACTTTATGCGTGAATGTTGAAGAAAATTTGTGTCGAGTTTTAGATTCCTGTTTGTAACGTGTGTTTCTTTATTTCTATTTTTTTGTGTATAATTTTGATGATTTTTTTATGTTCATATTCATTATTGTTTAATTTCTTTCTTATGGAAGGTTCCAGTTCATGTAGTTTCATTAATTTGAATTTTTTAGCTAGTACTTAATAATGATTGTAATTTTGCTTTTTAATCAAATCTGTCCTAATTTTCTATTTTTTGAATGAGGAGATAAAATGTTTCTGTAGTTTGAATGAGGAGATAAAATGGTAGGAATAAGATGTACTTCTCAAGTGACACAAATTTCTACAGCATAAAATAAGTTATAAAAACCCTATTGCACGAACAAGTTTGTACATAATGGTATTTTGATTAATATTTGTCTGGATTCTTGGAACTTGTATAACCATCGATGAGTAGGACGGGTCCCGTCAAATTGGATTTCAACCTGGAATTGGTTAGTTTTTGTTTTTCCAAAGGAGAACTTGGCCATCAACAGCGATGTCCCAAATTTTATGTGTAGTTTTTCCTACAACCATATACGATATTGCTGGAGTGTTTTGATACTTAATTTAATGCAAGTGAAAGTAAAATGACCAAAAATGATGTCTTATAAATCAACATATTTTGAATTTCTGGAAATTCATTACTCTTACAATGAACATAGGTTGTTTCATAAGGGTTTACAAGTTTATAGTTAAGGAATGGACGAAAGTTACCAAAGAAGTCACACTATTGACCTCAACAAATTTGAATGAAGGCTCTGTTGATATTATTGTTGTTGTTTGGATTTTTTTCCTGTCGGTTGTCCTTTACTTTACTGCCCCCAGCACACCACTTTGGGATACAAGCTCAAGTGACTAAGTTTGGCTAAACATACTTAACACTGAAATAATTTCTCTCTAATGTGATGTAATATAGCCGTACTTCATAAACATACTTATAACGGGATGCTTAGATGTCCCTATCAATTCTACAGGATGTTCAGTGTCGTTGATTTGTTTTTTTTTCTGAACATGCTAATGCAAATGTTGGAAACACAAGTTCTGTACGTACTTCCTTTGAGAGTCGACTATTGACCATCAGTAAATTGAAAACTGAAGAGCGGTAAGAGAAATTGTCTCGATACAGGAAGAAGAATAAAATATATTTTGGCAAAAAAAAGGTATTAAAGACATCTCTAGAAAAAGTTCCTCCTCTTTATTAAAGTAGAATCTTTATAAGAATGTTGTTGATATATGGATGATATTTATGTTACACTTACACAATATGATGGGACACAATATGGCACGACTACATGGACTTAAATAATTGCATTGCATCTAAGCATGTTTGACACTACAATACTTGTAACTTGTTGTAGGAATAAAGCTAACATATCTCAGACCACGTGACAAATTGATTCACTATCTGATAAGACTTTCTATTCCAGGTTAGACTCAGTACATGTAACATCTTATTGGTTAGTAAAAAGCTCTTCGAGTAATAGGTTAGACTTAGTACATGTAACATCCTATTGGTTAGTAAAAAGCTCTCTACATATACTTAGCACACTTAAAAGTTTGATACAATTAGTTGGTTTCTTCTACTTAGTCATCGTTTTTTGTAGTTGTACAATTCATGAATTTTTGTTCCTCTATTAACATCATTTCTTCATGAAAATGCTTGTTGTTCCCTCTATTAACATTGCTTTTTCATGAATTGCACAACTACATTCATGATTTTTTTCCCTTTAATAATTTTTATTTGGTATCTGTCCTGAATAATAACAGGAGAAGAAGATTGCACCTGATAGAGGGGGTGGGTTTCGTGGTGATGGAATGAGAGTTCGTGGCAATTATGGAGGTGAGAGGGGTTATGGAAGAGGGGATTACAAAACATGGCAGAGTTTGGAATCCAGTCTAGTATTTTCATTTTTATGGGCTTGGTGGTGGAGTTTCTAATAAAGTGACAGCAGCAGCGGTAGCAACAGTAGCATCGGTAGCAACAGGAGCATTGGTAGCAACAACATTGGTAGCAACGACAGCAGTAGTAGTGACAACAACAGCAGCAAAAATTAGATTTATGTATTTGTATTATAATTGCAATCAATATATTTTTATTGATAAATTGTATTTTTTTTAAATGGAAACATAATCAACAATGTTTCTAAACTGTTGTAATATACATTATAACAACTTTTTTAAACATTGTAAAATTTATTTACGATACTTTTAAGCTATTGTTGATGTTATAATTACAACATACAAATATATATTACAATGTTTGCAAACATGATTGAATAAAATATACAACATTTGTTAAAAGTTGTATAATTGTTTTTTACAATATTTTTATACTGTTATAGAAAATCTATGTACAATGTTTACTAAACGTGGTATATTGTTTTGAACACAGTTGCAGAACGTTGTTGAAATTATATTTACAACACTTGTAATACGTTTATGAAAGTATTTTTTACAATACTTGCCAAATGTCATAGAAAGGCTTTTGTCAGATTTTATAAATTTTAACAATGTTTCTATATTGTTGTGGTAAGAACTTTTACAACCTTTTTACAACTTTCAAACAAACATTGTAGAAGATACTACCTCTTTTATAACCCTGGATATAACAACCTTCTATTAAACGTTGTAAAAGTTCTTTTACAACGTTTTTGCAAAGTTGTAAAAAAGATTTTTTCTTGTAGTGGAGTCAGATGTATAGCAGCATGGCTTTAAGTATAAGTGGAAGATTTGTAACAGTATACTGAAAAGCAATGCTTTGAGTATAAGTAGGAGATTGTTAGGGTTATATACTAAAAGCATCACTTTTGTAGTAACCTTATTTCCTTAAATTTTGAATGAGAATCATATGGGTAAATGTTTGCATATTGTATTTGTTGCAAGTGTTAATGCAAATGTCTGATATTCTATATTGTAGATAATGTGGTGTGTGGTATCACGCAGAAGATCATATTATCAGTTCCCTATGGAATATATAAATAGTTCACAACCTAGATGGACTTAGACAATCTATTGAAAAGGTTGTAGTGTAATCTAGTATTAGTCTATCTTGACTATAGGTTTACACTAGTACACTTTGTGTGTATTGAACATGACCACTTGAGATTATTCTCTTTGTACTGACTACATAAGAGAACAAACACCTCTGTTATATCCGGATTAAGAACATAAGCATCCATAATAACAGAGGTGTTTGTTCTCTTATGTAGTCAGTACAAAGAGAACAATCTCAAGTGGTCCTGTTCAATACACACAAAGTGTACTAGTGTAAACCTATAGTCAAGATAGTCTAATACCAGATTACACTACAACCTTTCCAATAGATTGTCTAAGTCCATCTAGGTTGTGAACTATTTATATATTCAATAGAGGATTGATAATATGATCTTCTGTGTGACACAACTCACCATATTATCTATAATATAAAATATCAGACATTTGCATTAACACTTGCAACAAATACAATATGCAAACATTTGCCCATATGATTCTCATTCAAAATTTAAGGAAATAAGTTTACTACAAAAGTGATACTTTTAGCATATAACCCTAACATTCTCCCACTTATACTCAAAGCATTGCTTTTCAGTATACTGTTACAAATATCACACTTATGCTTGAAGCCATGCTGCTACACATCTGATTCCCATTCCCTCAACATGACTATCAAAAGCCTTAGCTGGTAAGCTCTTTGTAAAGGGATCAGCTAGATTGTCGGCTGATGCTATCTTGATCACAGCAACTTTTCCTTTCTTTACGAAATCTCGTATCAGGTGGTACTTACGCTCAATGTGTTTGCCTGTCTTATGGGCTCGTGGTTCCTTCGAGTTTGCCACTGCACCACTATTATCATAATAAAGTGTAATAGACTTAGGCAAACTAGATACCACACCCAAGTCTAACAGAAAGTTTCTGAGCAAAACCGCTTCTTTGGCTGCCTCAGTGGCTGCCACATACTCAGCTTCCATGGTGGAATCAGCAATACATTTTTGCTTGATACTCCTCCACACAATGGCTCCATCTCCCAAAGTAAACACATAACCTGAGGTAGATTTCCTGGAATCCCTATCTGACTGAAAATTTGAGTCTGTATACCCCAAGGGAACTAAACTATCTGCCTGGTAAACTAGCATATACTCTTTAGTCCTTTTCAGTTACTTCAAAATATGTTTTACGGCAGTCCAGTGCTCTTGTCCTGGGTTAGACTGATATCTGCTGACCATGCCTACGGCAAAGCAGATGTCTGGTCTCCTACATAGCATTGCATACATTAAGCTTTCTACTGCTGAAGCATAAGGAACTGCCTTCATGTTCTCTATCTCTTTAGGTGTCCTCGGACACTGCTCCTTTGACAGAGCAATTCCATGTCTAAAAGGTAAGAAACCTTTCTTAGAATTTTGCATACTAAAATGAGTTAGTACAGTATCGATATAGGAAGCTTGGGATAAGTCCAACATCCTTTTCTTGCGATCTCGTAGAATTTTGATCCCAAGGATGTGACCTACTTCTCCTAAGTCCTTCATATCAAACTGTTTGGATAACCATACCCTTACATCAGATAATACCTTCACATTGTTTCCAATGAGCAAGATGTCATCCACATAAAGTACTAGGAACACCACCACGTTTCCGTCACACTTTCTGTATACACATGATTCATCCTGACATTGATCAAATCCATAGGATTTTATCACCTGATCAAAACAGATGTTCCAAGATCTGGAAGCTTGCTTAAGTCCATAAATGGACTTTTTGAGCTTACAAACAATATGCTCCTGGCCCTTTTCAATGAACCCGTCTGGTTGCTTTATATAGATGTCTTCCTCAAGACTTCCATTAAGGAAAGCTGTCTTGACATCCATTTGCCAAATCTCATAATCGAGATGAGCTGCAATAGAAAAAAGAATCCGGATAGACTTAAGTATGGCTACTGGAGAAAAGGTTTCCTCATAATCGATACCCTCTCTTTGAGTAAAACCTTTTGCAACAAGCCGAGCTTTAAAGGTTTCAACCTTACCATCTGATCCTCTTTTTCTCTTATAGACCCACTTGCATCCAATGGCTTTTACACCAACAGGTGGTTCTACAAGCTCCCAGACCTGATTGGAATCCATAGATTCTATTTCAGATATCATTGCTTTTTGTCAAGACTCTACATTTTTATCTTGGAGTGCTTCGTTGTAGGTATAGGGATCAAAATCTTGTTCCTCAGGGACGAAGTCTGACGACTCTTCCAAGAACATATATCTATCAGGTTGTATCACAACCCTCCCACTACGACGATGCACTATCGGTTGTGGTATAACATTTGTGACACGTTGTGCAGTTAATTATGGTTCATCCTCTTGTACTGTTGGTACTGAAGTACTTGGTGTCTCACCTCTCAGTTCTTCTAGAACAACTCTACTTGTGGGTTTATGGTTCATCACACAGTCTTCCTCTAAGAATCGGGCTTTGTTGCTAACAATGACCTTCTGATCCTTAGGACTATAAAATAAACGTCATTTTGTTCCTCTTGGATAGCCTATAAACAAGCGTACTTCTGTATGAGATTCTAACTTATCTGCTTTTCCATTCAGCATATGTGCTGGATTACCCCAAATTCGAACATGTTTCAAACTAGGCTTACGCCCAATCCACAGCTCTGTGGGAATAAGAGGTACTGACTTAGAAGGAACCAAATTCAAAATATAAGCTGCAGTCGCTAAGGCATTTTCTCAAAATGAATCTGGTAAATTCGAATAACTCATCATTGATCTAACCATTTTCATAAGAGTTCTATTCCTTCTTTCGGCTACACCATTCTGCTGGGACGTTCTAGGTGTAGTCAATTGGGATGTAATTCCAGCCTTTAATAAATAATCCTAAACTCTTCAAAGAGGTACTCGCCACCACGATCTGATCGTAATGTCTTGATACGTTTTCCGTGACGTTTCTCTGTTTCAGCCTTGTACTCTTTGAATTTCTCAAAGCACTCAGACTTACGGCGCATCAAATAAATGTAACCATACCTTGAATAATCGTCAATATATGTAACAAAATATTCAAAGCCACCTCTAGCTTGGATAGTCATGGGTTCACACAAATCAGAATGAACCAATTCCAATACATCTTTAGCCCTATACCCCTTTGCCGTAAAAGACATTTTGGTCATTTTACCTTCCAAGCAGGATTCACAGACTGGTAGTGCGTCCACTTCTAATGAACTCAAAGGTCCATCTTTAACCAGTCTTTGAATCCTTCTTAGGTTAATATGCCCTAATTGCAAGTGCCAAAGATATGTTTGGTTCATACAAGAAGGTTCCTTTCTCTTATTTAGGTTAGATGACATATTATTCATTTCCATAAGTTGCATTGTGGGCGAAACAGGATTAATGACATACAGATTATCAACTAATGCACCAAAACAGATAAAATATTTATTCTTTCTAATAACAATATTGTCATTAAAATAAACTGAATATCCATCCTTAACTAACATAGAAACATAAATTAAATTCCTTCTAAGTGAAGGTGCATAAAGACAATCTCTCAATGTCAAAGACTTATTTCTGCCAAAAGATAAAGTAACATCTCCTAATGCAACGACCGCTACTTTTGTAGCGTCACCCATGAACAAGCATATTTCTCCATCACTGAGCTGCCTGGTTTCCTGGAACCCCTGTAATGTATTGCAGACATGATTAGTGGCTCCACACCATGTGCAAATAGATAACACGGCTAAACATGTTTCAAATACTAGTAAATGATATATACCTTCTTTGTTTCCTTGTTTGAGAAGTAGACAGTCAGTCTTCCAATGTCCTGACCCTTTGTACTTGAAACATTTGCCTTTCGGCTTTTTTACAGCGCCTTGAGGTCCCATGCCCTTCTTTGCTGAGTTTGCCTGTTTCTGAATGTTATTCTTCTTCTTACCGCCTTTTGACTTAGAAGTAGAAGCCTTTTTATTAACAAAAATATGACCACTCCGCCTAAAGAGAGATTCAGCATCCTGTAGCTCTTTTGTAAGTTCTGCCAAACTATACAACCTTTTGTTCATGTTGTAATTAAGGCAGTGTCACGACCCGCACCCACTATGAGGGTACAAAAACGTCACAACGCCCAGCCTACGCCGCAGTGTCGGCGGTAGAATGCTGTCCTAGGTCAACATACATCTAGCAATATAATACTAAGCTGTAAATGAACTCAATCACAACTAAGGAGGAAGAAACACGATATGATATAGAACTCAAGGAAATACTGAAGATAGAAAAGTCTAAGATAATATCCCAGCAAATATCCAGAGTACATATCTCAGCTACTGAATAAGAAAGAATATATACAACTCAACATCTCTGAACAGAAGTAAATCTAGCTAAACAGTCTCAAGACAACAAGAAAATAAGATAAGGCCTAACTAAACTAGTCTAGGCAGTGGGGTGATGTCCTCAGCTAGAGCTGTCCCGTGAAAGGCATCCTCCCAGGCCTCCTCCTCGTCCTCTGTAATATTTTCAACAGGTCCAGTCAGGACATGAGCGAGTACAGTACATCTCAATAGTTCATAGCAGGTTAGAAAATATAATCATACAGTAAAGTAAGATATAGATACTGAAGAAATGCAGTATGTAAACAGAGAGAGAGAACTGTAATAGAATATC
Source organism: Iris pallida (assembly GCA_029216955.1). Classification (NCBI taxonomy): domain Eukaryota; kingdom Viridiplantae; phylum Streptophyta; class Magnoliopsida; order Asparagales; family Iridaceae; genus Iris; species Iris pallida. Next base: position 1,009,068 of record JANAVB010031219.1, read on the forward strand.
TACTATAAGTAAAGAGCTACCAGTGACTAGTGATTTAGAGCACAAAGTCGACATATGAACGGCTTGATTTGTACATGACTATACTAAAGAGGCGTACATGGCTATTCTACTTTAGAATTATTCACATGGCTATTTATACTCTCCGTACCTCCAATTAATACACAAGGATCCACACAAGTTATGTTACGTACATGCTTCTATGTAACAGCCCCCGAAGGGTAATAAGCCCCCATAGGGTGATATGCCCCCAAAGGGTGATAAGCCACCGAAGGGTGGTATGCCCCCAAAGGGTGATAAGCCCCCGAAGGGTGATAAGCCCCCAAAGGGTGATACATAGTAGTCCCATAAATGGGGATTCTGATAGACCCAATAAATGGAATAAGGATTCAGAGAAGACTCTGTGATCATATGGGTATATGTCACAAGTGATCAAAGAACCAAAGAAGCATATGATACGCCATGTAAGTGAAACACACAGAACATAGAGTACCCGATGCTCCCTGAAGGGATAACATCTCAAGAAGGGATCCATATAGTACTAATCCGTGTGACCAACGTGACAGTATCAAGTAAAGTAATTTAATGCAGGAAATAATTCTAAGCAGGATATGAAATGATCAGAGAATGTACTCGCCTGGTATCTGAATGTCTGAAGTAAAAGTACTGTCCGAGATGAGGTACCTGACTCCTAGTTAGAGCAACACAAGTCACAACAAGTCCAGAATGATAATGAAATGCACTACAATGCGTTCTACATGAATCTAGGTCAATTTAGACCCAAGTCAACTCTTGGTCAACTCTGGTCATCCCTAGAAGTCAAACTAGGTCAAACTAGTCTATACTAGTCCAATCTAGGTCTGACAAGACTATTCTAGGTTCACTAAGCTAGTCCAGGCAATACCATGTCAAGCCCACCCATACACACATTGGTATATAGGTTATAATCTAATATAGAGTATATAACCTGTAGCCTCTATACCCTATTACCCATATATCATAACACATATATTACACAATATTATATATATACATACATTCACACCATCCTATATATGACTAATATATGTAGGAAACTAATATATCTATCCTATAGCCTACTAGATACATCACTACATACACCATATCAAATAATACATATATAAACACAATACCCATATCAGGAAACTTATAATTATCACCAAGCATATATATATATATATATATATATATATATATATACACATACACAAGAAGGGAGTGAAGGGAGACACAAGTGTACTAGTGTATGTGTGTGTGTGTGAAAGAGGAGTGATGGTGTGACTGTCAACTGACAGTGAAAACAATTCCTGAAAACAGTGCCATAACTGTGCAATGGATGTGTGTGCATATATTATGAACAGTGTATACATGTGTATGTGTAGAGTGCATTGTGTGTGTGAGAGAGCCATGGTGAGGAACAACCCATATATCAATCCACAGTCCAATAAAATCAAGTATGGACAGTTCAAAACAGGAACTGCTATCCCAGGTTATGAAGAGCACTAATCATGAAATGAATTCAGTTTATAATCAAGATAATACCCAACTTAACAGTTAGAACCCAAGGTTATCAAAGGAAAAAAAACTGGAATCTCAGTTTACAGTTAAGAAGGGAAACACTAACTCTATCATAACAGGAACCAATTTAAACTAGTAACCATATCTCAGGTTTGTACAAACTGGGAACACCATCCCATAGCAGTTATCAGTTTTTAGAAGAATTTAAACCCAGCATCCCATATTAGTTTTAAGAGAATGAACATCCATAAATCAGTCACAGTTTTTAAGAGGAACAACATTGCAATATTGAAAAGAATTTCTGTTTAGGCAATGGGGTCTCAACGTTGAAATGAAAGGAAGAAATTCTCAAGTTTAACATTCCAACTCAGTCCAACATTTTTAACATTCAACCAACCTTTATTTACAATCTAATGAAGAACTAAACTCAAGTTCAGTCAATGCACAGGGAAAGGAAATCAATTAAAAAAAAACATAAACTATTCATAGCTAAACTAAGGAGCAACTCAGTTAGCAGTGCAACCATTCCCTCTTCCAGTTTAACAGTGAAAGTTAACAGTGTATAGGAAAGGAAGGAAAATCAGTTTGCAGTAAACAATCATTGAATTCAAGTAAGGTAAGCTCAGGTTTTATACATTAACATGAATCAAAATCAGTCTAATCAATATGGTTTTGAATATCAAAATTCAGGTTGTTAAACAGAGGTTCTCAGGTTTCAAGGATGAATCCTTCATTGAAACAATTAAAAAGGAAATCAATTTACAGTGACATTTACACACAGGAATGGTTTAACTAGTCCCTGGTTTTCAAAGCACTGGAATCACCAACAAATCTCAGGTTTTAAGAACTGAACACAACTAAAACCCAACTCAATAATCAGTTCAAAATCTGAAATCGACTAACCCACATACCAATTTTATATCACACATACCAACCCAAATCTTGAATGAAAACACTTAGCTAACATGAAATGAAACATGTGGGGATCAATTTAGTTGAGGAACACACAACAACAGGGAATTAAAGGTTGAAAAAGAAACTGGAATGTAGGTATCAGAGCTATGTATCAGGATTTTCAGTTCAATCCTAAAAGTCGAGCCAAAGTTCTATCAAAACCCAACAAATATGTAACCCTATAAAATTAGAGGTTAAACATGATATTTAGGATCCAAACAATCATTAAAACATAATTTAAAAACATTTAAAAACGATTAACATCAGAATACAAATCCAGAACACTCGACTACACAGTGTATTCCCCGTGCACACGGAATTGCGTGTCCGACATGACACGAGGACTCGTGAAACTTTGTGAGCCTCGTATCAGACAGTGCCCCATGCTATGTGTCTATTTTCACGTGTCGAAGTGGTGTATCTTGCGTGCAGTAGCCCCCGAGTAGCAGGGGAGCTACAGTACCGCGCGCACGCACCCGCACCCGCGTGTTCCCGTGTCCCCCATGACTCGACACGACACAGAAATTACCACACGACACTGGAAATCCTTAAGCGACACCTAGGGCTAATTTCCTGTTCATTTAGAATCCAAAAACTCGAACGAAGTATCCTTTGAGACATTTCGTCGAACACCTAGAACTGACCCCTAATACGTGTCCGATACGGACACGAAATGGGTCCAAAATCTAGGGTTGGCCTATCCTACAGTTAGGTTAGGGCTAGGGCATCCCTAAAATGATTTTTAACAGAATTTAGGAGCAAAGGAAAGGATTATACCTATATGTGTACAAGCTCTCAAAAAGCCCCAATGAGAATGATTCCTCAAACCACCAAAAGCTCTCCAAATTGATTCCTCCCTGTGAAAACTTATTACCAACAGTAAGAACAATAGATTTAGGTCCTATTGCAATTTGTTTGAGGGAGAAAGGGTTTAAAATGAATTTAATATGAATTTTTGAAGATGGAACTCACCTCTTTCTAAAAAACTTGGATAAACCCTAAGAGAGAGGCTAGCCCTAATTCCTAGGAGGGGTTTTATAGAGGGGGGGCTGCCTAGTGGCTGGCCAAGAGTTTAGATCTAGGGTTTAACTTGGTTGGGTTGAGTCCCTAATGTTTTAAGTCATGGTCATGACTTGTGACTTTACAAGCCATTCTTAGATCAAACTAACTCCTAATTGCCCCAAACTAATTCCAATGAACTTGAATTTACTAACTTAGGTCATACTAGGGTTTCTTAACCTAACCAAGGTGTCCTAACCTAGGTTAGCCACTAGGTTACTCTCCTAGTCAACACTAGTCAACCCTCATTCAAACAATTCCAAAATAAATTCTAAAAAAATTCTCATAAATTCAAATAAATTATAATAAACCCAAATAACCCTAAAATATCAAAAATACCCTAATCACATGGCTAGGCTCTAGGATAGGCAGTCTCTACTATTCACTAGCAAAACACCAAAAATTACAAGTCATGAATTTAAATAGTTTAAAAATAATTAAAAATCACTAAAAATCATAATATGAAATAAATATCATTAATTAATAATTATAATTACAAAATTTCAAAATTACCCTCTTCTGGAAAATTGGGTGTTACAATCCTATCCACCTTATAAAAATTTCGTCCTCGAAATTAAGATGGTAGCAGGCCTTCTAGGTTAAACCCCCAGCAATCATAGTCTCAGAATCTATCTTAAATTATACAGTTGAAAAGTGTAACCTATGGGGTCATGGCATACAATATTAGTCTGGGGTCTCATCTAGTTATACCAACCATGCTACAGTACTAGGCAATCACAAGGTATCAAAACATACAAGCAAGGAATGCATCAAAATTCTCAAAAAGGAATTCTAAGGTTAGGTCAACTCACCTCCAGCTAGGTCTGAGAACTAGAACTCTCTCCTGGAAGCAGGGCCCTGGTTGGGGCAGGTATAGCAGGGCAGTGCTGCACCCAGTGTGCAGCTGAACCACAGACTAGGCACAATCCTAGTCTTTTTCTACAGTTGTTCCACTTGTGTCCAGACTTCTTGCAGTAGGCACAGATAGGCTCTGGCTTAGCTGGCCTCTGCTGGACAGGAGACTGGGCTGGGTATGATGATATAGGCTGGATAAATGGGTACTCCTCAAACTCTGGGTAGGACTGGGTACTGCTCCTCGCCCTCTTGGAGCTAGGCTCTCCTCCTAGAAGCACAGAGTCCCGAAGACGTAGCAACCTCTAGATTTGCTCCCTCATGGCCTCCTCAGGAGCTCTTTGTGACTCCATCAACCTTTCTTGGAAGAATACAAACACCTGGGCTGCATCAAGTAACAAACCTCCGGGTGGTACAGTAGGGAGTACAGAGGGTAGGAAAGGGCTCTAGGTCTCAGGAAAATCTGCAGCTCTCTCCTGAACGACAGGAGATAAAGGAAGACTCTCTGGCGAGGCTACCACCATCTCCTCAATGGCAGGAGGTGCCACCACCCCCTGATCAGATAGAGGGATAACTATCTCCTGAACAGTAGGGGTGGAGGCACGCTCTCAGTAGCTGCAGCTGCTCTCAGGCGACGGGCTCGGGTCATGGGTGCCATACTGAAAGAAAAGAAAAGAAAATAAAAATAAATCAATCATCAAGGCTAAAAACTAGTAAATATCAACAAAGGAGAACTAGCTACAAGAATCACTATTTAAAGCCAGGCTATACTATCATTCTTAAGACAAGGGCCTAATCACAAATCATCAAATTATCACACTAAGAAAGAACTACATATGCATAAGCTCTATAAAGCTAAAAGATCTCTACTCCTAAATTATTTGATGATGGAAAACAATTATAATAACTGGAATGAAGGTAGAGACGATATATTTAAGAACCTTTCCAAGATACAATCTGATAATCATATGCGTCTGTCCAAAAATCATGATACTCAGAATCCTCGCCACGCTAGTAAGCAAGGCTGCGATAAATGGTAGAGTCCATAACAGGGGCATGCACCTCTATAATCATGTCGTATAGAATTCTCGCTATGCCGACTAGTATAGCTGCGAGAAATTCCAAATCTCATAACCAAGATATGTACATCCGGAGTCAGGTCTCTATGTTTCCGCCACGCCAGCTAATATAGCTGCGATAAACTCTAAGTCCCATAACCAAGCAGACGTTTACCATCCCTGTATTCCCGTTGACATATGTTATCAGAAAATATCATAACTTAGGCCATAAAAATTCATCTCGATAGGAAAGTCAAATCAACAATGATCCAACAAAATCAAATTCAATAATCAAGGAGTGAGAGCAACAAATCAAGGTAAATGATTCAAATTGAAGTTTTAAATAAGATTCTCTAGGATCGTCCCAGGAATATTTCAAGGAATCCTAACTGTGATTGGGTACTACCAAATATATCCTAGTTCTACTGCAGGCTGTAGTGGTACTCTAGTTCGAATACTACTACATAAACTCGACCTGCATGGGCCACCACTAAAAACTTGTCACGACCCGCACCCACTATGAGGGTACGAGAACGTCACAACGCCCAGCCTACGCCGCAGTATCGGCGGTAGAACGCTGTCCTAGGTCAACATACGTCTGGCAATATAATAATAAACAGTAAATGAACTCAATCACAACTAAGGAGGAAGAAACATGATATGATATAGAACTCAAAGAAATACTGAAGATAGAAAAGTTTAAGATAATATCCCAGCAAATATCCAGAGTACATATCTCAGCTACTGAATAAGAAAGAATATATACAACTCAACATCTCTGAACAGAAGTAAATCTAGCTAAACAGTCTCAAGACAACAAGAAAATAAGATAAGGCCTAACTAAACTAGTATAGGCAGTGGGGTGATGTCCTCAGCTAGAGCTTTCCCGTGAAAGGCATCCTCCCAGGCCTCCTCCTCGTCCTCTGTAATATTTTCAACAGGTCCAATCAGGACAGGAGCGAGTACAGTACATCTCAACAGTTCATAGCAGGTTAGAAAATATAATCATGCAGTAAAGTAAGATATAGATACTGAAGAAATGCAGTATGTAAACAGAGAGAGAGAACTGTAATAGAATATCTACTATAAGTAAAGAGCTACCAGTGACTAGTAATTTAGAGCACAAAGTCGACATGTGAACGGCTTAATTTGTACATGGCTATACTAAAGAGGCGTACATGGCTATTCTACTTTGGAATTGTTCACATGGCTATTTATACTCCCCCGTACCCCCAATTAATACACAAGGATCCAAACAAGTTATGTTACGTACATGCTTCTATGTAACAGCCCCCGAAGGGTGATAAGCCCCCAAAGGGTGATATGTCCCCAAAGGGTGATAAGCCCACGAAGGGTGATATGGCCCCAAAGGGTGATAAGCCCCCGAAGGGTGATAAGCCCCCAAAGGGTGATACATAGTAGTCCCATAAATAGGGATTCTGATAGACCCAATAAATGGGATAAGGATTCAGAGAAGACTCTGTGATCATATGGGTATATGTCACAAGTGATCAAAGAACCAAAGAAGCATATGATACGCCATGTAAGTGAAACACACAGAACATAGAGTACCCGATGCTCCCTGAAGGGATAATATCTCAAGAAGGGATCCATATAGTACTAATCCGTGTGACCAACGTGACAGTATCAAGTAAAGTAATTTAATGCAGGAAATAATTCTAAGAAGGATATAAAATGATTAGAGAATGTACTCGCCTGGTATCTGAATGTCTGAAGTAAAAGTACTGTTCGAGATGAGGTACCTGACTCCTAGTTAGAGCAACACGTCACAACAAATCCAGAATGGTAATAAAATACAATACAATACGTTCTACATGAATGTAGGTCAATTTAGACCCAAGTCAACTCTTGGTCAACTCTGGTCATCCCTAGAAGTCAAACTAGGTCAAACTAGTCTATACTAGTCCAATCTAGGTCTGACAAGACTATTCTAGGTTTACTAAGCTAGTCCAGGCAATACCATGTCAAGCCCACCCATACACACATTGGTATATAGGTTATAATCTAATATAGAGTATATAACCTGTAGCCTCTATACCCTATTACCCATATATCATAACACATATATTACACAATATCATATATATACATACATTCACACCATCCTATATATGACTAATATATGTAGAAAACTAATATGTCTATCCTATAGCCTACTAGATACATCACTACATACACCATATCAAATAATAAATATATAAACACAATACCCATATCAGGAAACTTATAATTATCACCAAGCATATATATATATATACATACACAAGAAGGGAGTGAAGGGAGACACAAGTTTACTAGTGTATGTGTGTGTGTGAAAGAGGAGTTATGGTGTGACTGTCAAGTGACAGTGAAAACAATTCCTGAAAACAGTGCCATAACTATGCAATAGATGTGTGTGCATATATTATGAACAGTGTATACATGTGTATGTGTAGAGTGCATTGTGTGTGTGAGAGAGCCATGGTGAGGAACAACCCATATATCAATCCACAGTCCAATAAAATCAAGTATGGACAGTTCAAAATAGGAACTGCTATCCCAGGTTATGAAGAGCACTAATCATGAAATGAATTCAGTTTATAATCAAGATAATACCCAACTTAACAGTTAGAACCCAAGGTTATCAAAGAAAAACAAACTGGAATCTCAGTTTACAGTTAAGAAGGGAAACACTAACTCTATCATAACAGGAACCAATTTAAACTAGTAACCATATCTCAGGTTTGTACAAACTGGGAACACCATCCCATAGCAGTTATCAGTTTTTAGAAGAATTTAAACCCAGCATCCCATATTAGTTTTAAGAGGATGAACATCCATAAATCAGTCACAGATTTTAAGAGGAACAACATTGCAATATTGAAAAGAATTTCTGTTTAGGCAATAGGGTCTCAACATTGAAATGAAAGGAAGAAATTCTCAAGTTTAACATTCCAACTCAGTCCAACATTTTTAACATTCAACCAACCTTTATTTACAATCTAATGAAGAACTAAACTCAAGTTCAGTCAATACACAGGGAAAGGAAATCAATTCAAAAAAAAACATAAACTATTCATAGCTAAACTAAGGAACAACTCAGTTAGCAGTGCAACCGTTCCCTCTTCCAGTTTAACAGTGAAAGTTAATAGTGTATAGGAAAGGAAGGAAAATCAGTTTGCAGTAAACAATCATTGAATTCAAGTAAGGTAAGCTCAGGTTTTTTACATTAACATGAATCAAAATCAGTCTAATCAATATGGTTTTGAACATCAAAATTCAGGTTGTTAAACAGAGGTTCTCAGGTTTCAAGGATGAATCATTCATTGAAACAATTAAAAAGGAAATCAATTTACAGTGACATTTACACACAGGAATGGTTTAACTAGTCCCTGGTTTTCAAAGCACTGGAACAAATCTCAGGTTTTAAGAACTGAACACAACTAAAACCCAACTCAATAATCAGTTCAAAATCTGAAATCGACTAACCCACATACCAATTTTCATATCACACATACCAACCCAAATATTGAATGAAAACACTTAGCTAACATGAAATAAAACATGTGGGGATCAATTTAGTTGAGGAACACACAACAACAGGGAATTAAAGGTTGAAAAAAAACTGGAATGTAGGTATCAGAGCTATGTATCAGGATTTTCAGTTCAATCCTAAAAGTCGAGCCAAAGCTCTATCAAAACCCAACAAATATGTAACCCTATAAAATCAGAGGTTAAACATGATATTTAGTATCCAAACAATCATTAAAACATAATTTAAAAACATTTAAAAACGATTAAAATCAGAATACAAATCCAGAACACTCGACTACACAGTGTATTCCCCGTGCACACGGAATTTTGTGTCCGACACGACACGAGGACTCATGAAACTTTGCGAGCCTCGTGTCAGATAGTGCCCTATGCTACATGTCCATTTTCACGTGTCAAAGTGGTGTATCATGTGCGTAGTAGCCCCCGAGTAGCAGGGGAGCTACAGTGCCGCGCGCACGCACCCGCACCCGCGTGTTCCCGTGTCCCCCACGACTCGACACGACACAGAAATTACCACACGATACTGGAAATCCTTAAGCGACACCTAGGGCTAATTTCCTGTTCATTTAGAATCTAAAAACTCGAACGAAGTGTCCTTTGAGACATTTCGTCGAACACCTAGAACTAACCCCTAATACGTGTCCGATACGGACACGAAATGGGTCCAAAATCTAGGGTTGGCCTATCCTATAGTTAGGTTAGGGCTAGGGCATCCCTAAAATGATTTTTAACAGAATTTAGGAGCAAAGGAAAGGATTATACCTATATGTGTACAAGCTCTCAAAAAGCCCCAATGAGAATGATTCCTCAAACCACCAAAAGCTCTCCAAATTGATTCCTCCCTGTGAAAACTTATTACCAACAACAAGAACAATAGATTTAGGTCCTATTGCAATGGAAAAAGGGTTTAAAATGAATTTAATATGAATTTTTGAATATGGAACTCACCTCTTTCTAAAAAACTTGGATAAACCCTAAGAGAGAGGCTATCCCTAATTCCTAGGAGGGTTTTTATAGAGGGGGGGCTGCCTAGTGGCTGGCCAAGAGTTTAGATCTAGGGTTTTACTTGGTTGGGTTGAGTCCCTAATGTTTTAAGTCATGGTCATGACTTGTGACTTCACAAGCCATTCTTAGATCAAACTAACTCCTAATTGCCCCAAACTAATTCCAATTAACTTGAATTCACTAACTTAGGTCATACTAGGGTTTCTTAACCTAACCAAGGTGTCCTAACCTAGGTTAGCCACTAGGTTAGTCTCCTAGTCAACACTAGTCAACCCTCATTCAAACAATTCCAAAATAAATTCTAAAAAATTCCCATAAATTCAAATAAATTATAATAAACCCAAATAACCCTAAAATATCAAAAATACCCTAATCACATGGCTAGGCTCTAGGGTAGGCAGTCTCTACTGTTCACTAGCAAAACACCAAAAATCATAAGTCATGAATTTAAATAGTTTAAAAATAATTAAAAATCACTAAAAATCATAATATGAAATAAATATCATTAATTAATAATTATAATTACAAAATTTTAAAATTACCCTCTTCTGGAAAACTGGGTGTTACAGGCAGAAATTGTCAAAACTTTTAGGCAGAGTCCCGAGAATGATATCGACCTGGGATTCCCTATCGATTTCAGCTCCAAGGATCTCCATCTCATTCAGATGACCCATCATCTTGAGAACATGATCCCCTACTGGTGTACCCTCAGCCATTTTTGTATTCAACCAACACTTCATAGCAAGCTGCCTAGCTGCTCTACTCTGATGTCCGAAGAGTTCTTTGAGGTTATATATCATGTCATAAGCCGTGGCCATGGCCTGATGCTGATGTTGCAGTACATTTGACATAGATGCCAGAATGTAATACCGCACCATCTCATCTGTCTTTTTCCACTTCTTATAAGCCTCTTTGATCTCTTCATCAGAGTTAGCATCAGGCTTATGTGGGCATTCCTCAACAATTACATATTTGTACCCCTCAGCAGTCAAGACAATGTCCAGATTACGTTTCCAGTCAATATAATTAGGTCCAGTAAGTTTGTTTTCTTTAAGAATCACCATAAGTGGATTGAAAGAACCCATTTTTTTTTGAAATCCTGAGAATCACATAAATAAAAATTATGTAGGGCAAAAACTTTTTAAATTAATTAAATATTGATTCCTTCAAAACAATAATAAAAAATTTATCAACACATTGAACATCATGAATTTAGCATGCCACGATAGTGTGGACGTATACAAATTTAACTTTGTTCAAGTAGGTACTACCTATTAATTTTACTATCATGTCAACATAACTTTATGACAAATAGAATTAATATGTTGGTCTTGCTCTGGTCATACAAATAATAGCATTGACTCCGATGGTTGGATACCATTATTTGTATCTAAGTGTATACCATTACTTAATACTAAGTCTATTACCTTGTAATGAGTTCCTTCAGATGGAGAAGTGAGCACATACTAGGTAACTTTCTACAATTATCCCTAATGAAGTTTGTACTGGTGATCCATAATTATACTCATCCGATATGGAGGAAGGCACTAAAGCCAACGCGCAAGTATAATTACATCACCTACAAACTAGTAATAAAGACCATAGAATTTATACTAAATAAATATCCACTCCCACTTAGTTATTTAACAATGAGAGTTTTTCTACTAGTTGATATTATGTCTATGGTGTCCATTATTAATGTAGGCTTAGTTTTTCAAAAAAAAAAACATCCACACAATAATAAACATGCATAATCAGAAAAAGTAAAATGACAACAAATAAGAGAAAAATATCCAACTATTTTGGTCATCTTTCTTGCTCTGTCCTCAACTTTTCGAATCCAAAATCTGGCGCTGCACAGATCTATTCGAGGTTCAACCTGTCCGGTCAGGTCATAGGGTTTGGGGCAGTACCCTAATTTTTTATTTTATTTTAAGGTTTTGGCTGTCAATTCCTTTATCGAAAACCATCCGTCTGTCTCTGGACTGCTTAAAACCAGCATCTCGTCCGGCGTCAGAAACAACCGCTACCGCCATCACGATTGATCAAAAATAATTAAGATTACATCAATCCTATGCCTCCCAAAGGAGTTCACACATAATCTAGATTAAAAAATAAAATTATAAGCTCGATCAACCCTCGTAATTTTAAATATATCCACATCAACAACAATATCCACGACATGTCCGTGGTTTAAAACAATCACAAAATAAAACATGCATTGGACCATAATAGTTGGATATATGATGCCTGTAAAACTGAGTTAGAACAGATCTATATCTACCGACTATTACACAACGCAAGTTTTATTGGACAAATGGACGTATCAATCAATAGGCAGATCCAAAGTGGCTCTGATACCAATTGATGAAACTGGGGATTCCCAGGACCCTTACTTTGGTGTGCGTATTGATCGATAGAAAGTTAAACAGATTTAATACGTGTTCTAACCCTTCATAGGTGGAAACTAGGTTTCATGAATTATACCTGCGGCGGGAAGAAGATAAGTAGTTCCTGGCAATCTCGAGCGGACGACCCCAAGATCTTTTGCGCGTATTCCTTCTTCGAGTTTGACGTCGTGTGGGCGACGATATCCCAACATTTTTTTCTCCTTGGTAGCCCTCTCTTTCTCTCCTTACGTGAATCATAAATTTAGAGAAAGCTTCATATTTCTGATCAGTCATTTGGCGGCCAGAGAATAGAGGATATATATAGGTTACGGCAGGGACCATGAGGAGAAATTAGGGTTAGGCCTCCTAACGGATCTGGATATCCCGTGTTCAGTCCGAACACACAATCTAGGTCCATTAACAATGGCTCGGTCCACTAATAAGCTATTATTACACTACCTCCATAATCCCAAATTATGTTTGTGGGCTTATTTTATTATATGCTCGTTTGGCTCCCCATGTTAAGATATCGAATGTCCGTCGATCAAATTAAGTTACTGACAACTATATTGATTTGACATCTTTTATCCTTTAGTAGTACCGCTCAACTTTATTTGTCATGTCAGATATAATCCACCTGCCGGATTTACATGACAATCCTTATGAGCTCCTTAAGGGAACATCATCAACCCGATGTATCGGGACATGAATTCCATTTATAATCAACAGTCCATCATACATCCATTGTTATTACCCAATTCATAGAGGTTGTTGACCCATAATGAATCTCACTCTTTTATGAGTCAAATTAATACACATACATGTCTGTTATTATATCCGGATTAAGAGCACAAGCATCCATAATAACTGTGGTGTTTGTTATCTTATGTAGTCAGTACAAAGAGAATAATCTCAAGTGGTCCTGTTCAATACACACAAAGTGTACTAGTGTAAGCCTATAGTCAAGATAGACTAATACCTGATTATACTACAACCTTTCTAATAGATTGTCCAAGTCCATCTAGGTTGTGAACTATTTATATATTCCATAGGAAACATATAATATGATCTTCTGTGTGACACCACGCACCATATTATCTACAATATAAAATATCAGACATTTGCATTAACACTTGCAACAAATACAATATGCAAATATTTGTCCATATGATTCTCATTCAAAATTTAAGGAAATAAGGTTACTACAAAAGTAATGCTTTTAATATATAACCCTAACATATACAACAATGGTCCGGCTCTAGCAACTACAGTCGAAGCATCACGAACTCCTAGAACAAATAAAACTACCAAATCAATGTTGGTACTAATGGTATATCACACATGGTTTAAACTTGGTCATTAATATAGCAAATCTAGTTTATAACCAAATATGGCTATATATACTATATATAATATCATGCATCCTTATTAAAATAATATATTTATAAACATAAATTATATTATATTAATTCTGAAATAATTATTAAATATAATTCTAAATATTATCTATTTATACCATCTACAAGAAAGTAGAGTATCTAGTTAATACGTTTAACTAGTCTCGTAATATTGCCAACTTGTCGGGTCAATTGGAATAATATAATAATAGAAAATAATAGTTTTTAATTGTGAAATAAATAGAAAAAAGAATTATAATTATGGATTCATATCAAGAAGTACATGGTTTTTATTGTAGGAAAATATTTTGGAAAGTTTGGGGTTCAAACCAACTAGATTGAAATGCGATTTCGAGGTTCAATAGTTTATCCTACGAAAATGGATGCATAAATATATACCAAAATTAACGAGATCATTAGAGAGCATAAGAGGATGATAGAGGAGGGTGTAATGAAAGTTACCAATGATTTGTTTGATGTCGGAAAGCATCACAAGTCGACAGGAATATCCGTGCACAGAAATTGGTTCAATCTGGACCAACCTTCATGCAACACGTGCCATGGACAAACGGAGTGGATCCACATACTGTGGCTCTTGGAAATGGTAAAGGACACATAGGGACACGTATTAGAATAGGTTTTGTAGAGGTTTGATCGATAAAAAGTAAGTGAACAAGGGTTTGAATATGACCAACGTGCTAGTTCGCACAAAATTGATTTGCCGACTTGTTGGGGCTGTTTGGGGGCTTCGATGGGACTTTGGTGGCTTGGGAAGTTACTAGGAACGAAGGGGGACATGTTGGGGACATAGTGGATCTGTTGGTTGGGTTTAAAATGGACGAAAAGGGGTCCAAACAACTGCAGCGACTGGTTTGGGCGGAAATCAAAGGGGCTGATTGCAATTTTCGGTTTTGGGTTTAATGGGGGTGGTCGGCCCCTAGGTTTTGGTTAGATATATATAGAAAAAGAAGAGGAGAGGGTTAGGGTTTGAGGAGTAGGATTTTGGTAAGGTGTTGTGGAGTTTGGTGGCCCAAATCAAAAGATTTGATTGGATAGTTTCAAGAGATTTAAATGGGTTTCCTAACAAATAGTTGTCCTTAGAAAATGTTTATCAAACTAAAATTATATATATGACATTTATAACATAGTTAGTGTAAAATAGCTATTTTTATATGGATATAGAAATAAACAATAAGTTGACTTGCGAGCTCGTGAATCGAATACCTTTAAGCTCAGAATTGGACTTGGCTTTGTCAATTATCTAATGAAATTATTTTAGGCCAGGTTTCAAAATATTTAAAGTGTGTTTTTCAATTATTCATATTGTTCCTGATTTAAAAAAAATTAGGAGAGTTCATTTAAGGGGAATCCTAACCCTAAATAGGTGAACTTGAGGACTAAGAAAATTTGCTTGGTGATTCTAGGTAGAAGGCCTAAGAAAATTCTATGATAATTGAGAGAAGGAAGAGAGCTCATTGAAGATCTTGTAAGGGAGAGTGTACGATATTGTATTATTGTACTAAACTCTTATAAGGTTTCTCTTTATTCAATTAAGTCATTCTAACATTGTCCTGTGGGCGTAGACTAATGTTTGGCTGGACCTTGCTATTTTTTATGTTCTTGATTGTGTTATTTATTGTGAATGAGGTTTCATGTGTATCAGGATTGTTAAGAGGGTAGGATGTGGGAGTGGAAAGGGGAAACGGGGGAGGGGGGTATCATTCCCCGCTCCAGTAGGAGCGATCGTCCTCGCTAAGGCGTGATGCTGCGTGAGCCTAGATTGCGCTCACTCAAGGCAGGTTCCATAACGGACGATTACAGGCTAAGCGACGGGGTCGTCGCACAGAAGTCCTAAGCTGAAACATTTTTATAATAACAAAAATTTGAAGCAAAACACAAGTCATGCAAAATACTTTTATTGATATTGAAACAAAAATTACAATGTGACGCAAGGCCAAGATTACAATCACTCAAGCTCACTCTTCTCATATTACAAGTCACTCTGCTCTCTCTCATATCTCAATACAATTTGAGTAGGCCAGCGGAAGCTTTAGATAGGCAATGTCCATACATTATGTCCTGTATAAGTCCAGACCCTACGCGGCCGCACGCCTCGAATCGTTAAGGAACTCCGTGCCTCGACGCATCCAAGCGAGCTCTGCGTCACGAGCTTCTACCCGTGCCTGCACATGAAAACTGTGTGGGTGTTAGTACTCAACTGTACTGGTGGAATGAGCTTCTCGCCCACCTATACAAAACCAACACGTTCATTTACTTTGTGCATCATAATTCCTTTACGATTGT
The DNA here is from genome assembly GCA_029216955.1 of Iris pallida. Lineage (NCBI taxonomy): Eukaryota > Viridiplantae > Streptophyta > Magnoliopsida > Asparagales > Iridaceae > Iris > Iris pallida. The sequence goes on from JANAVB010031219.1 coordinate 1,025,178, forward strand.
CTTTCTACTCTTACCTTAGGATTAGTTTTAGGATATAGACTCTTGGCGTATTTGTGTCTCTAGACCATCTCCATGCCTTGCACTAGCAACTTACTTATACTTTGCCTTTTAAACCCTTCTCATGTCAACAACGTCAACTTATCAAGTCGTATTTGCCTTTCGACCCATATTCAGAGACGCAACTACACGATAGTACCCAATTTCTATGTGACCGTGCTACAAGTCCATTGTGCCATTAACGTGGTCGTATCATGAAACCTATTCGTGTGTCCATATTGAGGCCGTGCCTCGCAACTCAGTATGACTGAGCCATATTGCCGCCTCGCGGCCCTTGCTGCTTTAATCACCAACTGACCAAATCAAGACTTGTGAACTTAGTGTCACCTAACCAACTTTGCCTTGCGGCGATTCCTGACTTAAACTCGTAATGACTCAAATCCAACTTGTGCAACTCTATGCCAACAACTTAAGACTCGATACCACATCCCGTGCCGAAGCACGGTGTCTACATTGTAGCCAAATCTTAGGCCCAAACATTGTCTTCCAAAACGTACACACATTCAACTTGACACATTTCAAAGGTATACACGCGGATAGCCGCTATATGCCGACTCATCTATATGAAAGGTCACTAGTACCATAAGCTATCCTGGACTTATAGATTTGTTATTCGGCGACCATTTCAGCACAAGTAGCGAGTCCCGCTAAAAGTTCCTGAATAACCTGAGCAGTACCCCCAGCTCGGCTATACCGTATTTTCTCCTAGGCCGAAACGGTCCCATGGGGCCCAGGGATGCCGCTCATGAAAACTTTTACCTTGTCGACAAGTTGCCCAATGACCATGCAAGACTCGACTCGAACTGACGTCTCACACAGTCATTGTTCTTCTAATGTTATCATCTCTCCCAGAGCCAAATTTAATACTTCTCACATTTGAGACCGCCTCGATGACCCATGGTCGCGAGCATTCTTCTTTCTTGTCCTATTATTTCATTCGACTCAGGAACGACTATTTGAAAGCCCTCCTTCCAACTCAATTTAATCAATTGTGGCCCATGCCTTAAAAAGACTAAGTCCATGACAACGTGCCTTAAACCAACTTGAACTCTATGCGACACCACTGTCCAAGTCATACTCTATATGACAGGCCTTATGATCGTGAAACCAAGTAATATCGACAACCGTAGAAAACATGGGACAGTGCTTAGAATGTCTTTAATCGCCTAGAATCACTTAGCCTAACTTAATCGTACATCAACTTGACGAGCAAAGGCTGCGTCAAGCCTTGCGTCGACGGAATGTGCCGTGCATGCGATCGACTTTGAACAACTAAGTTATTTGGGTGCCTAGACTTATGCTACAAGCTGCACGATGTAACTTAGCTCGTGGGGTGAGCAAAGGCTATGCCAAGCCTTGGATGATGGGACCATGCATGCTTTATCAAGCGTTATGCGGGCGACGCCTATGACTTAGGCTAACTCTTAGCTTTGTGGCGAAGACCAACTTTTTTTTCTCCCAAGCCACGGAACGAAGGACCGAGTGTCAATTTCGAAAGCCATCGTGCAACACTTCTAAGCCGACCGTGGGACATTTTTCCATGTTCTAACTCAATCGACCCGACTTGGAATTATTTTCTTAGCTATGTGGATTCATCTCTTTTATTATCAAACCTACTTGTGCATTTGAAAACTTTCATTTTATTAGTACGAAGGTCAAGCTGAGGCAAGTTCACCGAAGCCGAGCGATGGGTCGCCTCGACTGAGCGATGACTTCGAGCAGCCGTTGCATGGCTAAATCCGAACGTCGTTGGCGTTTCGATTCCTCCGATTGACTGAGTGGGATGGGACACTACAGGGGGGGTTGGAGAAACTACATATGGGAGAGAGTTTAAGGGTATTTTGGATTTTTATTTTTTGATAACACTGGGCCAACGAAGGGACATTGTATACTTCATAAAATCTTGGTGTATGAAATAATAATATAGTTTTTTTGGTCAAATAGTTTGAAAGTTCACTCTAGATCGGACAGGTACTAGTTTTCATATGTCAGAATGGACTAATTTAAAAATATAACTGAATTTAGATAAACTCTTAGAAAAAGGTAAAGCTAAGTGTTTTGCCAACTTACAGTCCATACATGTGGATATAGATGAAAAAGAACCATGTCCAAGAGCTCGACTATGAAATAAATTAGACGGGGTTCTAAAATATGACATAAGCGTCTGTGCCATAAGTCGACAACAGACATGACGATAATAGCATGACTAGAACTCAAGGGTCGAGATGATGGAAGATGAATAAACTCTGGTACAACTGTCCATTCCTATGAACACTACCAGTCGTCTGGCCCGTACAAGGATCATTCACAGAACATGTGAGAGAATAAAAAACAATAGTAGACACATTCGCACAAATGCTACTAACTGATATGAGATGTAAAGTAAGATAGAGAACATGTAAAACAAAATGGAGACTTAAATTTAAAAGAAAAATGGAGCTAGATTAAATGATGACCAACTGAGAATCAGTGTGTAAAGGGAGAGTGGGTGTAATACTAGATAAGAGACTAAGATCAGAAGTCATATGATGAGAAGCACTAGAATAGATGCTGAGGAGCCAACAAAAATAGGTTGGCGCTGGAACTGAATCTCTAACCGAGTAAAATGATACTGAATATCTACCGCAATGAGAGAGAGAAAATGAGATGTATGTGTAGTATATGGTATATCTGAGGTATACTGAAAAGCGAGTCGAGGAGGAACCTTTTGTTTGTATCAGCTTGAAGAAATGAGTTTTTGAATGTGAATGCAATAGAAAGTAATTATCCACAAATTTATGGTCGTGAGAACAAATCAGACTAGACCGCTGACGAGCATAGCAAGTGATAGCAGAATGAACACCTTTCTGCAATAAGTACATGAAGGATGAGGATAAGTTCTAGAGGTGAGAGCACGGGCCTTCTCAGAAGTAAAAGATGGAAGAAAATCTCTGAACTATTCAGATAAAGACTTCTTTCTTTTCTGTCTTTTTAATGACTTGAGATTTTAATAATAAGAGAATCAATAGCAAGGCGTTATTTATGTCAAAGAGCAAAAGTAAAACCAACAGGTGCTTGCTTGCATGTTGTGGTTCAGCTTATGCCTAGGCAATGACATTTGGAGCCCCCAAATCCACTGTCACTTGTGCTCACTTCTCGAATTGTAGTTCTGTTGCTGAAATATTCGCAATAGTCCTCGTCAAACCATACAGGAATGTACCTTATTCCGGCAAGCTTGCAGATGGTTCGCCTGCTTCTTGAGGTTGAAAGCGGCTTCGAAATAGCCGTGCTGATCGACTCGACGGATCTTTGGAGGAGCGGCATGTAACATCCCAAATGTTACGCCCCGCCCGAGGCCCAGTCGCATAACCTTTTCGCGGACTAAGGTTACGCGGGAAGCTTCCAGAACATTCTAGAAGATGGCGGAAGGCTCTAGAAGATTGTGGATCTCTCCGGAAGGCCCAAGATCGTTCTAGGAGGCCCAAGAAGCTTCTGGAAAGCCCTTGAAGTTTCCTTTTATGTTGCTAGGGAATAATTCTGGAATATGCCATTCCAGTTATGGTAGAATGTAATAATCCTTGGAATATTCCTTCCAGGACTTTCCTTGTATTGCTCTATGAGCACTTATAAAAGGGGGAGGCTCTCATTTGTTCCTCACCACCTAAAATTGTAAGCATTCTCCAAGTCAATAAAGAGATTCTTACTAGTCCCATCTTTGCTCCACTATTCTATCTTAGCGATCTAGCTAAGTCGGGACGGGAAGGCTTGCACGAGTCTTTAAGGAGAAAGTCTGTGCGCCGCACGGGGAGAAGTGCTAGCAAAAACACTAAGTCTGTGACAAGTGGTATAAGAGCAAAGGTTCGATCGCCGTCATGTCTTCGACCGAAGCCATCATCAACGAGTATCCCGCACAACCCTCTTCGCCTAAGGAGAAGGCGAAGACTTCGAGGAAGGGCAAGAGCAAGGAACCGTCGGTGGAACGAGCTCTTGGCGAGTTGGCTGGCCGGGTTGAGATACTGGAGAAAGGCGTGATGGCCGTCGAGTATCAAGTGGAGCAGAACCAAATGGCTCACGAGGAATTCGCCCAGGGTTTGGAGGCGGATGTCGCCACGGCTATGACGGAGTTCCGAGAGCATCTCCGCGAGATGCAGGCCGAGTTTGAGGAGGAACAAAAGGCCACGAAGGCGGAGATTGCTGAACTACGCAAAGAGCTACAAACCAAGGCGGAGGTCCTCGAGAGGGCCATTGCTGGTGGTCCGACTCCGAGGAGGGAGTCGACGCAAAGGGTGAAGTATCCCGAACCCAAATCCTTCACTGGCGTACGAGACACGAAGGAGGTGGATAACTTCATCTAGAATGTCGAGCGTTATCTGAAGGCGGTCCGCATCGAGGATGAGACCGACAAGGTAAACACAGCGTCCATATATTTTTCTGATGATGCTACGCTGTGGTGGCGACGCAGGTGCATTGATATAGAAAAGGTACTCTGCAAGATCGAGACTTGGGAGGATCTCAAGAAGGAGATCAAGTCTCAATTCTACCCGAAGAATGTGGAGTATGTCGCAAGACGGAGTTTGCGTCAACTCAAGCACACCGGAACGATCAAGGAGTATGTGGCAGAGTTCACCCGCCTGATGCTCACCATTTCCAGTATGGGCAAAGAGGATCGCCTGTTCGCGTTCCTGGAGGGTCTACAACCATGGGCGGCACAAGAATTGCAGAGGCAAGATGTGTCAGATCTGAACACGGCTGTTGCGGCAGCCGAGAAGCTGATAGAGTATCGACGGAGCGATACCCCAAAGCCCAAGGAAAAGACCACCACCAAGTTCAATAGTGGGGGAGCGAAGAAGAACAGCGGAAAGGGAGGCCCGCCGCCGATGGACAAGCCGCAAGCAAAGCCTTCGACGGAGTGGAAGATCGAGTGCTATGTGTGTGGTAGAAATCACCTCGCACGAGACTGTCTGAACAAGGACATGAGGGTGAACGCAGTCCAAGGCGAGGAAGCCGAGGACATGGAGCCTAAGAAGGGGGCTCACATGGGTGTCCTGCGCCTGTTGAATGCTTTGAAGAGCAAGGCGGTAGTGTCCAAGACCCCGAATCGAGAGCTGATGTACGTGGACGTGAAGATCAACGGCCACAACACCAGGGCGATGGTCGACACGGGGGCAACCCACAACTTTATCTCGGACGCAGAGGTCCGACGCTTGGGTTTGACGCTAGAAAAAGACTCAAGCACGATAAAGGCAGTCAACTCTGAGGTGCGTCCCGTGCAAGGGGTGGCCAAAGGAGTGAAGATCCAAGTGGAAGATTGGACGGGTGTCACCAGTCTCACGGCAGCACCACTGGACGACTTCGACATGATCCTTGGGATGGACTTCCTCACTTCGGTAAAGGCGGTCTCAATGCCGCATCTGGGAGTCGTCGGGATCATGGAGGAGAGCTCTCCGTGCATGGTGACAACTGTACGAGGCGAGCTTACAAAGGGGAAGGCTCTCTCCGCATTACAACTTAAGAAGGGGATGCGACACGGAGAGATGACTTACCTTGCTGTGCTCAAGTCGGAGGAGACGCCCGTGCAGGGGGATCTTCCGCCTGATATCGATGACGTCCTTGTGGAGTTCGGGGACGTCATGCCGAAGGAGTTGCCGAAGAGGCTACCTCCGTGGAGGGAGGTAGACCATGCGATCGAGTTGGAGCCGGGCACGAAGCCGCCCGCCATGGCTCCATATCGCATGGCCCCGCCCTAGCTGGACGAGTTGAAGAAGCAACTCAAGGAGCTGCTGGACGCGGGATTCATCAGACCGTCAAAGGTCTCGTATGGTGCACCGGTGCTGTTCCAGAAGAAGAAGGACGGAAGCCTTCATTTGTGCATCGACTATCGTGCACTAAACAAGGTAACCGTCAAGAACAAATATTTCATCCCGTTGGTGGCGGACTTGTTCGACCAATTGGGAGGCGTGAGATACTTCTCTAAACTTGATCTATGCTCAGGGTATTATCAAGTCCGGATTGCGGAGGGCGACGAGGCTAAGACGGCATGCGTGACGAGGTATGGCGCATATGAGTTTATGGTTATGCCTTTTGGTCTAACAAATGCACCTGCGACTTTTTGTACTTTGATGAACAAGCTCTTTCATCCCTACCTGGATCGGTTCGTCGTGGTCTACCTCGACGACATCGTCGTGTACTCAAACACGATGGAGGAGCACATCGAGCATTTGAAGACTGTCTTCCAGGTGCTAAGGGAGAACGAACTCTTCGTCAAGCGAGAGAGGTGCTCATTCGCACAAGAAAAGGTGTCGTTCTTGGGGCACTGGATTGGGCGTGGCAAGATATAGATGGACGGCGCAAAGGTCCAGTCCATACGGGAGTGGGAGGCTCCCACCAAGCTGACGGAGCTGCGATCGTTCCTTGGCTTGGCGAACTACTACCGACGGTTCATCCGAGGATATTCTGCCATTGCAGCGCCTCTGACCGATCTGCTGCAGAAGGATCGGGCGTGGAGCTGGACGCCCCGATGCGAGGAGGCATTCGAGGCACTGAAGTGGGCTGTGACGGAGGAGCCGGTCTTGTCTCTACCAGACTACTCCAAGGCGTTCGAAGTGCATACGGACGCGTCTGACTTCGCCATCGGTGGGGTGTTGGTGCAGGAAGGACACCCCATCGCGTTCGAGAGCCGCAAGCTGAATGATACTGAGCAGCGCTACACGGTGCAAGAGAAGGAGATGACCGCGGTCGTGCATAGCTTGAGGACATGGCGGCACTACCTCCTCGGTACCAAGTTCGTGGTCATGACGGACAATGTTGCCACGAGCTACTTCCAGTCCCAGAAGAAGCTATCTCCGAAGCAGGCGAGATGGCAAGATTTTCAAGCCGAGTTCGACATAGTGTTGCAGTACAAACCCGGCAAAGAAAATCAGGTGGCCGATGCGCTTAGCAGGAAGGCCGAGCTCGCATCTGTGTGCTTGCTCAAGGGGGACATTCTGGACCATGTTCGAGTGGGAATCATGGAGGACCCACTAACACTGGCCATAGTGAAGCTTGCCAAGGAGGGCAAGACGAGAAGGTTCTGGCTGAAAGATGGACTTCTCTACACCAAGGGCGACAGGGTGGTCGTGCCTAGGTGGAGTGGCTTGCGGAGACAGCTGCTCAAGGAGTGTCATGACACAAAGTGGGCTGGACATCCGGGACAGAAGCGAACCTTGGCACTGCTAGAGGCCGCATACTACTGGCCTCGCATGCGCAAAGATGTGGAGGACTATGTTCGCACTTGTCTTGTGTGCCAACAGGACAAGGTGGATCATCAGAAGCCCGGGAACCAACTGGAGCCTCTTCCCGTGCCGAGTCGGCCGTGGGAGAGCATTTCGATGGACTTCATCTCCGCCCTGCCGAAAGTGGGGGCACTTGGGTCCATTCTCGTGGTGGTGGACCGGTTCTCAAAGTACGCGACCTTCATTGCTGCTTCGATGGACTGCACAGCAGAGGAGGCCGCGCGACTGTTCATCAGCCACGTGGTGAAGTTCTGGGACATCTCGGTCAACATTGTCAGCGACCGAGACCCCCGCTTCACGGGGAAGTTCTGGACGAAAGTGTTCAAAATCCTTGGGACGGACTTACTCTTCTCGACCAGCTTCCATCCGCAGACGGATGGGCAGACCGAGCGGGTCAACTCACTACTCGAGGAGTACTTGTGGCACTTTGTGAGTGCCAACCAGAGGGATTGGGTGCATCACCTCGACGTCGCTCAGTTCTGCTATAATCTTCAACGGAGCGAGTCGTTGCACAGCAGTCCATTCGAGTTGGTGATGGGTCGCCAACCGCTTCCCCCGCACACGCTGAGTGCGGGGTCCTCGAGTAGAAGCCCCGCGGCCAACCAGTTCACTTCAGATTTCAAGACAAAGGCGGACATTGCCAAGGCATTTCTAGAGAAGGCCGCGAGAAAGATGAAGAAGTGGGCCAACGCGAAGCGAAGGCCGGTTGAGTACACGGAAGGGGACATAGTGCTGGTGAAGCTACAACCGCAACAGTTCAAGGTATTCCGTAAGGTGCACAAAGGACTAATCCGGAAGTATGAAGGCCCCTTCCCCGTGCTCAAGAAGGTAGGCAAGGTGGCCTACAAGCTTGAACTCCCTGCCAAGCTGAAGATTCATCCAGTCTTCCATGCCAGTTGCTTGAAGCCGTACCATGAAGACTTGCAGGATCCCAGCACGGAGTTCCGAAGCGACCGACGACGACCATGACGACTTCCTTCGACAAGGAGGTAGAAGCCGTGCTGGACAGGAGGACCATTCGGCGACGAGGCGTGTCCCCGTATATGGAGTACCTCATCCGGTGGAAGGGCTTGCCTTACGGCGAGTCTAGCTGGGAACGTGCTGATACGCTGCATCAGTTCGAAGCCAAAATCCAGGCGTTTCTCAGCGAGCATGGTTGACGAGGGCGTCAACGCCTTAGGTGGGGGAGAATGTAACGTCCCAAATGTTACACCCCGCCCGAGGCCCAGTTGCATAACCTTTTCGTGGACTAAGGTTATGCGGGAAGCTTCCAGAATATTCTAGAAGATGGCGGAAGGCTCTAGAAGATTGTGGATCTCTCCGGAAGGCCCAAGATCGTTTTAGGAGGCCCAAGAAGCTTCTGGAAGGCCCTTGAAGTTTTCTTTTATGTTGCTAGGGAATAATCCTGGAATATGCCATTCCAGTTATTGTAGAATGTAATAATCCTTGGAATATTCCTTCCAGGACTTTCCTTGTATTGCTCTATGAGCACTTATAAAAGGGGGAGGCTCTCATTTGTTCCTCATCACCTAAAATTGTAAGCATTCTCCAAGTCAATAAAGAGATTCTTACTAGTCCCATCTTTGCTCCTCTATTCTAGTTTTCTTAGCGATCTAGCTAAGTCGGGACGGGAAGGCTTGCACGAGTCTTTAAGGAGAAAGACTGTGCGCCGCACGGGACGAAGTGCTAGCAAAAACACTAAGTCCGTGACAGACGGCTGCCGTTGATTGGCGAACGACCCCAGGATTTAAAAAAATACTAAATAATTCTGATACTATGAAACAAATCAACAATATCTATTTCATTAATGGATAGTGTAAAAAGTTATATATATACTAGTCATGTTCACGTGCGTTGCACGTATAAACAAATCAATGATAGAGTTCTTAAAGTATATAAAAATTTAAATTATATTAGAATTTTTGAAAATATAATTTGAATATATTTTAATATGATCTATTATGATTATTTTTTTAAATTTTGGATATGTGTTTGATTAGATAATATTATATAGTTAGTTTAAACATAATTTTAATTTTAAATATATTTTAGTATATGATGGTTTTTAATTTTTTTTATGTGAGTAAAGAAGATTCGGTAACCCACACAGAAAATAAGAGAGAGTTTATTTTCAAACTTTTTTTTTTTAAAGAAAAAAATGGTTGATGATATACACGGCTTAGACGGCTCACTTTTGAGCATATATATATAAAGGAAGAACAGATCCATATTCGTGTAGACGAACAAAGCTGTATCTGTATAGGAGACGAGGAAACTGAATCCGAATAGAGAATCTAATATCAATTCAAACTAATTATATCTTAACAAATACAATTCGCAACAGTTGAAATCGATGCAATTTTTTTTCATTACGAATGAGTTTGACTACATAAACTCAAGAACTCAAAATAAAAATACTTACAATATTAATGTGACACGTGACTTTCACTAATATATATTAAAAGTGTATTTAAATTACAACTTGATACCCTAAACTATCTAAAATGTTCAACTTGATATCCCCAACTTTGATAGATACTAACTTAATACCCTCAACTATATATATAATAATTTTATATTAATACCCAAAATTTTAAAAATGACAAAATTATCCCTCCCTTCCTAACCCACAACACCCCTCCCTCCTCCTTCTCCTGCAACACTCCCTCCGGCCGCGACCGACTCCCATACCAGCCCCGGCGTTCCCCGACGAACATCACGCCCCCGCCGCCCCGTGCCCGCGCGCCCCCGCGTGCCCCATGTCCCGTGCGCCCCCGCGCACCCCGCCATCCCGTGCCCCGCACGCCCCTGTCCACGCCTCCGCGTGCCCACGTATAGCACCCAGTTTCCCAAATGAGGGTAATTTTAAAATTTCATGTTTATAATTATTTTAATAATGATATTTAATTCATGATATGATTTTTGGTGATTTTAAATCATTTTAAAATTATTTAAATCAATGACTTGTGGTTTTGACGTTTTGCTAGTGAAACCCTAGAGACTGTTTGACCTAGTGCCTAACCATGTGATTATGATATTTTAATGTCATTTTTGGCCTAAGAATATTTTTTTGCATTTGACCTCTTTGAATTATTTTGATATTATTTTATTATTTATGATATTGTTTTGGGGTTATTTGAGTCGGGTTCGAATTTTAACTCAATCCGACTTGAAACGGGGACCCGGGGGTAGTTTGACTCTAGTGGGACCCACACACTAGTTAGGCATGGCCCACATGATATTAATTTTAGTCCACATGATAGAAATATTTTAGTTAGAGGTTAGACTAATTATTATAGATAAGGTTAGTGTGATTAGAGACTTTAGAATGACTAATTTAGCCCCAACCAATTAGCCCTTTCCTAATACTCATAGAATAGGTTAGTGGGGCATTTTGGACCTTACCATAATAGGACAAATAGCCCCATATGGCCAGCCACTTTGGGAGAGGATAGGCTCAAGTTCATTTCATTATTCTCATCCACACTCTCTCTCTTGTTCTTCCCCAAATTCCTAGAGAGCAATTCCTAGCAATTTCTCCACCAAATTCTTCCATTTCGCCACCAAATCTTCTTCTTTCCTTCTCCATTCTAGCCAATGAGGAAGCTACCCAAGTTTGGGAGGATTCAGAGCTCGTTCGTGTCCTTTTGGAATCTCTACGTGTCGGTGTCGCTCCGGGAAGGCTTTTCTTCGATTCGATCTACCGGAAGGTATAAATCCCTTCTCCTTTTCATTTTCTCATGCATATAGGTCTATTTTGAACCCATAGGAATGACCCCCATGGTTGTATCTCCATTTGTGTATATTTTGTGTCCATTTGGAGGTCATAGGAGTGTCCTTTGTGTTGTGGTTGTGTCCATGTGGGAAAATCCCAAATTTGGACACACTATGTGTTGTTGTTATGTATGAATGAATTATTACATGTTTAATCTCATATTTTTGTATTGGAGATGTGTTCTATAGTGTCTCATATATATATATTAGTGTAGAGAGTGAGTTCTTGATATATTATGTTATATACTTGTGTTCTTTTGTCTCAAACTACCAAAATCCGTCATGATTTTTATCCACGTTTTTAATTTCAGCCCAAACTTAGAAATGTCATAACTTCTAGCTCAAAGCTCGGTTTAATCTTTCGTTTTTTTAAAAGAAGTGTATTGAAGTTAGCTTTCCAAAAACATGTATTAATAGGCCTAATTCTTTCTGTAACTTTCTGGAGAATTATTTGAGTGTCAGCTGTACGAAAGACAAACGCGTTCTCGGTGTTTTTACGATTTCGGGAGTTTCCGAAAACGAAAACGCGATCCGTTTGAAGTTTCGGAAAGCTAACACATAGATCTATAACATACTTTAATCCTAAATTTTAATTCATGCTGAGATGGTACATTATTGATTATTAGTAGGAGTTACTATTCGGCATATGCATTTTGTGCACCCTTGTGTGTAATATAATGTTCTATTTGATTTTAATCCATGTTAATGTATATACATTATGTAATTAAATAGAGAAAGCAAGCATGAGTAAATAGTTAAATAAATGATGTATGAGGTGTAAGTATCCTATCTAATGTAAGCATGTATAAGTATGGCTTGTAATGAATATATAGGTTCCATAGTATGTAATGTATGGTACATATAGTGTTGCAAGAGAATAAATAAATGATGAATGAATGCAAGCATGAATATAATATAATAATAGATGTAATGTATGCAATATACAAGTTAATGAGATGTAATGTTCTATGTTAACACAAATCCTATATTACCTCATGTACCCCCTTACACTATGTTGACACTATCACACTTGACACATTGTTCACTTACACTTTGACACTCTTTGATATGTATACACTATGTATGCCCATTTAACTCTCACTTGTCCCTTTGCCATGTTCACATACACACACATAGCCTCTTAAATAAGTATTTATGAATATAGTTAACTTAGCTATGTATGTATATTACATATATGTTAGCATATTGTGTTGTAATATATAAGTTTATATAACCATTTGAAATACCATGATTATAGACCTAATGTTGAATACCAATATATGCATGTGTATATATGTGTAGACATATATAGCTTAAAGTAATAGATTACCTAGTGTATATCCAATGTGAATTTTTGCCTACTTGAGTATTGAATAATTGCATGCTATATAGAGTTGGATGTATGTTGGCTTGTATAGACTTGTATTGATGTGTGCTTGCTAGGATAGTCTTGGTTAGGCCTAGTAAGACTTACTGGGTTAGGATATGACCTAGTTTGACCTAGTTTGACTAGTGCAGTTGACTAGAGTTGACCAAGGGTTGACTTTGGCCTAGTTTGACCTAGATTCATGTAGAATGCATTGTAGTGCTTTATATTACCCTTCTGGACATGTTGTGACTTGTGCTGTTCTAATTAGGAGCCAGACACCTCTCCTCAGACAGTACCTTTACCTTGGACATTCAGATATCAAGCGAGTACATTCACTGATAGTTTTTATTGTCTTGATATCTACTATATCCGATTCAGTCGTAGTATTTTACTTGATTTCCGATACGACGGTTCACGGACTAGTATACGTCGGATCCTGTCATGAGATGTTATTCCTGGACTTTTTTGGTATATGGGTATGAGATATTTCTGTGTTCCTGTACTTATATAGACATTGGTTTGGGAGTGGGCTGGCCCCCTGCTCTCGAACCTTGTGTCATGACGTGCCATGTCCGGATCCGTGATACTACTCGGGGATGGGGGAATTATTAGGGGTTATGTGATCAAAGCCTCCCTGTAACTATATTTTGCTAGCGCCACCCTCACCTCACGTAGGGTGTAGCAGATACCCCCTTGCCAGTTATCCAGGTTGGACGACATGTCTCTCCGTTGAGGTCACCGCGGATTGCCGGGCCAAGTGGATAACCATCTCTTGCTTCCCTAGCCGATCACATATCGCTCTAATAGTTCAAATCACCTTTTACATTTATTAGCGTATCTTATATTCCAGTTCAGCTTTACTTTCTGTACCTCTCACCATGCTATGATTCTATTACTCACATTCTCTACCTGTTTTTATACTGTACCATGGTTATGGGACTAAGTTCTGTTTGAAAGAAGGGTTACAACTCCGGTCCTTGTTTGGTTTAAGGGTTGTAACTCGACTTTCAAATGGTTCCCAAGTCGCCGATATCTTTGTCTTGTATTTCATTATTACTGTCTCTTATAGTATTTTTCAATTCATATGGAACTGCTGTTGGTGTTTGTACTTGCTCATTTTCCTGACAGGATACGTTGACAAATTTTACAGATAGCTTGGAAATTGCCTGCTTGCCTAGAGGAGACCCATTAGAGGTTGTTTAGTTAGCTATTCTCAGTTGTCTAGAGTTGTATTTATTTTATGGATTACTGTATTTGAGCTTTGAGATGTATTCTGAGTTTGTACCTTAGACACTTAGACTTCTATCTGTTGTATCTCTTTTTGATTTCATGTTTTATCTATCTTCCTTTATGCTCTACCTTAGATGTGATTGAGTTTACATTCTGCTATGTCACCCCCATTCGGGGAGTATAAACTGTTTAGTGTTATACTGTTAGATGTATTGAGACCTAGGACAACGTTCTACCGCCGACACTGCGGCGTAGGCTGGGCGTTGTTACGTTCTCGTGCCCTAACTCTAGGGTGCGGGTCGTGACACCACGCGCCCTGCGAGCCCCCGTGTACCCCTTCCCGCGGCCCCGTGCCGGCCCCCCGCCTCCGACTGTTTTCCAAGCGCGCGATCCCGCTGCCTCGCGCAACTCCGGGCAGGCCAACGCGGGGTAGGGGGAGGGGAGTTCACGAGCTGGAGGGGGAGGGGAGGTTGCCGACGGAAGGTAGGGGGGAGGGGGGTGGGGAAGGTCACCGGCGGGAGGGAGGGGGGAGGGATTGGGTGGAGGGGGGGGGGGGGAGGTCGCCGGCGGGAGGGGGGTAGGTCGTCGGTCGGAGGCAATTTTGTCCTATTTTTTTCAGGGTATCAAGTTAGTACCTATCAAAGTTGAGGGTATCAAGTTGAAAAAATGAAATAGTTGAGGGTGTTAAGTTGTAATATAGCCTATTTTCTTTTTAGTCTCTTGAAAAAAATCAAGAAATGAGATACATCTAATCCAACGGATTTTCATGGTCGAGTTTTACAAATTAAGAACTCATGAGCACGGACAGACCTACATGCAGTTCAGTGGGGGGCGGTGCCCCCACTGAAAACCAAAAATTTGTAATTTTTTTGAAGCTAAGGTGCTGCAGTCCATCGTGTGGACACACATGTTTGCAATGGGGGTGGGCTCCCAGTGAAAAGAAATTTGAAAAATAAAACAACTAGAATGTATGTGTGGTGGGACCGTGGGACTAGACAGTGGAGTGTATTGCTTGAATTGTTTCAGTAGAAAATTTGTACGGTAAAGAAAAATTGATTGGGACCATGGGACCACATTGTGTGGGGCCAACCAAGTTCACTTGTGTATTGCTGCATTACAAAGGTAGCACAACAACAAGTTATGCCTCTTCTTTTCTTTCAAATTGCAAGTTTTCCTATTTTTTTATTTCCGCACGGCCCTACACAATTTTTTTACAAAGCAGAGTGCCGGAGGAGTAGAGTGGAGTAAAGAACGGAGTTTATGGAACTGCTTCTGGACGGAAGCAACCTGTATAATCAAAGGTAAATTTCAAAATTAAATTAAGTCAAAATCAATTTAGGTCAAAATTATTTAGAACAATTGTGAGATCACTGACATGTAATGCTTTATTGTACAAAAACTCGTAGAGAACAATTTCTACCTTTCGTATTAAAAATTAGTCCATTGTTTGGGTTGTTTGCAGTATTCTGTATGTTTAGTTTTCAATTTTGTATTTTGTTTTTATATGTTCAATTTTCGGAGGCGTTGTCTCCGAACCTCCTTACGATTGTGTTCCAGTAAAATTTTATCCTGGATCCGCCACTGCAAGCCATGAGTTCCTCTTGGAATTTTTTTTCCCCATGAAGGAAGGAGAGAGATCTAAATTGAGGTGGAGTACAAACAATGATAATTCGGCCCGCGTGTATAGCGCCAAGTACTAGACACAAGTTTCCTTCAGTATAAATACATTTTTTTTTTCAAAATACTCTCACCAAATTAACCTTCTGTTCTGGTGTGTGGCTGCTGGGAACAGCCGTTAGATTTTTTGCGCATGTGCCATTGGACTGCTATAAAAGTGGATGGCTTTGGCTCCACCATTCACTCCTCTCCTTCCACTTCACCACTGCACCTTCTCAATGGTCAGTAGAGTACAATAGTAGTCGTTGAACAAATTTGTTAATTTTAGTTGCATGCATTTTTTCTTCATCCTTCAATCAAGTTTGAGGACTAAGTTTGCAGCATATAAAGGAAATGGTGAAGGCAGAGAAGTCAGAGAAGCGAGAGAGGAGGGAAGGGGAAGGCAGTGAAGGAGAGGAAGACAGCAAGCTTGTGAGCTACTATGTCAAGGCTCATGGTGCACTACAAGAAATGGAGACAACTCCCTGCAAAAGCTGGTACAAATCCCTATATCTATCCTTCTCTCCTTTTTTCTTAGCTAAAAGATCTCTCAGGTACTCCTTTACTTCTTAATTTGATTTTTTTTTTTTTTGGGGCTTATATAATAAGATTGAGATGTGTTAAATTAATGTTTAATATATAATTTGTTCATTCAACTCCTTATCACCATATGTTATTGGAACATTGATTAACTAATATGGTATATATTGTATGAAAAATTTCTCGATTCAATCGTATTCCACCAAGTAAATGGTTTATATTGGATGCAAACTTCTCGATATTTTTGGGGATCAAATTAGTTTGATGAAAGTTCACTATAAAGTCTAAACATAGTACATCTTAAGCGTATAAATGGTGATAATTCAGAATATTGAAGTGTTGGAGCGGGTGGGGTTCCCAACCTATGTTGAAAATATTCCAGAGAGCGACGAGCGTCATCCGTGTGTCGGAGAAGCTCGGAAAGTGCATGGATCCTATTTTGGAACATATATGGTAAAGAAATATATGATTGGATTTTCATATTTACTTTGATCATATATTTATGATTGAACCCTTCATATAGTAGCTTTCCATATAATTGAGCTTCCAATTATGGCAAGCCAATTATGATTGGATTTCCATTAAATATATGATTGATGCATATTGGAAGTTTTTACATATATTGGCCATTTATGTATAGATTACCAAGGGCTTATAAAAGGGTGACGCATGCTAGTTGTAAAATCATCTCAAAACAAGAGTGCTTTACAATCTTTGAGAGAGAGGGAGAGAGAGAGAGAGAGAGAGAGAGAGGATTAATGACTATTTTGAAGGAGAGATTGTTTCGAATAATTTTTCGGCATCTCTTGTTCTTCGGAGTCCGCAATCAAAATTTTCTTCTTTCAAGTGAGTTGTGGTGATCCGTGTTGGATCGGGAGGAGCTTGTAGAGGGTGTATTATCTTTATTCCATTGGTGGAGGTTCTTCAGGGTTGGACTCCGATCGCCCCGTGGTTTTTTCCCCCAAGAATTTTTTACGTCAAAAATCTGTGTCTGCGATTGTGTTTGGTGTTTTTGGTTTGTGTGCTTTTGCTCGGTTCTCTCGCAAGACTTTCTAGTTTTGGGAAAAGGTTTCTGCGCTTCGTTCCCAACAGAGTGGTATCAAAGCTTTGGGTTCAAAGAAGTGTCAGGAGTTGACAGTCAAACCAGAAAGCAGAGATGGACGCGAAGCCGGTGCGCATGGTGAACCTGAACGGTACCAACTATCATTATTGGCGGAGCAAGATGAAGGATTTGCTGTTCGTCAAGAAGCTGCATCTTCCAGTATTTGCATCCGAGAAGCCCAGTGACAAATCCGACAAGGACTGGAACTTCGAACATATACAGGTGTGTGGGTACATGCGACAGTTCGTTGAGGAGAACGTGTACAACCAAGACAATATTGAGCATGCGAAGACGTTGTGGGAGAAGCTGGAATCTTTGTACGCAAAAAAGACCGGGGTAAACAAACTGTTCCTGATCCGAATGATGATGGGTCTGCGGTACAAAGATGGTGCATCCATTACGGATCACTTGAGTGAGTTCCAGGGCGTGGTGTGATGGAACTGGGGATTCCCAGGACCCTTCCTTTGGTGTGTGTATTGATCGAGAGAAAGTTAAACAGATCTAATACGTGTTCTAACCCTTCATAGGCGGAAACTAGGGTTCACGAATTATACCTGCGGCGGAAAGAAGACAAGTAATTCCTGGCAATCTTGAGCGGACGACCCCAAGATCTTCTGCACGTATTCCTTCCTCGAGTTGGACGTCGTGTGGGCGACGATCTCCCAACTTTTTCTTTTTCTTGGCAGCACTCTCTTTCTCTCATGCGGCGGAAAGAAGACAAATAATTCCTGGCAATCTCGAGCGGACGATCCCAAGATCTTCTGCACGTATTCCTTCCTCGAGTTGGACGTCGTGTGGGCGACGATCTCTCAACTTTTTTTTCTCCTTGGCAGCACTCTCTTTCTCTCCTTACGTGAATCACAAATTTAGAGAAAATTTTAGATTTCTGATCAGTAATTTGGCGGCCAGAGAATAGAGGATATATATAGGCTACGGCAGGGACCATGAGGAGAAATTAGGGTTAGGCCTCCTAACGGATCTGGATATCCCGTGTTCAGTCCGAACACACAATCCAGGCCCATTAACAATAGCTCGGTCCACTAATGAGCTATTGTTGTACTACCTCCCTAATCCCAAATTATGTTTGTGGGCTCCTTTTATTATATGCTCGTTTGGCTCCCCATGTTAAGATATCGTATGTCCGTCGATCAAATTAAGTTACTGACAACTATATTGATTCGACATCTTTTATCGTTAAGTAGTACCGCTCAACTTTATTTGTCATGTCGGATATAATCCACCTGAAGGGTTTACATGACAATCCTTATGAGCTCCTTAAGAGGACATCATCAACCCGATGTATCGGGACATGGATTCCATTTATAATCAACAGCCCATCATACATACAATGTTATTACCTAATTCATAGAGGTTGTTGATCCATTATGAATCTCACTCTTTTATGAGTCAAAGTAATGCACATTGCATATACATGTCCGTTATTATATCCGGATTAAGAGTACAAGCATCCATAATAACAGAGGTGTTTGTTCTCTTATGTAGTCAGTACAAAGAGAACAACCTCAAGTGGTCCTGTTCAATACACACAAAGTGTACTAGTGTAAACCTATAGTCAAGATAGACTAATACCAGATTACACTACAACCTTTCCAATAGATTGTCCAAGTCCATCTAGGTTGTGAACTATTTATATACTCAATAGGAAACTGATAATATGATCTTCTGTGTGACACCACACACCATATTATATACAATATAGAATATCAGACATTTGCATTAACACTTGTAACAAATACAATATACAAACATTTGCCCATATGATTCTCATTCAAAATTTAAGAAAATAAGGTTACTACAAAAGTGATGCTTTTAGTATATAACCCTAACTTGAACAGATCTTTGTGTATCTCTTGCGTACTCAATTCGAGGCCTTCAAAGAGAAGGACAACTTACAGAGATTGGGGATCAAACAACCCTATCCAGTTGAATGGAAGGAAGTCCCATTTCCTCCAAAGTACAAAATCCCTACAATTTTTCTATTTGACGGCAGCACTTCTCCAAGTCAATTCATTAACCACTTTGAGGTAATGATTGTTCAACTTCAGCCAAATGACGCTCTTCTTACCAGGGTGTTCGTCGGCTGTTTAGCCGGTGTAGCATACGATTGGTACAAGAGCTTGCCCGATGGCTGTATCACCTCTTTCTCGGGTTTGAAACAAATCTTCTTGGAGCAATTCTACGAGAAAATCAACGATATGACCATGTCGGCCCTCAACAAGATCAAACAAAGACATAATAAAACCGCTGAGAGTTTCATTGAAAGATTCTGCCGAGAAGCATTAAAGATGCCTCCTGGAACTCCGGCCGCTGTCATTATAGATACCTGCAAGGCAAATCTTTTGCCTATCATCAGCATGTGGACGGGGTCAACTTAATTTCAAGATTGGCCATCATTCATTGTCAATGCTAAAGCAGCAGAAGTTAGCGCTGACAAATTCAAGCAGTTGGGGGTACACATGTCTAACCCCGACCGGGATGAACACCCGACAGCTAGTAGCGGTAATCGCCAGAATAACCGCAAGGGTAAAGAAACTTTGAATATCAATCTGAAGAACAAAAACTCCCTGGCTGTCAACGTAGCTCCACCTACGTCTGCTTCTACTCCTTCTGCCCCTCAACCAAGGGAACCTCGTCCGAAAGTAGAGTACTCCTTTGACGAGAACGACATCGTAAGCATCTTCGATTGCTTAATCAAAAGCAATAAGCTCCAACTCCCAGACCCGAAGAAGCCCGACGAGGTCGATAAGACAGATCATCCCAAATACTGTGTTTATTGGGCATCCCACTCGAGCATGTTACGTGCTCAAAGGCAAAATTCAGGAGTTAGTCAATGCTAGTGTTGTCACTCTTCAACAAGATGAGAAGACTGTTACCGCGAACATGGTCTCAGTACAGTTCGATAACTTCCCTCCACAGATGGTACAACATGGTGTCATCCCTATCCCCAAGGCCACTCTTGAGATCGAGAATCTCCCTCTTCCACGGAGTGAAGGTCTCGTTCCCCTATCTCTTGCTAACGGCAAAATTATGTGGATCCACCCGGACCTTGCTGCAGATTTCGAGGCTCCTTCTAAGCAAAAAGACTGCTCCAAGGGCGAAACAAAGATCTGCAATATGGTGTCTTTTGACCCCATAGTTGAAGAGAAAATCCTGCTGGGTACCAGGTTAGGGAAAGCCTACCTATGGGAAGTTCCCGAAACTCAAGAAAACTCTGCTTCTTCTTCTGAGTTTGATCTAGTGCAACCTGTCTCTGCTGAGGGCATCCCTGCTGTGTCTTCACCGGTTGTAGAACTCATTCCCCCTAAGCCGACGGTAGCCGATAAAGGCAAACAACAAGTCCGCTTCGACAAACCTTTGAAGAAGTCATCTCCTTCTGGACTTGAGAAGCCATACAACTTTGATATTTTGCCCCAACTAGCCAATACACCGGCCAGGCTGTCAATCTTCGAGCTCTTGTGCCTCTCCAAAGAGACTCGAGAAACTCTGAGTGAAGCTCTCATGCAGGCGAAAACCTGTCTAACCCTTCTGAAGAAGCCAGAAGCAGAGCCTGTCTCTTGCCTCCATTGTCACAGTGTGTTGGAGTTAATTCCAAACATTACCTACACACAGGATGATATGCTGATGGAAGATAATAGGCATGACCGTCCTCTATACTATACAGGATATGTCGACTCGATAAAAGTCGATCGTATTCTGATAGATCCAGGGTCTGTCCTCAGCATCATGCCAAAGACAATGTTAGATGCACTGAAGATCCTAGTACATAGTCTTTCCAGTACAATCACCACCATCCTAGGGTTCAACCAAGAAAGAAGTGAGCCTTTGGGCAAGATTCGCCTAAAACTCCAAATAGGCAATCTCCACACAAAGGTGACCTTCTACATTATAGACAACCATGGTTGCTCTTACAATGCTCTTTTGGGAAGACCATTCCTTCATGAACACAACATTGTTCCTTCAACTCTCCATCAATGTTTCAAGTATGTTGATGACAATGGAGAGGTTCAAAAAGAGGTTGCGGATCTCTATCCTTTCAAAGGTGTTGAAGCGTATTGTAATGATGCTCGCATGTATAAGGATGAGTTCATGAAGGTAGTACTGGCTCTGGACACTGAAGAAGAACAAGAAGCAGTGCCCAATGATACCCTCATCATACCTGTTAAAGGGCGTATTTCTCGTCCTCAATCCTCCAAACCACTAGCTATTCACTTGCCAGTCCAGAAGCAACCAACTGATGGCGGTCAAGATCAAAGGGAGCTCACCTCTTCTAAGCCACTTGTTATCGACCTACGTCGTAACAAGGATAAAAGGCAGCTCACCTCTTCTGAGCCACTTGTTATTGATTTATCTCATAACAAGGATAAAAGGGAGCTCACCTCCTCTGAGCCGCTTGTTATCGACCTCCGTCGTAACAAGTCCAATCCTCCTCCACGTTCTTCTTCTCCCCCTCTTGTAATCAATCTGACCAAGTCTGCTAAGGCTAAAGGTCCTGTTGTAAATACGGATGTACAAATCAATGAAAAAGCATCTCCTTTCCAGTATACTGATGTCATTTATCATGTTAAGTGCTATTTGGATATGTTAGATAGCTTTCAGTCATTTACAATAAGAGTTGTATAGTCTCTTCAAACAGAGGTCTTACTCGAACACCCAGATGATTCATATTTTGTTGTCCCTTCTCGAAAGAGAGGCGAAAGTCTAATACTTTTTAGTAAAGGACGAGAACAAAAATTTAGCTATATGGATGATAGCAAAAATAACGATATGGGACATCTCGAACTTCGTCGTTATAGTCAACAATCAAAAGACATCATCCGAAAGATGGGTTATAACTTCAAGAATGGCCTCAACTACGGTAACGGTAAAAGAACTCCTATCCGTACGGTTGTTCCGGAAGGAAAATCAGAGATGTACTACAGCAGGACAAAAAGAGGTCTCGGATATGCTTCACTTCCGATCTTATCTCTAGCAGTCTCCGAATCCGATAGTAAGGAGCGCTCTAACTCTTATGATTCCAGATCTTGGGACTCTGACACCAGCATTGGTCAGGTTCATCAGCTGATCGTATCTTCTAACATGGTCTCCACCGAACTTCTAGAAGACTATGACGAAGATATCGAAGAAAGTCCTGAAACAGATCCTTGGGCTCAACGAATGGATACCCAATGGGAACTCCGATTCGAACAACGAGAACCTCCTACCGAAGATCAATTGGTCCAAATAGACGTAGGAGAAAGTGGGTCACCTCGTCCAATATTCATCAGCAAGAACCTCCCTGAGGCGGATAAGCAAGAATTAATTCTTCTTATTCGAGAATACATTGATGTCTTCGCCTGGAGTTATGAAGATATGCCAGGTTTAGATCCTAAAATTGCCACTCATAAACTGAATATTTTGCCTAATGCAAAGCCAGTCAAACAACATAAAAGGCGATTCAAGCCAGAAATGATGGACACTATTGATGATGAAGTCAAAAAGCTTATAGCTTGTGGCTTTATTTGAGAAGAATAACATCCAGATTGGGTAGCTAATGTTGTCCCAGTCTTGAAGAAAACTGGTAAAGTTCGAGTTTGCATCGACTTCCGGGATCTTAATGAAGCCTGTCTAAAAGATGATTTTTCTCTCCCTATCACAGATGTCATTATCGACAACACTTGTGGGTTCGAAAGGATATCCTTCATGGACGGATTCTCCGGATACAATCAGATTCGGATGAATCTTGAAGATGAAAAAATACACTTCTTTCCATACTCCTCGCGGAGTCTACTGCTATACCGTGATGCCATTTGGTCTCAAGAACGCTGGTACAACTTACCAACGAGCTATGAGTACCATCTTTCGAGATCATCTACGCAAGATTGTCGAATGCTATATGGACGATATTGCTGTCAAGAGTCGTCTAAAGGAAGATCACATCCAAGATTTGAGAACTATCTTCAATCTAATGCGCCAACATCAGCTGAAAATGAATCCCACCAAGTCATTCTTTGGTGTCTCTAGTGGTAAATTTCTCGGCTTCGTCATTACCTCTAAAGATATACACGTGGATCCTGAGAAAATCAAAGCTATTCAAGAGATGCGTCCTCCACGCAACCTAAAAGAGCTACGAGGATTCCAAGGTCGACTTGCGTACATTAGGAGATTCATTTCAAATATGTCTGGACGCTGCAGACCATTTACCCAGTTAATGAAGAAAGGTGTCTCTTTCATTTGGACTGAAGAATGTCAACGAGCATTTGACGACATAAAACAGTATCTCATGAACCCACCAGTCTTGGTGCCACCAATCTCGGGCATACCATTCTTAATGTATGTCCATGGTATGGATCATTCATTGGGTTCTTTACTTGCCCAGAAGAACAAAGAAGGCCATGAACAGGCCATCTATTATCTTAGTCGTACTATGATTGGTGCTGAACACCGTTATAGTCCGGTCGAAAAAGAATGCTTAGCTCTTATGCTTGCTGTTCAAAAGACGAGGCATTACATTATTGGCCAAACTATTCATGTTATTTCCCGAGTTAATCCTCTTCGGGTACTGATGAAGAAGCCAAGTACACTCAATTCTCGACTGGCTACATGGGCCATTCTGCTAGCCCAATATGATATGGTATATGTTCCACAAAAATCTGTCAAAGGTCAAGCACTGGAAGACTTTTTAGCGGCTCATCCTATTCCAGAAACATCTAAACTTTACGATGAAATTCCAGACAAGACATTGGAATCAAATATGATCTCCGAAGAATTTCCAACTTGGCGTGTATTCTTTGACGGTGCATCCAGGATCGGACCAAATGGTACCATTGTCGCAGGAATTGGGGTTGTTCTCGTTTCTCCAGACGGGTCAACTATCAAAAGAGCCTATTCCCTAGATGAACCTTGCTACAACAACGTGGCAGAATACAATGCTCTACTCATTGGCCTTCAATTAGCTAAACAACTAGACGTCGAATATCTTGAAGTTTATGGTGACTCCAAGCTGGTTGTTAACCAGGTTAGAGGAACCTATGAAATTCGTCATCAAGATTTAGTGCCTTATCATGAAGCGGTAATCAGCATGGCTACATCATTCAAAGCCTTCTTCGTCGAATATATCCGTCGGGCTTACAATACTGAAGCAGATGCTTTGGCCAATCTTGCAGCAGTCTTAGCCATACCTGTTAAAAGACAACAAGTGGTGGTTGTCTCTAATCGGGAATTGTTCTGCATCGAAAACAATCGTAATATTGAGTTCAGTAATCTTATTGAAGCCAATGTTATCAGTGAAGATTGGAGAGCTCCCTTTATCGATTTTGTAGTCCATGATATACTTCCTGAAGACCCCAAGGAGGCTACGAGTATTCGTCGACGATCTCTGCGATTCTACTATAATAAGACCACCAAGACTCTCTATCGACGGACTTATGACAGTTTTCTTTTACGCTGTCTTGCTGGTGATGAAGCGAAACAAGTATTGCGTGAAGCTCACGATGGTGTTTGCGGAGCACATCAACCCGGCCCTAAGTTACAAGATCGTATCCGACGCATGGGCTACTACTGGCCCTCTATGGTATCCGATGCCATCGAATATGCAAGAAAATATCGAGCTTGTCAAATCCACGCAGATTTTATTTATCAACAGTCAGAATTCCTTCATCTGACTGCTGCTTCCTGGCCTTTTGAAGCTTGAGGCATGGATATTATAGGTCCCATCAATCCTCCTTCTTCTAAGGGACATCGGTTTGTACTCGCCATAACAGATTATTTCTCCAAGTGGGCCGAAGCTATACCTCTGGCTGAAGTCAAAACCAGCAGCATTATCAACTTTGTCAAACATCATGTCATCTATAGATTTGGTGTACCTCGACGAATCATTCATGACAATTGACCTCAATTTATCAGCCAGAAGTTTACAATATTCTGCGATGATCACCGGATTGACAATATCGCTTCGACAGCCTACAATCCTGCTGCTAATGGCTTGGCTGAAGCCTTCAACAAAACTATCATCAAGCTCCTTAAGAAGTTTGTGTCTACTAACAAACGAAATTGGAGTGAAAAGCTTGGAGAATGTCTTTGGGCTTATCGTACTAAGGTCCGCAACCCCACAGGCTGTACACCTTTCTCTTTAGTGTATAGCTGCGAAGCAGTTCTACCCCTGGAACTTCAAATTCCGTCCTTAAGGATTGCTATCGCTAATGAGCTGACAACGAAAAACAATGATATTCTTCGACTTCAGGAATTAGAGGAGCTTGACGAGAAGCGGCTATTGGCTCAACAGCATATTGAGTTATACCAAGCCCGCATCTCGAAGACTTTCAACCGCAAAGTTAAAGTTAGAGCCTTTCAGAAAGGAGAGCTCGTTCTAACAGTCAGACGTCCCATGACTATGACTCACATGAGCAAAGGCAAGTTCGATACAAAATGGGAAGGGCCTTACATTGTGAGCAAAGTATTTTCAAATGGAGCCTATCAACTCTCAGAGCTGGACGGTCGACTTGCTATGATGCCTTTCAATGGCAAATTCCTTAAGAAATACTATGTATGAATGTAACAAGGATTTTATGTAAATACTACAAGACAATGCATAAATAAAGTTTGATTTTTGAATGACGTTATATAATATCAAGGACGAGAATCACTATCGTCCTTTTTAAAGACATGACGAGGACCACTGCCGTCCTTCTCAAAAATAAAGTCAGAAAAAGAGCCGAGAACATCCTTGCTCGAACCCACCAGGAACTTGCAAGCAGCCATCCTCATGGCCTCCTCTTCTTCAGTCTTCCCTGGTTCAACCAGGAAGTCCAGGATATCCCGCGGTGACTGGGATGCAGACGAACTTCCACCTGCCTCCGTCTGCTTTGGCTGAGTCGGTTCGGCATGACGTTCTTCAGTGCCCACGTCAGCCTTCGGGATGATCTCAGTCTTCTTGGATGTATCTCCAGACGACATCTTTATGTTGAAAAGAGAAAGTGATCATTCCATCCAATTTTCTGTTCTATTTATAGACATAGATTCGTGAAACGACGAAGCGACGTGTTCTTCATCCGACGGTTCGCCCGTTCATCCATTCATCTGACGGTTCACCCGTTCATTACATTCATCCGACGGTTCATCCGTTCATTACATTCATTCGACGGTTCATCCGTTCATTACATTCATCCGACGGTTCGCCCGTTCATTACATTCATCCGACGGTTCGCCCGTTCATCCATTCATCTAACGGTTCACCCGTTTATCTGACAGTTCACCCGTTCATTACATTCATCCAACGGTTCGCCCGTTCACTACATTCATTCGACGGTTTGCCCGTTCATTACATTCATCCGACGGTTCGCCCGTTTAGTACATTCATCCGACGGTTCACCCGTTTATCCATTCGTCAATTCATCCATTCATCCGACGGTTCGCCCGTTCATTACATTCATCTGACGGTTCACCCGTTCATCCATTCATCTGACGGTTCGCCCGTTCACTACATTCATCCGATGGTTCACCCGTTCATCCATTCATCCGACGGATCACCCGTTCATTTAATTCCTCTGACGGTTCATCCGTTCATCCCAACGATTCATTTCGTCTATGCATTTTGACGATTCATCCGTTCATTCATATCAGCAACTTGTTATGTATTTGTTACTTTTGATTAAGTTGTCTACTGAAATAATGATATTCAACAAATTATATTCTGCCATGTCCACATTACCTCTGAGCAGATATAATGAATATAATTATTTTCTAAATCAAGAAATATATCATGTCCCGGACCTCTGAATATATTTTCTATCGCTATTATTTATATCCGAATGAGATATGCAATAAATAATAGAGCCACAAAGAGAATGTCTTTTTTATTGATCAAAATTAAAAGACATTACAAAAAAAAACATGTCACAAAACAGAAGATACAAATAATATTCCTATTCAGCTGGTGGTATCATCAAATTAGCCATCTGCTGCTTTAAAGTTTGAAGTCGCTCCTCCCGAGAATCCATCACCGGCCTTCTAGCTTCCTCTATTCCAGAATTATCATCAAAAGTCGGCAAGGTTACTAGTCGGCGAAAGATTTCAGCTTGATGAGTCCTGACATACTCATTTCTTTCGTGGGTCAGAATGTCCAATTGTTGGACTGCAGCTTGATGTTGAGTAGTCTCTTCTTCCAGAGCAAGTTGAACAATTCTCAACTCTTCTTGAAGTCGATCGAATTCTGCTTTCAGCTCGACAACTTTCTTTTCCTTCTTCCCAGCAACAGATGTTATTATTTCCATCTGAGAGTTATACTCTGAAGACTTGGCAGCAAAAGTATCCAAAAAAAACCTGGAAATCAGTTTTTGTAACTGCAGCCTCTCGAGACATCCTCTCAAACTCAGCATGTATCAAGGACTCTACCTCTCCCCGATTGAGATCTTTGTAGATCTTACCTGATTCCTCCAGCTCATCCAATATGTGTTCAAGGTAAGCTGCTTGAGCTTCATCACCTTGACTTCGGATGGCAGCAACCAGATAAGAGGTTGGACCTCTAACAGTGATGAAACCAACATCTTTTTTCTCCATTAACCTTTTTACTAAGGGTCCTAATGAATTAAAGAAGAGGTTGGTGAAGGAACCAATTATAAATCTGTTAGTAGCTATGGCACCGGGTGTAGCAGCTACTCTCATGGACGTTGAAGCAGCAGGTGCCTGTACAGGCGGAAGTTCGGCAGCATGAACTGTAGTCTCTTTGGACAAGAGAGCCGTGGTAGAGCTGGTTGCTCCTCCCAGATGTTCCTCTACGAAATCAAATAAACCCCATCAGTTTGCTGTCATTAGTAACTATTGAAAATGATCAAAAGTAAGGGCAATCTTACCATTGCTGGGACCAGTGACAAGTTTGTCATCTGCGGACATGGGTTGTAGCCTCGCGGAAGTAGCTTCAGACATTACTGCCTGGCTACTACCCGCTTCAGAGCCGCCTAATAAGTGACGGCTACTGCTGGCTATCTCCTTTATTTGTACTATATCAGTACATATTGGAGGAATCGGAGAAAGTTGAATTTCTGTATGGATAAAAATTAAGATGTCAGCCATTTAAATCCATAAAAGAAAGGTATTAATATCAGTCACTACTAATACCTCCTTGATGGGTGATAGTAGCTCCCTCCGGTGCTACTTCTTTAACTGCATTCTTCTCTGGGGATGCATGTACATCAGCATCCTCTTCTGGATTCAGAGTGTCATCAACAACCTCTGCTGATGTATCTTCATCACTTGTACTCTCTTTTCGTGCTTCTTCACTATCAGTTGCGGCAACTGGATCTACATTATCGTGGAAGCCAAAGTCACAATCGTCCAGTGCCTCAATCATTAACTTATCTTCTTCGACACGTAGTGATCGAGGAAAAGCTGGAAGGTGGGCGGTTTCTGTTTCTGGCTCATTTGACTTTGCAGCGTCATCTGCTGTCTCCGCGATTTCCTCCCTGGTCTCTACAACCTCGCCTCTTTTCTCTGGACTGAGAGCTTTCTGCCTGGGTTCAAGGGCAGGTATAGGAGACGATATCATGACTCCGGCAACAGCACTAGTCACAACCGATGACAGGATAGGTCTTGGAGGAGTGGCCACTTTCCTCCTGAAAACTATCTTCTTTCTGCGTAAAGGTCCCTCTGGACTCTCTACATCTACAACATCTACTTGCCTTTGAAGAGATGTCGGAGTCGTCGCCTCTTCTCTCTGAGTCGACTCATCATGCTGCCGAGATTACGACTGGGTAGTGACCCTTTCTGAAGATTCTAAGAAAATCTTCCTCTTAGCAACTGGAGAAGAAGGTTCTTCCGCCTTTCTTTTCTTCCTCTCCTTGATTGGAGATCTGACGACCTTCAAAGAGACGCGCAGCGGCTCGTTGACTTCTTCAGGGAAGTTGGCTTTCCTTGAAGCTTCCAACGGTGCATCAACTGGCTCATCCTCTTCATCATTACCGGGAGCCAACACAACAGATGCTCCCTTCTTTAATCGGGCCGCAGTCGCAAAACTGTCTACTAGACTAAAATTCTCAGCAAAAGTGTTTGCCGATGTGTAGAAGAGTGAATATGTATATAGCATACGAGGACCATGATCGCTCTTTAGCGGCATCGAGAACATCGTCCTCGTGTCCCAAGCATTATAGTAAGCCCAAGCCCGAGCTCCATCGATCAGATAATATTTTCCCTGTAGGCACGTTATGGCGTTGCGTACATGGAATTGGTCATAGCCGAATTGGCGTACAAAACGGCTCGGGAGATAATGCTTCAGATAGCATTCATCTTCAAACCGGTACACCAAGTGAGATGGCCGGATCGTCTTCAACCAGTTAAAAATTGTGTGGCCCAGAGGCTGTGCCTTCCCAGAATCGACAAGGTTGGTGGACATATACTCGTAGCCAGCTGGAGGGGGAACACAATAGAAGTTCCATCCCTTTCCGAGATTCAGAGCGTGTCTGCAATCTCTTAAAGTGGTGTATATCCACTTGCTTTTGGAGAATCTCCTCAAGAAGCTGCCACTCACCGCTCCCATATCGGGGTTCATCAGTGAAGGATAGTGCAGATGCAGCCATCCGAACAAATATGTGTATGGTAGCTCCAGCCGAAGAAAGCTTCCTTTCTCGCCCTTTCCTCGAAGCATTTGATCGACAAAAAGGCGGAGGCCAGCATTCACTCTAAGAGAGGAGCATGTACTTACACCTTTTGGTACATTACCTATAATGAGTGTCTCTGGATGATTTGGTAAGAATTTCAATAATTCAAATTTATGAGTCAGATCTTCCACAGGACTCTTGTCGGTTTTTGCTTCTGCACCTTCATCATCACTGTCGCTAGATCTGTGACTATTAAGCTCATCAAAAGTAACGTTAATAGATTCTTCAACAATCATAGACCTTTTATTGAAAATTCTATATCCCTTACTTTTAATAGCATATCCGAGAAATATCCCTTCATCTGCTTTAGAGTCGAACTTACCCAAGTTGTCCTTGGTGTTCAGGATAAAACAACGACATCCAAAAACTTTGAAATAAGAAATGTTTGGAATCCTTTTAAACCAAAGTTTATAAGGTATTTTCTTCGAGATGGGTTGAATTAACACCCTATTTAAAACATGACAGGCTGTGCTAACAGCTTCTGCCCAAGAATATTTAGAAAGATTATGCTGGTTCAGTATAACTCTAGCATCTCGCTTAGAGTGCGGTTCTTCCGCTCCACAACACCATTCTGTTGAGGAGTTCTAGGACAGGAAAATTCATGGTAGTACCCACTATCATCATAAAACCTTTTGAAATCAGTATTTTCGAATTCGCCACCATGATCACTTCGGATATGAGTAATCATGAAGCCCTTTTTAATTTTGTACCTTTTTACAAAATAACTGAAATTCAAAAATAGCATCGCTTTTGTTTGATAAAAAATAAAGCCAAGTAAAACAAGAGAAATCATCAATAATAACAAAAGCGTAGAGCTTACCGCCAAGACTAGCGACTCTACTAGGACCAAATAAATCCATATGTATCAACTACAAAGGTCTAGAAATACTTACAGTGTTGATGGATTTAAATATAGACCTATGTGCTTTGTTCTTTTCACTGTCATCACATATCATATCTCTCTTGAATGGAATCTCGGGGAGTCCTTTTACCAGCTTCTTAGTGCTCAGTCGTGAGATAGTGTCCATATTTGTATGTCCTAGTCTTATATGCCATAGCCAGTTTTTATCTAGATAAGCTACTAGGCATCTTCCAACAGTGCCATTGCCAATGATATCACCTCTCAGATTATTTTTGAAGGAGACGTATCCTTCTTTCTTCATCGATAGCGTGGCGAACAAAGATGCATCATCTGTCATGTGTCGCGAACATCCGTTATCGAGAATCTATTTGTTTTTAGCATGAGAGGGTTGAGGGTCCACCTACAAAACAAGTAGATGAATCCTTTGGTACCCATTTACTGAAGGGTCCATATTGATTAGTCTTAAGTCTCCAAAATAAAGTGCGATTGTCAACAAGTTTCCTTGTTATACAATACTGTGATATGTGTCCATGAGTACCACAATATGTACAAGTGAGTTTAGAAACAGTAGTAGTTGAAACTGTGTTGACATGCCTATTTGGTTTCTTTGAAAACCTATAAGTGAAAGCATGGTGATAGTTGTGTTTCTTTCGTGCTTTCTTAGTTTTAGTCCTCTTAGGTATATGCTTAGCATTAGGACTAAACTTAGGCTGTGTCACAGGTATTGCCTGTTTGCCTAACTTGATTTCTAACTTTTTAGAAACCGCAAAAGACTCTTCATATTTAGTAGTCATGTCTGAGAGTCGTTGTTCTGTGACTAAGTGCTTCTTCTTCTCTATGTCATATAACTCTTGTATTTTGACAGTCTCTTTCTTTCTTAACAACTTTGAGGATAGCCTCATGATAGTCTACTTTGAGTTTGGCTATCTCTTCCGTGTTACCGGTAGTAGACGTCTCTTTAATGTCTTCAATAAGACTGGACAATCTAGCTATCTCGGTTGTGTATGCCTTAATCTCTTTTCGAGATTGCTTATACTTGTCATGCACATTTCTGTGTTCTTCAAGTAGTTCGCTAAAGGCATTTTCTAATTAATCGAAAGTAAAGTCGTCATACAAAGGGTTTGAGGATACCTTATCAAAAGCCATAAGACAGACATTAGCATTTTTACAGGGTCTGTCTTCTTCCTTTGTATGGCATCACTTTTATGCCAAATACTTGTGTTAGCATACTTTTGACTGGTTGTTGCTTTTCTGCTTGATCTTGATCTATCGTATGGACTACTTTTCTTCGTAGTTGGACAATCCTTCTTTATGTGCCCTGATTTCTTGCATCCAAAGCATGTTGTTTCATCTTCATTGCTTTCTTGGATATCTCTCTTCCTTCTGTTTGATTTCTCAAATTTTAGGAATTTTCTGAAGTTCTTCACTTGTAGGGCTTGTTCATCACCACTTGATGATTCTTCCTCAGAATCATTGCATGTAGATTTTCTGGCTTGAGCTTTAAAAGCGATAGACTTTTCTTTTGGGGTTGCTTCTTCAAACTCTTGCAGATCAAGCTCATGGGTCATGAGCTTGCCCATCAGTGTTTCCAGAGACATGGTGGTGAGATCGTTTCCTTCATTGATTGCTGTTGCCTTTGGGTTCCAGTTCTTGGTTAGAGCCCGTAGCACTTTTCTGATCTTCTCAAGATTACTGTAATCCTTACCAAGAGATTGGAAAAGATTAGTAATATCAAGGAAACGTGTGAACATCTATGTAATTGACTCACCGGATTTTATTTTAAAAGATTTATACTCCTATGTTAGTCTACTAATTTTGGATTCCTTTACTTGGGAAGTACATTCATGAGTTACCTCAAGAAGTTTCCAAATCTTGTGAGACGTCTTACAGGTTGAAACTCTGTTGAATTCTGTTTTGTCAATTGCACAGAACAATGCGTTGATGGCACGAGCATTTAGACTAGCCTTTGCTTTTCAGCCACTGTATATTTGTCAGGAGGCTTGTCTACAAGCAGGCCATCAACTACTGTAGGTACCGGTTTCTTATAACCGTCAACAACTATAGACCAAAGATCAAAGTCAAGAGACTTTAAGAAGAAAGTCATCCGTGTTTTCCAATAGGTATAATTAGTACCATCAAATAATGGAGGTCTATTTGTGGATTGCCCTTCACCGTTGAATATTGATTTTACGGCTGCCATATACACTCTCTGAGGTTTGTTATATTAGAATATAACATGCTCTGATACCAATTGTAGGACCGTTGAGCACCTCTAGAGGGGGGTGAATAGAGTGAGTACGAGTGCAGCAAAAAATAATCACCAATTTTAAAATTATAAATAGATAACTATGGCAGTAAATAAGAGATAATAAATAAATATAGCAAGAGATAGAGAGATCAAACTCAGTGACACAGCGATGTATAATGGTATCCCTCTGAGAGGACTAATCCAGTCTCGTGTACTCTTGCTCGATGTTAATCCACTAAGGCACAAGCTAATTGAGAGGTTGCAGTCTCTTACAATACCGTGCTTGGTGACAAGTGCACGACCAACTTCACAACACCGTGCTTGGTGACGAGCGTACGACCGGCTCCACAACAGAGATAATTTTTGTACTTTGAACAACCTCTTTACAACTCTTAAAAACCAAAAGACTCTAGATTGAAATAGATATTACTGGCTTTTGGCTAAGAGGAGTGTAGGTGAGATATGAAAGATTTTGATCGGTTAAAAAACACTTATTGAATAGAGAAGAGAAGATGAAATTGATTGAGTTATTTGGAATGAGAAATTCTCTTCTATTTATAGGTGTTTTCTGGGACCGAACTCGGACAGAGTTCTGGCCGAGTTCTGATGCAAAGATTTAGCATATGAATATTGCATGCAGATTTGGAGGCAACTAATATTTAAATTTAAATCGACCGAACCGAACTCGGTCAGAGTTCGGACTGAACTCGGCTTGAATTCTGACTAGAAAAAAATGTTAAACATTTATAAAATATTATTGCAGAATGGAATTGAACTTTTTGGTGGATGGAATATGGATAGGTCGGCTGTATAGAAAAATGGACTATTATTAACCTAAGCCAGTATTACCCAGTCGATCTTACAATTTATATCCTATACTCAATAAAGATAAAATACATAATAAATTGTAAAATAACTCGGACTAGATTCCAATGAAAGTAAGCTTCAGACTGATAATTTACATGCTTGATGATGCAGTAGTATGCTTGCTGATATTGATTTCACAAGACCTGAAATGATTAGTAGCAGTTCGTATATTTTGTGTATTGACTTGAGTTTATGTCGATTATTAAAATCGGGTGTGACCATGGAATGGACCAACATATTCTGGGGATGCCTAAATATGTGCATAATCCGATTCGAGCGATAATACTGGATTCTCTATCACAAGGCTTAGCTAAAATGCATATATTTTGGGGATGTCTTAAATATGTGCATGATCCAACTAAGTGATACGCTGAATTCAGGTGAGACTAAAAGAACGAAAAGCTAAAGAGGATTTTGAAATCGTGTATTTCAAGTAAAATATTGATGGTAGGGCGATCATTGGATTCAAAATGAACTTGAATGTTTGATTGATTGGGTAGTTTGCCCTATAACTAAGTTGTCCATATGCGCAACAAGTATAAGTTACCCCAAGTTTACGATATAGTTGTTGGATGTGAAAAAATGCATAGGAGGAGTGTGTGCGAGAAGCATTGAATATTGAATCAAGTGATAAATTGATGAGTATGTACTTAGTAAGTTTCGAAGGCAATTTTTTTTCTGAGTGGTGTATAATGTAATGTCCCGTCCCTCTCTGTTCAACCGAAGTAATCGAAACGCAATGACATTTGGACTTAGCTATGCAATGGCTTGCT
The DNA here is from genome assembly GCA_029216955.1 of Iris pallida. Classification (NCBI taxonomy): domain Eukaryota; kingdom Viridiplantae; phylum Streptophyta; class Magnoliopsida; order Asparagales; family Iridaceae; genus Iris; species Iris pallida. The sequence goes on from JANAVB010031219.1 coordinate 1,059,553, forward strand.
CGAAGTCCCACTCTGTCGAGGCAGCTCCTCGCTCAGGTGGGTGGCTTCGGTGAACTTACTTCTGCTCGGCCTTAACACTAATAAATTGTATGTTTTCAAATGCATAAATTAGGCTTGATAATAAAAGAGATGAATCCACATAGCTAAGGGAATAATCCCACCTTAGGTTAGATTGAGTTAGAATATGGATAGGTCCTATGGTCGGCTTAGAAATGTTGCACGAAGTGCTTTCAAATTGAAACTCGGTCCTTCGTCCCGTGGCTTGGGAGAAGGAAAAGTTGGTCTATGTTGCCACAAGACTATAAACTTAGTATAGTCATAGGCGTTGCACGATATAAATTCTTGGTAAAGCATATACGGTCCCACCGTCCAATGCTTGGTAAAGTATTCACTATCCGACCGTCTAATACTTGGTATAGCATAATTGTCCCACAAGTCTCAATGCATATTCCCACGATGTAGGGCTTGGCATAGCCTTTGCTCGTCCTATGAGTTAAATTGTATCACATGATTTATGGCATAGTCGTGGCACTGATATGAAGCACGGTTGATTCAAGTCGAGTTTGGCAGGAGGGCTATCAAATAATTATTCCTAAGTTGATCATAATATGGTAACATGGAAATGCTCGCGACCATGGGTCGTCGAGGCAGTCTCTAGTTTGAGAGTCTTAAACATAGTTCTAAAAAATATATTAACAATGGAAGAGTAATGACTGTGTAAGACGGTAGTTTGAGTCAAGCCTTGTATGGTCATTGGACAACTTGTACACAAGAAAAAGTTTCCTCGGACGACAACCTGGGGCCGCAGGACCGTTCCGGCTTAGAAGAAAACACGGTATAATCGAGCTGGGAGTACCGCTCAGGTTAGTCGGGAACTTTCAGCGAGGATCGCTACTTGTGCTGAAAGAGTTGCCGTCTAACAAAGCTATAAGTCCAAGATAGCTTGTGGTGCTAGTAATCCTTTCGTATAGATGAGTCGACATAATAGCAGCGATCCACGTGCATGCCTTTGGATTGAGTCGAGTACTGTGTGCCTGACACCAATGAGTCAAGTTAAATGTGTGAACGATTTGAAACACAATGTTGGGCCTAAGATTTGGCTGCAACAGAGACACCGCATTTTGGCACGAGAATGGCATCGGGAGTTTGAGTCATTGACAATAAGTTCACAAGTCTTGATTGAGTCAGTTGATGATTGAAACAGAAAATACTGCGAGGCAACAATATGGTTAAATTATATTTAGTTGTGGGGCACGACCTTGATACTGAAGCCCGAATATAATTTATGGCAGGATCATGTTGTTGCATCTCAAAGTACGGGCCTAAAAGGCAAGCACGAGTCGATATGTTGATATTGTTGGCACGACCACGTTATTACGACACAAAGTTTGGACAAGTTACTATGTGGTGAGGTACTACTTCGATTATGTCACACGAAGGAATTTATGGCACGACTATGTCGTTGATGCACCGAGTAGGCCAGGCGTCTTTGTCCTAAAATTGATCCTACGACAAAATTAGAAAGACAATCAAAAGAATAAGTTGCACTCAATAAATTAACGTGTTAGTTTTGTATGGGTGGACGAGGAGCTCACAACACCATTACGGTTGTGTACTGACACCCCACCTGTTTCTATGCGCAGGTGACAGGTACCCTGCTCATTCGAGGCAGAGCTCTTGGATGCTCTAAGGCATAGAATTCCTTGGCATTTTGAGGCATGCAGCCGCGTTAAAGACTTCAAATATACGAGACATAATGTATATACATCGTCTTCTGATGCATCTGCAGTAGCAAGCCTTGAAACTTTGTATTAAGAGATGAGAGAGAGAGAGAGCTGAGTGGCTTGTATTGTGAGGAAGAGTTAGACTGAGTGTTGTAATATTGACTTCGTGCTACATATGTAATTTTTGTTTCAAAATCAATAAAGAGCTATTTTCATGACTTGTGTTTGTTTCAGTTTTTCTCTAGTACATACTAATTATTCAATGTTTCTGCTTTAGGACTTCCGTGTGATGATCCCGTCGCAAGCTGCTGTAATCGGACGTTATGGAACCCGCCTTGCGTGAGTACAACCTAGGCTCACGCGATATCATGCCTTAGTGAGGATGATCGCTCCTCCGGGAGTTGGGTATGACATAATGGTATCAGAGCACGGCTTTACTTCCTTAGACTTTCGATTGAATTCTTTAACTCTGATAGTTTCGTATTAAAAGTCGTTTCCGCAAATCGATATCGTTTGTTTCAACTTTTCACTGGTTACATACTGATTATTCAATATTTCTGCTTTGGAACTTCTGTGTGACGACCCCGTCACAAGTGAAAGGACCCTAGAGGGGTGTGAATAGGGTCAAGATAACTAATCAAGTACTAAACGATTGCTAATAGATAATTTAAAATTAAGAGTGCAAGAGAAGAAGTAACAACAATACTGACACCCGATGTATCCCGGTATCCTCCCTAGGGGCACCCCAGTCCCGAAACTCTTTCCATCTTTAATCCACTATTATACAATTTTTATAATGTTAGTGTTCATCGGAAGGCTCACCAACTTCTTACACAAGAGCTTTTATCCGAAGGCCACTCCGACTTCAAACCGAGAGCTTTTATCCGAAGACTCTCCAACTTCAAACGAGAGCTTTTATCCGAAGACTCTCCAACTTCAGCCGAGAGCTTTGATCTTCTTACAGTAAGATGAAGATCTTTCTTTTATAACTCAATAACTCTAACACAATTTGTGGATGACAAATGAAAGCTTTATAGAGTTGTTTGTAAATAGGCTTTGGTGGTTTAGAAAATTTTAGGCTCAAAATCATCCTCCTTGAATGATGCTATTTATAACCAAAGCATTGGAAAGAGCATTTAATGCAACTTTCAACAGGCGCGCAAGAAATTTGTCAAATTTTTGTGGATGTTCGTCGGATCATCCGTCTGCACAGTCTAATGGCTATAAATATAGCTGTTGGGATCAATCTTCGACAAAATCTGACCGTTGGAAAGCAAGGAATTCTATGATTTTCCATCGGATAATCCGAATGATCACAGAAGGTATTTTGTGGGTCCATTCGAATCTTTCGTCATATTTTTGCAAAGATCTACCGGATCTTCCATCAGGATGTTCGAAGATTGTCAATAGCTTTCAATTTTGCCATCCATTTCTTGTGCTGACAATTATTCCTAAGACTCATTACAGAATCCAGATATACTTTGGCATGTGCAAGCTTCTTTAGAGTCTTGAAATGATGATGACATGGCTCGGCTACTTCCTTTGATAGATGATGGCTTCTTCCTTGACGGTAGCGGAACCTCCGAGTGCATGACTCCGGAGATGTCGTCGGGCAGTTCAAAGAAATCTTGTGGAATGCCGTCATCATTGGCCCACTATGATTTCTTCATTGCATATGTCTATGTTGATCTTGCTTATTGATTTTCTGCAAATACATGGTAGACGAACAAAGCAATATTCATTGTAGAAGGCATGATAAATTCATGCTTATTAGGACTATGCTAAGTTTAAGTATCAATACTATAGTGATGGCATAAATATTAGTGATATCATAATGTTAAACTTTAATATAGAAGCTCATATTGCTAATATGTAAAATAATAAGCATATATCACCGAAACGTATAAGTATAAGTATAAATGCTATAATGATGGTATGAAGATACGTGATAATAAAATGTTAAACTTAATCGATTAACCATATTAAATAAACATGATAGAATTATTGGGCCAACAACAAGTTGTTGTAATCGGCTGTTATGGAACCCGCCTTGCATGCGCGCAACATAGGCTTACATGGTATCACGCCTTAGCGAGCACGATCGCTCCTCCAGGAGCAGGACGTGACACCTTCATCCTAAAGCAGGAGTCATCCATTTACCCTGCTTTAACCGTGACCATGTCCCAATACTAGTATCTCTTAATATTGAGAAAAAGAAGAGGAACTATCCCCAGAGATTCGAAGTAGCTTGGTTACATGAACCAGATTTCAGCAATATACTGGCAAAGAAATGCGCAAGCACTTCAAATTCTACATACCTATAGTCGAAATTAGCCGTACTTCTGTCAGCCCTTAAATCATGGAGGAGAACTCATACTGGTAATATAACTGAGGACATCAAGTACCAAGAACGGAGACTTCTTTTTCCTTCAACAGAAGCCATTATCTGATCATAACTTACAATAACAGGAAATAACTCACATAGCTTTCAACAAACTGTTGTTACAATATGAACTATATTTGAACAGAGATCTTCGATATCTTGGCTTGGGGAGGGAGACAGAAATACAAGATTTTACCAACTGATGGCTTCTAATAGGAAGCATGAGAATTCTATTTTCGGTCTACTTAAGGAGAATGGGGAAAGATTTTACCAGCTTCTAATAGAAGCATAAGAATTCTATTTCTGGTCTGCTTAAGGAGAATAGGGAACAACCTTTTGATAATGAGGAGATAGCTTCCACTCTAGTTAATCATTTCAACACTCATTTTTCTGCAGCTGAAACTGTTCGAGTACCTACAGATGTCCTTAAGGTGCTTAGCCACATAGATCCAGAAGAAAATGACTGCATATGCAGAATTCCTTCTATTAAGGAAATCTTTCAGACTACCATGGACATGAACCCAAGCAAATCACCTGGACCAGATGGATATCCCGCTATGTTCTACTAAAAATGCTGGGGTAGGTTGGGAATGACGTAGCTACTCTTATGCAAAGATTTTTTGAAACCTGCTCAATGCCCACATCCTTGAATCACACATATATATCTCTCATCCCCAAAGTGAATCATCCAACCAAACTTGTGGACTTCCGTCCTCTCTCTCTCTTTACAATGTTGTTTACAAGATCACCAAAATACTAGCCAATAAAATCCGCCAATTTTTTCATAAACTCATAGGCCCTTTTCAATCAACTTTTATTCCTAGGCGTCAAATCTATGATAACATCATCATCGCTTAGGAAATCCACCATTCGATAGCTGTAGTGCCCCGTCCTTACATCGTGCCCCGTTTTCATCCACGGGGTGCGCGAGAAAGGAACATTGTCTCTACCGATTCAGTCGGGATCGATAGATTGGGATCGGTTGAATCGGTCAAACGAGAATGATTGAATTAAGATCCTTTTATCGTTATGGAAAGACTTCTTCGGAATCAAGTCCCATATTCAGCGGGTTATGACTCGACGATTGGCTTTGCGGCTAAGTCAGAAGAGACCTCCCGTTGCTCTGCTTTTCACGCCGCAAATTGCTTTGGCTTTGGGTTTGGTTTTCCTGAATGCGTTTTCGTGAATGTTTTTGATAGTTTTCATGGCTTGTATTTTTGAACTTCGCATTCGTATCGAACTTCTTGAATAACACAGTGTTCTAATTAGTTGCTTATGCGATTGCAGGTGATCTCACATGCGATGTCTAAGCGCAACCAACCAGTCCCTCGCATAAAGTAAAGACTAAGGTGAGTGGCTGACCTCCTTCGTCTCGACCCTCTGTTTCAAAATTAATCATGAAACACAAAATCCATGCTTGTCGCCATAGTGTATCAGTGGATTGAGGCTCGATTCTTCACGAAACACTCGCTAAAGGAAACTCGGAATGACTACATCAATTTGAGTAATTTACTCAAAAAATGTAAGTTTCACACCAAAAGAAGAAAATATAAGGTTCTAGAAAATAGAGAATTATTTCATGATCTGCAAAAACGATCATTGGACAACTTGTCGACAAGGAGTAGTTTTTTTGAACGGTTGCCTAGGCTAAGGAACCGACTCGGCCTGGGAGGAACGAGTATAACTAGTGCCAACATGACTGGTACAAGTGATTCGGGAACTTTTGAGTCGAGCTCGCTACCCGCAACAAAAGGATCGCTATCTAACACAGTTATAATCCATGATGGCTTGAAATTGCCAGCGATCTTCACACCTTTTTACTGCTTGAACTAACGCACGTGACGCGGGATGAAAATGATAACTGCTTAATATATAAAATTTCATATGCTTGCCTCAAAACATGTTAATATGCAAATCGATCAGGATGGTGTAGAAGCCTAAAAAGTATAATCATCATCATGCGCTACTCATAACTGGTGCAAGGGCACAAATCATCAAATGACACTGGCCATCAGATGGCACACGGCATCAGTTGGCGCTGAACATAGGTGGCGCTGGTCGATACGTGGCAAGCTTCCTTGTGAAGCTGAAATAGTTGTCATCATTACTGACAGCATGTCAATCGAAAAAAATTCGTTCGAATCCGGAGCGCGCAGCAGTTGAGAAGATTGTGTCAGATTTGTCATAATGACTGATAGCAGCCTCGCGCCATTTGCAGTTGGTTCGAGACAATCAAATATCATTACATTAAGCAGAGGCCACTAAACGACAAGTAGCGCTCGACACCATTTAACAATTGGCGCTATTCGATCAAATCATCCAAAAGTAATTATATGACATGGCATGCATACCACTAATCTCGAACAATATGTACGTGTCACTGCCCATGACCAAACGCATCTCTCTCACAGAATACCATTCGTCCAAGTAGTTAAATCAATCGTTCGCGCAATTGGGTGAATGGTGCACCAATTACAGTGTACGCCAGTCAGGATAACTATTTAACAATTATCTCTAAACTCCATAAATAGAGTTCCAAATCACTTTCAAAGCATCACTAATGATAATAATCTCCTGAGCACTTGCTGAAGCACTCTCCAAAGGCTTTCTTCTTCGATATCGCATCGTCCAAGGGATAAAGTGATCGTCTTTTGATCAGATTTCTACAGTTGTACTTCCCCAGAAATTAAATGCACTCTTCTAAGTTTGTAATCAAACACTTATTTTTGTAAACAAAATGACGACTCTGCTGGAGACGACTTTATCCTCTGACGAGAAAGTGACAACTCAATGCGATGTTGCATCGGTCGGCACGACGCAGAAGACTTTGGTCGTAAAAGTCGACCAAACTGCCTACGAAGCCATGATTGGCGCTGGGGGTGATAGGCGCTCCACCACTGTTGCTGCCAAGAATAAGGCGCGCGCTATTTGGACTCCAAATTCCTCCAGTGCACCAATCATGACTTCTGTGCCAAGCATGGAGAAAAGCTCTGTAGTCACTCCTTCTTTCTCACCAATTCTGAAATTGGTAGAGGGTTCGCCAATCACTGCCCTGGTGCCAATCAAGGGACAGCGCCACATGGATACTCCCTCTTCCTCCTAAGTTCTAAACTCGGTGGAGAGTGTGCCAACAACTGCCTCTGCGCCAAATAAAAAAAATGCCTTATGGCCAATCCTCACTCCTTCCTAGTTCTATACTTGGTGGAGAAGTTACATATCACTGCCCCTGTATAGAATAAAGAAAAGCGCCCTATGGCCTCTCTTTATCCTTCCCTAGTCCTGGACATGGGAGAGAATGCATCTGATTTTGCCTCTGTGCCTGTCAATGTTCAAACACTTCTGGATAGAAACACTACTTCTCTTGACAGAGACAATCAAATCGATCCCAAAAAATTAGACTCTACTCGAAGTCCGTTTCTTGCTGCTCATCTGTGCCTTGCCAAATGCATTAGAATAAGTTGCGCAAAACAACAGGGCCTCCTGCCCATTCTGATGGAACTGGGGATTCCTAGGACCCTTCCTTTGGTGTGCGTATTGATCGATAGAAAGTTAAACAGATCTAAAACGTGTTCTAACCCTTAATAGGCGGAAACTAGTGTTCACGAATTATACCTACGGCGGAAAGGAGACAAGTAATTCCTGGCAATCTCGAACGGACGACCCCAAGATCTTCTGCACATATTCCTTCCTCGAGTTGGACGTCGTGTGGGCGACGATCTCCCAACTTTTTCTTCTCCTTGGCAGCACTCTCTTTCTCTCCTTACGTGAATCACGAATTTAGAGAAAATTTTAGATTTCTGATCAGTAATCTGGCGGCCAGAGAATGGAGGATATATATAGGCTACGGCAGGGACCATGAGAAGAAATTAGGGTTAGGCCTCCTAACGGATCTGGATATCCCGTGTTCAGCCCGAACACACAATCCAGGCCCATTAACAATAGCTCGGTCCACTAATGAGCTATTATTGCACTACCTCCCTAATCCCAAATTATGTTTGTGGGCTCATTTTATTATATGCTCGTTTGGCTCCCCATGTTAAGATATCGTATGTCCGTCGATCAAATTAAGTTACTGACAACTATATTGATTCGACATCTTTTATCCTTAAGTAGTACCGCTCAACTTTATTTATCATGTCGAATATAATCTACCTGCAGGATTTACATGACAATCCTTATGAGCTCCTTAAGAGGACATTATCAACCCGATGTATCGAGACATGGATTCCATTTATAATCAACAGCCCATCATACATACAATGTTATTACCCAATTCATAGAGGTTGTTGATCCATAATGAATCTCACTCTTTTATGAGTCAAAGTAATGCACATTGCATATACATGTCTGTTATTATATCCGGATTAAGAGTACAAGCATCCATAATAACAGAGGTGTTTGTTCTCTTATGTAGTCAGTACAAATAGAACAACCTCAAGTGGTCCTGTTCAATACACACAAAGTGTACTAGTGTAAACCTATAGTCAAGATAGACTAATACCAGATTACACTACAACCTTTCCAATAGATTGTCCAAGTCCATCTAGGTTGTGAACTATTTATATACTCCATAGAAAACTGATAATATGATCTTCTGTGTGACATCACACACCATATTATCTACAATATAGAATATCAGACATTTACATTAACACTTGCAACAAATACAATATGCAAATATTTGCCCATATGATTCTCATTCAAAATTTAAGGAAATAAGGTTACTACAAAAGTGATGCTTTTAGTATATAACCCTTACAATCTCCCACTTATACTCAAAGCATTGCTTTTCAGTATACTGTTACAAATCTCCCACTTATACTTAAAGCCATGCTGCTACACATCTGACTCCCATTCCCTCAACATGACTGTCAAAAGCCTTAGCTGGTAAGCTCTTTGTAAAGGGATCAGCTAGGTTGTCGGCTGATGCTATCTTGATCACAGCAACTTTTCCTTTCTTTACGAAATCTCGTATCAGGTGGTACTTACGCTCAATGTGTTTGCCTGTCTTATGGGCTCGTGGTTCCTTCGAGTTTGCCACTGCACCACTATTATCATAATAAAGTGTAATAGACTTAGGCAAACTAGATACCACACCCAAGTCTAACAGAAAGTTTCTGAGCAAAACCGCTTCTTTGGCTGCCTCAGTGGCTGCCACATACTCAGCTTCCATGGTGGAATCAGCAATACATTTTTGCTTGATACTCCTCCACACAATGGCTCCATCTCCCAAAGTAAACACATAACCTGAGGTAGATTTCCTGGAATCCCTATCTGACTGAAAATTTGAGTCTGTATACCCCAAGGGAACTAAACTATCTGCCTGGTAAACTAGCATATACTCTTTAGTCCTTTTCAGTTACTTCAAAATATGTTTTACGGCAGTCCAGTGCTCTTGTCCTGGGTTAGACTGATATCTGCTGACCATGCCTACGGCAAAGCAGATGTCTGGTCTCCTACATAGCATTGCATACATTAAGCTTCCTACTGCTGAAGCATAAGGAACTGCCTTCATGTTCTCTATCTCTTTAGGTGTCCTCGGACACTGCTCCTTTGACAGAGCAATTCCATGTCTAAAAGGTAAGAAACCTTTCTTAGAATTTTGCATACTAAAATGAGTTAGTACAGTATCGATATAGGAAGCTTGGGATAAGCCCAACATCCTTTTCTTGCGATCTCGTAGAATTTTGATCCCAAGGATGTGACCTACTTCTCCTAAGTCCTTCATATCAAACTGTTTGGATAACCATACCCTTACATCAGATAATACCTTCATATTGTTTCCAATGAGCAAGATGTCATCCACATAAAGTACTAGGAACACCACCACGTTTCCGTCACACTTTCTGTATACACATGATTCATCCTGACATTGATCAAATCCATAGAATTTTATCACCTGATCAAAACAGATGTTCCAAGATCTGGAAGCTTGCTTAAGTCCATAAATGGACTTTTTGAGCTTACAAACAATATGCTCCTAGCCCTTTTCAATGAACCCGTCTGGTTGCTTTATATAGATGTCTTCCTCAAGACTTCCATTAAGGAAAGCTGTCTTGACATCCATTTGCCAAATCTCATAATCGAGATGAGCTGCAATAGATAAAAGAATCCGAATAGACTTAAGCATGGCTACAGGAGAAAAGGTTTTCTTATAATCGATACCCTCGCTTTGAGTAAAACCTTTTGCTACAAGCCGAGCTTTAAAGGTTTCAACCTTACTGTCTGATCCTCTTTTTCTCTTATAGACCCACTTGCATCCAATGGCTTTTACACCAACGGGTGGTTCTACAAGCTCCCAGACCTGATTAGAATCCATAGATTCTATTTCAGATATCATTGCTTTTTGCCAAGACTCTGCATCTTTATCTTGGAGTGCTTCATTGTAGGTACAGGGATCATAATCTTGTTCCTCAGGGACGAAGTCTGATAACTCTCCCAAGAACATATATCTATCAGGTTGTATCACAACCCTCCCACTACGACGAGGCACTATCGGTTGTGGTGTAACATTTTTGACACGTTGTGCAGTTATTTGTGGTTCATCCTCTTGTACTGTTGGTACTGAAGTACTTGGTGTCTTACGTCTCAGTTCTTCTAGAACAACTCTACTTGCGGGTTTATGGTTCATCACATAGTCTTCCTCTAAGAATCGGGCATTGGTGCTAACAATGACCTTCTGATCCTTAGGACTATAAAATAAATCTCCTTTTGTTCCTCTTGGATAGCCTACAAACAAGCGTACTTCTGTACGAGATTCCAACTTATCTGCTTTCCCATTCAGCACATGTGCTGGACTACCCCAAATGCGAACATGTTTCAGACTAGGCTTACACCTAATCCACAGCTCTGTGGGAGTAAGAGGTACTGACTTAGAAGGAACCAAGTTCAAAATATAAGCTGCAGTCTCTAAGGCATATCCCCAAAACGAATCTGGCAAATCCGAATAACTCATCATTGATCTAACCATCTCCATAAGAGTTCTATTCCTTCTTTAGGCTACACCATTCTGTTGGGGCGTTCCAGGTGCAGTCAATTGGGATACAATCCCAGCCTCTGATAAATAATCCCTAAACTCTCCAAAGAGGTACTCGCCACCACGATATGATCATAATGACTTGATACATTTTTCATGACGTTTCTCCGTTTCAGCCTTGTACTCTTTGAATTTCTCAAAGCACTCAGACTTACGGCACATCAAATAAATGTATCCATACCTTGAATAATCGTCAATAAATGTGACAAAATATTCAAAGCCACCTCTAGCTTGGATAGTCATGGGTCCACACAAATCAGAGTGAACCAATTCCAACACATCTTTGGCCCTATACCCCTTTGCCGTAAAAGGCCTTTTGGTCATTTTACCTTCCAAGCAGGATTCACAGATTGATAGTGCCTCCACTTCCAATGAACTCAAAGGTCCATCTTCAACCAGTCTTTGAATCCTTCTTAGGTTAATATGCCCCAATCGTAAGTGCCAAAGATATGTTTGGTTCATACAAGAAGGTTCTTTTCTCTTATTTAAGTTAGATGACATATTATTTATTTCCATAAGTTGCATTGTGGGCGAAATAGGAATAATAACATACAAATTACCAACCAATGCACCAGAACAGATAAAATGTTTATTCTTTCTAATAACAATATTGTCATTAAAATGAACTGAATATCCATCCTTAACTAACATAGAAACAGAAACTAAATTCCTTCTAAGTGAAGGTGCATAAAGACAATCTCTCAATGTCAAAGACTTATTTCTACCAAAAGATAAAGTAACATCTCCTAATGCAACGACTGATACTTTTGTAGCATCACCCATGAACAAGCATATCTCTCCATCACTGAGCCGTCTGGTTTCCTGGAACCCCTGCAATGTATTACAGACATGATTAGTGGCTCATGTATCTACACACCAGGTGCCGATAGATAACACCGCTAAACATGTTTCAACTACTAGTAAATGAGATATACCTTCTTTGTTTTCTTGTTTGAGAAGTGGACAATCAGTCTTCCAATGTCCTGACCCTTTGCGCTTGAAACATTTGCCTTTTGGCTTTTTCACCGCGCCTTGAGATCCCATGCCCTTCTTTGCTAAGTTTGCATGTTTCTGAATATTATTCTTCTTCTTACCGCCTTTTGGCTTAGAAGTAGAAGCCTTTTCAGAAATAAAAACATGACCACTCTGCCTAAAGAGAGATTCAGCATCCTGTAGCTCTTTTGCAAGTTCTGCCAAACTATACAACCTTTTGTTCATGTTGTAATTAACGCAGAAATTGACAAAACTTTTAGGCAGAGACCCGAGAATGATATCGACCTGGGTTTTCCCATCGATTTCAGCACCAAGGATCTCCATCTCATTCAGATGACCCATCATCTTGAGAACATGATCCCTTACTGGTGTCCCCTCAGCCATTTTTGTATTCATTAAATATTTCATAGCAAACTGCCTAGCTGTTCTACTCTGATGTCCGAAGAGTTCCTTGAGGTTATACATCATGTCATAAGCTGTGGTCATGGCCTGATGCTGATGTTGCAGTACATTTGACATAGATGCCAGAATGTAACACCGCGCCATCTCATCTGCCTTTTTCCACTTCTTATAAGCCTCTTTGACCTCTTCATCAGAGTTAGCATCAGGCTTAGGTGGGCATTCCTCAACAAGTACATATTTGTACTCCTCAGCAGTCAGAACAATGTCCAAATTACGTTTCCAATCAATATAATTAGGTCCAGTAAGTTTGTTTTCTTTAAGAATCACCATAAGTGGACTGAAAGAACCCATTTTTTTGAAATCTTGAGAATCACATAAATAAAATTATGTAGGGCAAAAAAAAACTTTTTTTTGAATTAACTAAATATTGATTCCCTCAAAACAATAATAAGAAATTCACCAACACCTTGAACACCATGAATTTAGCATGCCACGATAGTGTGGACGTATACAAATTCAACTTTGTTCAAGTAGATTTTTCTTATTAATTTTACTATCATGTCAATATAACTTTATGATAAATAAAATTAATATGCTGGTCTTGCTCTGGTCATAGAAATAATAGCAGTGACTCCGATAGGAAGGATACCATTATTTGTATCTAAGTGTATACCATTACTTAATACTAAGTCCATTACCTTGTAATGAGTTCCTTCAGATGGAGAAGTGAACACATACTAGGTAACTTTCTACAATTATCCCTAGGGAAGTTTGTACTGGTGATCCATAATTATACTCATCCGATATGGAGGAAAGCACTAAAGCCAACACGCAAGTATAATTACATCACCTACAAACCAGTAATGGAGACCATAGGATTTATACTAAATAAAAATCCTCTCCCACTTAGTTATTTAACAATGAGGGTTTTTCTACTAGTTGATATTATGTCCATGTAGTCCATTATTAATGTAGGCTTGGTTTTTCAAAAAAAACAACCACACAATAATAAACATGCATAATTAGAAAAAGCAAAATGACAAAAATAAGAGAAAATATCCAACTATTATGGTCATCTTTGCTGCTCCGTCCTCAACTATCCGAATCCAAAATCTGGTGCTGTGCAGATCTATACGGGGTTCGACCTCTGGATTGCTCAAAACCAGTAATGGAGATGCTGGATTGCTCAAAACCAGCATCTCATCCGGCGTCAGAAACAGCCACCACCGCCATCATGATTGATCAAAAATAATTAAAATTACATCAATCCTATGCCTCCCGAAGGAGTTCATACATAATCTAGATTGAAAAAATTAAATTAATAAGCACGATCAACCCTCGTGATTTTAATTACATCCACAGCAACAACAACATCCATGACATATCCGTGGTTTAAACAACACAATCAAAAACATGCATTGGACCATAATAGTTGGATCTAAGATGCCTGTAAAACCGAGTTAGAACAGATCTACATCTACCGACTATTACATAGCGCAAGTTTTATTGGACAACATGGACATATCAATCAATACGTAGATCCAAAGTGGCTCTGATACCAATTGATGGAACTGGGGATTCCCAGGACCCTTCCTTTGGTGTGCGTATTGATCGATAGAAAGTTAAACAGATCAAATACGTGTTCTAACCCTTTATAGGCGGAAACTAGGGTTCACGAATTATACCTGCGGCAGAAAGGAGACAAGTAATTCCTAGCAATCTCGAGCGGACGACCCTAAGATCTTCTGCACGTATTCCTTCCTCGAGTTGGACGTCGTGTGGGCGACGATCTCCCAACTTTTTCTTCTCCTTTGCAGCACTCTCTTTCTCTCCTTACGTGAATCACGAATTTAGAGAAAATTTTAGATTTCTGATCAGTAATCTGGCGGCCAGAGAATAGAGGATATATATAGGCTACGGCAGGGACTATGATGAGAAATTAGGGTTAGGCCTCCTAACGGATCTGGATATCCCGTGTTCAGCCCGAACACACAATCCAGGCCTATTAACAATAGCTCGGTCCACTAATGAGCTATTGTTGCACTACCTCCCTAATCCCAAATTATGTTTGTGGGCTCCTTTTATTATATGCTCGTTTGGCTCCCCATGTTAAGATATCGTATGTCCGTCGATCAAATTAAGTTACTGACAACTATATTGATTCGACATCTTTTATCCTTAAGTAGTACCGCTCAACTTTATTTGTCATGTCGGATATAATCTACCTGTAGGGTTTACATGACAATCCTTATGAGCTCCTTAAGAGGACATCATCAACCCGATGTATCGGGACATGGATTCTATTTATAATCAACAGCCCATCATACATACAATATTATTATCCAATTCATAGAGGTTGTTGATCCATAATGAATCTCACTCTTTTATGAGTCAAAGTAATGCACATTGCATATACATGTCTGTTATTATATCTGGATTAAGAGTACAAGCATCCATAATAACAGAGGTGTTTGTTCTTTTATGTAGTCAGTACAAAGAGAACAACCTCAAGTGGTTCTGTTCAATACACACAAAGTGTACTAGTATAAACCTATAGTCAAGATAGACTAATACCAGATTACAATACAACCTTTCCAATAGATTGTCCAAGTCCATCTAGGTTGTGAACTATTTATATACTCCATAGAAAACTGATAATATGATCTTCTGTGTGACACCACACACCATATTATCTATAATATAGAATATCAGACATTTGCATTAACACTTGCAACAAATACAATATGCAAACATTTGCCCATATGATTCTCATTCAAAATTTAAGGAAATAAGGTGTTAGGGTTATATACTAAAATATTCCACATGGCTAACGCCAACCAAGCCAGAGCCAAGATCTTCCTATCCTGTGTATATCAAGGACAAGACAGGGCAAACATATGGTATCTCAGTCAAACAGCCAATTGGCGTACGACTCTGACATGTGCACTTACCTTAATCAGAGCAGAACAACATCAAGTCCACATCACACACAATCTGCGCCACTTACTAAATTGCGCACATGGAGAGTTTTTCAAATCAAGAATCCTCTCAGCATGCCAATGAACTCAGTACTTCTCTGTACACACAGGAAATAAGGCATCTCAAGAACCGAAACCATGTTCCTAACATTATCAAGGAATATGTGCCTCCGACTTCTCTTTATCCAGTCACTGTAACTGATCTCCACGAACTTCTTGTAAAAAAGTAAAAAATTATAGGACCATCTCATCCACCTGTAACTCCACACCAGGAACACCACTGTAATCATCACCATGAAGTAGTGATTAAATGTTGCTGTCAATCAGCTAAACGGTCTATCTTCGACCGTTTGAACTACACTCGGACTCCTGAACTCATTTTGGTGGACAAAGATGAATTGCTATATGCTTCGGTCAACATGACGTATCGAAGTAATAGGGTAGAAAATATCCAAGACATAATGTATCCCGCAATCACAGTAAACAATACCTTGATCATATCCGTAACTCTGGTGAAGGGGTCTACCAAAATACAAGATCAAGAGGCCGAGAGCTACTCAGTCAAAGGAATCTTCCATCTCCTAGTCATGGAGATGTCCTCAGTCAAAGAAATCCTCTTGATTCCGATAAGAAACAATCGGTCAAAGGAATCTTCCTTCTGACCAAGAAACAATCGGGCAAAGGAATCTTCCTTCCGACCAAGAAATAATCGGTCAAAGGAATCTTCCTGATTTTGACTAAGATTTCCTCGGTCAAAGAAATCTTCTTATTCCTCATTCTGGGGGTAGTTTCCTACATGACATCGATGCCGATAGCGAGAGCTCTGAGCGTACTATCTTTTCCACCAGTTCATCATCGGTAGTCAGAGAAGTGTCTGCTTATGTCACTAATGAAGAACAAGATATATCCAGCTCTGGCAGTCATGAGCAGAGGATTGCTACGTTATATGCTTACTTGAAAACCATGGCTGAAATGGTTACAAGCTTGCATGCTGTAATCGTAGTACAACACACTGTTCTACCGATTGCGAATCCAATTCCAACCCAGGAACACATATCTGTATGTGCCCCTGTCAATATTGGTCTAGGAGTGCAATCTCCTCACAATGCTACCATGCCAGCCCAGGCTACTCTAACTCAGTCTGGTGCTGGGGGTGGTCCGTATTATACGGTTCCCCTCCTAACACATCGAATTAGTGTACTACTCCACAAGCCTCAGGAGATCCCCTTGAAGCGATGAAGCTTCTGCATAAGCAGTTTGAAGCCTTCAAGCAGAAGGATGGTTGCAGAAGTTGGAAAACAAACAACCTTACCCGGTAGAATGGAAGGAAGTCCCGTTTCCACCTAAGTACAAGCCACCAACCATCATGCTGTTTGACGATAGTTCATCTCCGAGTCAGTATCTCAACCATTTTACGGTAATGACTGATCAGCTCAAACCGAACGATGCTCTACTCACTAGAGTATTCATCGGGTGTTTGGCGGGTGTGGCCTATGACTGGTATCGTAGCTTGCCAGATGGTTGCATAACATCTTTTGCAGGATTTAAGCAAATATTCCTGAAACAATTCTATGAGAGAACAAATGACATGACTATGTCGGCCCTCATTAAAATAAACAACGGCCTAATTAAACTGTTGAATGTTTCATCGAGCGCTTCCGTCGTGAGGCACTCAAAATGTCTCTGGGTACTCCAAATGCATTGACTATAGATACATGCAAATTAAACTTGTTACCTGTAGTCAGCATGTAGACCAGACCTACGCAATTCCAAGACTGGGCCTCCTTCATAGTAAGTGCCAGGGCAGCTGAGGACAGTGCTGATAAATTTAAACAGTTAGGCATCTAGAGGCCTAATCTTGATAAAGATGAACATTCTACAACCAACAATGGCGATCGTCAGAGCAACCAAAAAGGCAAAGAAGCTTTAGCCATCAATGTTGTCACTCTCGTTTTCCATTATACGTATTTTCAGTATACGTGTACAGATATTCTACCAGTATTTTGACTTATCTAGCATGGCTTGGCTTGGTTTGGCCTTGGTTTAACTTGGTTTAGCTTGGCTTGGTTTATTTTTGTTTTGGTTAGAGATGGAGAGGATTGATATAAATATCAACTCCACTCTCTCTCTTCATTATTTCCTTTACTTCTTCATTTACTTCTTCTTCCTCTATTAATTCTCTCCAACCACCTTAGGCAAGTGCAACTTGCTTCATAGAGGAACTCCATTTTATTTGTTCCATTGTCTTCCCTATAATCTTCTAAGACTATTTAGTACTTAGCATTTTTGGTTTTGGAGGATTAATTCTTGTATATCTAAGTTTTCTTAAATCTTTTTTTTTTTTGGTTTTGATCTATCAAACTTTATTATTTTCATGTTTTGATTGTTCTATGTTGTAGAAAATTTGATTTTACCCTAAATAGACTTTTGAAAACCCGGATTTTGAGTGATTTGAAGTGATTTATGGACTTTGGAAGTTCATGGGTTCTATGGTTCTTCTTTTCGGGTTGGAGAAGAAGAACAGTGTGTGGGCGCATGGCATTTTATGCGCCTACAGTAACTTCAGCCTTGGGCGCATCGCCCTTTATATGCGCCTAAGCTCCCTGTCTTCCTCAGTGTGGGCGCATGGCTTTATATGCGCCCATGTCTTTTACTTCCTTGTGCACATAACTTCAAAATATGTGTTAAGTCTTAGTGTCCATTTGCTATGGGCGCATAGTCCTTACTATGCGCCCACATAGCCGGTATAGATGGCTCCTGACTTAGCTTTCCATTGCTCCATGTCTCATACATGTAGCCGCATAGACCATAGGAGCATGCTTGTGGGCACATGTACTCTCCTGTGCACTCATTCTATAGCATATGCCCTACATGATGTGTTTGGTCCTAGGTGCATACATATGGGAGTATGACCCTAGGCGCATAGCCTCAGGCACATAACAGTGGGCGCATGCTCTCTATGTCACCACATTACCCCCTTATGCCTTCTCTTGCAATTATCCATGTTACCTCCATGGTCCCTAATGTGAGTTGTGACTTTGCTTGTACTCTTTACTTGGCTAGTCCTATAATGTTATTTTCTATGTTGCACATGTACTCTGAGCTTTAAACACGATCTTGGTATGGCACGTACACTCTCTAATAACTCCTTGATAGTGTCCCTCCGTGGTGCACTTACAGGATCACGACATGACAATATGACTTTACGTGATAACTTTTGATAGTGACCCGTCGTGGTGCACTCTTGACAAGCAATATGACATAGATAGACTTGATGGTGGCCCGCTGAGGCACACTCTTGGCAAGTAATCTTGATAAGTAACCTAACATGATAAATCTTGATATGTTGTTGCGACGGCTATCTTGACTTGCTAAGTAACTCTTGTCTTGACACCGTGGATGGTTGTGCTTATATAAACTACATGTCTCATCTTGCATCATGTCTAGGACATGGATTCCTGGTTACCACGGTCAGTGATTAATACTGAATTGAGTAGGGTAATGACTAGAGTAATCAAGTAGTCCATGATAAGATTTCCTAGCTACAGGCAGCCCCATTATCTGGGTGCTCTAATTGGACTTGTAGCCTGCCGTCGAGTAGGGCACATTTTCAGCACACTGTCATGTGTTGCACCCCCAAGTCACCTAATCCAACTCTCTCAACTTGCAACTGGATAACCTGGATTTAGTCTACAGGACTTGTGGCTGTTGGAACATCTCATTGCATCTTGTAGTAACTAGGCTTGTGATAACCCTAGTTAGTTAAAGTATCAAGCCGTACTCCTTGCTTGGCCACGATTGATGGATGAAGTCCAGTCCAGTCTTGTCTAGGCAGTGTCAGTCTACGATTACTTCAGTGTATTACTACTTATGCTTTATTCTTATTGATAAATGGTTGGAGCCTAAGCTCTGTTCAGGTGAAGGGTTACAACCCTGGTCCTTGTTTGGTTTACGGGTTGTAACTTGGTTACCGGAATAGTCCCTTAGTTACCTTATCATTTATCACCTTATTTTCTCTAACTCTTGTCTTATGTTATCATTTATATCTCATATGATAATATGCTGGTTTTAGTTCTTAAGTGAAGCCTCCCTTGTGGCACTTGCTCTTCTGGGTTCTGACCCAGCTGGTTTTGTATGGCCAGATTTCAGAGTAGCACCCGAGGATCTTCCAGCCTTCCAGCCAGATATTGTACACTAGACGCAACCCTGGCAAGGAGTAGGTTTATTTTTCTCTTCTACTATATTATAAATTATTCTTTTGAGACGTTTAGCCGTCGAGCAAGTGTTAGCTCGTGTTGAATTTATATTTCTGCCTACCTAAGGGCTGTAACATGATTGACAAATCCTAGGATTGATCATGTATGACTTAAAATCTTGCTAGTCTTCATATTTTGTATGACTAGCTTCATGATCATCTGAATATGTAATATATGGGACGCCTTACTTTGTGTGTCTGATGATCTGCCATCTTGTTACATTTACTTGCTTGCTTGAGATTGAGACACTAGGCTTGTTCTTGACCTTAAGAGACTAATGGCTTGTAGTTAAACCCTCATGCATCTAGACAACCATGACCGTATATCGAGGTGGGATTCACTTCAATATATATAGCTGGCTGTGTCTGTCCCCCGTACTCCAGTATTCTGGTTCTAGGACATGACAAGTGTGAAGGGCAAAGAAGTTCTAACCGTCAATGTGGGTCATTCAACACCTACTAGAACGTCATCCCCAAAGAGAACACCACATCCCAAAGAGGAATATTACTTTGAAGAGGATGACATAATGAGCATATTTGATTATCTAATCAAAAGCAACAAACTTCAACTGCCCGAAGCAAAACGGCCAGATAAAGTAGGTAAGATTAACAATCCCAAATACTACGTGTATCACAGGTTCTTGGGACATCCAACCAGGGCGTGCTACGTAAACAAAGGGAAGATCCAGGAATTGATCAATGCCAAGGCAATCACTCTCCAGCAAGCTGAAAAGACGGTGACTGCTAATGTCGTCTCTCTGTAATTTGCCAACTTTTCTGCTCAACTTGTGCAGGATGGAGTCGTCCCCATTCCAAAAGCTACTATGGAGATCATCAACCTTCCGCCAGCATGAAGTGACGGTCTTGTATAACTATCAATCGACAAATATGTGTATGATCCAAACAAAGTTGTATGATTCAAATAGTGGCATGAGATCGTAAAACGATCTAGCGAAACACTTGGATTGAGTGTTGGTTTCGGTTCGTGGACGAACCTTGTTTTGAGTGGTATATTATGTAATGTCCCGCTCCGCACGGTGCATTACGATAAGTCATTGACTCAAAGAGTTACGTTGACCCGATGAAGCATCGATGCAAATCGATGCAAGAGTTACATTGGCCCGAAAGAAAGCCTTGAGTCGATTCGAATCTATAAATCGAAATGATACAATGCATAGGCCGAATCGAAGAAATATTGACTTTAGTTGAATTCGTATGCAAGCTACACTTTTACGCTGGACCATAAGAGGTTGGCTTTTTTGCTTTATTTGTAACGGTGTCTGCAAAACCAAATCGTCGCCTTACAATGAACTAAGGCATGGGCACGGTAGGCCGAATCAGTCGAAAAGTTCAACGAAATGGCTAAGTCAGGAGAGTTAGCCGTACAACCAAGTTATAGAATTGAGCCGCATGGGCTCGATGAAATGACAAGGCATATCAGCTTAAGGTGGGTGGGTAAATGACTCTTCTTCTCTACTCCTTCACGTCTAATAAAAT
This sequence comes from Iris pallida, assembly GCA_029216955.1. Taxonomy (NCBI): domain Eukaryota; kingdom Viridiplantae; phylum Streptophyta; class Magnoliopsida; order Asparagales; family Iridaceae; genus Iris; species Iris pallida. The sequence goes on from JANAVB010031219.1 coordinate 1,080,821, forward strand.
GTATCCTTGTATGCGTAAGTTGCTATCAAGTTAACGAGCATGGCTCAAACCGAGTAAAGGTCTTAGTGTGTTTCGAACATTAATATAAAACATTGAACATTGAACAATTGAGGCGACGTGCATCAAGTGCACGATTCGGAAGAACATTGAACACTAAGGCTTAGAAAATAGAAATACGGTATCGAGGCATGCAACGAATGCACAACTCGAAGGAAAAAGGATATATGTGTCAAAGTGTACGTAGGTGCTGAAGACTCATAAAAGATGGCTTCGTTACGAAGAGAACAGTTGTGGCACGAATATGGTGACAGAACTGTCGAATGTGGCACGGTGCCTTCGAAATGGTTGGGACCTTCAGGTCGATATGTTGAGGAATATTGAGTCGGGGCATCGTGCCAATGGAATAGAGATAGGCAAACTTGTTTGGTTGTATGAAAATTTGAATACGGTGTATATGGTCAATGGGCTTGGATGTATTGCCCATGCACGGGCGTGCTTCCCTCAAACGTAGGATCGCCGGGGCATCGAGACAGTTCAACCACGGAGGGAATTAAGGGGTATTGGTGGTGCACTTCATTCTGACGGGTTGCGCCCTCATATTAATGTGATAAGCCATAATACTAGTAAGTTTGGGATGCTTTGAGTAGTGGGCTAGCAACCCATGCCAAAGCGATTGCTGGCTTACAAGTTAAGATACCAGCCCATTACGTCGCGGAACGTCGTAACCTTCATATAGATAGGACCGGTAGGCTGAGACTAGATTTGGGTGCAGTCCCAGAGCCTGTTTCCTTATGCATATGTCCAAGTTGATTAGTTTGCTGCGTAAATTGTATGGTTAGTTATGCAAATTTGTAACGACTGCAGGCTAGGCAAAATGAGACGAAAACATGCACGATCACTATGCTTATGTTCATATTATGTCTAACTGTATCTGCTGTAGGGATACGGTATTGGACATATTTATATTCAGCTGCTATGCTTGAATATATTGCCATAAAACTGATCCTAAGGCTAAATAGAAAGATTATCAAATAAAGATGCATGCTTCACTAAATGTACTTAGTGTTTGTTTGGGTACGAGTGGGTCTTGATTAGTGCAGCGAGGACGAAAGCACTAATCCTCCACTAGTTTGCTCGCAGGTTCATGATATGTTCGGCTCGGGGCGGGGCCTGGCTTGGACGCACCGAGGAATTGATTCCCTAGCATTTTGAGGCGAGCTACCGCATTCGTGTTTGGACTTACAACATGGAGATGTTCGGCCAAAGACTACTTGTTGGCTATAAAAAGGCATAATGTATGGAACAATGTAATCCTTTGTGAGCTAGAGAGATCATGAGTGTTGTAGCCTATTGGCATTTTTAGTTGGGTTATTCAAGCCCTTGTAATCTTTAGTTCATTATTAATAAAATGAGATTCTTATTGTATACTCTGTTTCCTTCTGTTGCTGATGTTATCGATTTAAGATAAACTTATGTGAACCTGTTATCTTGCCTTCCACGAGTGTAACTCCAGGCTCGTACGATATCACGCCCCAGCAAGGATGATAATTCGAGTGAAATCTAGCGAGGACGAGCGATTTTCCGGGTCGGGGCGTGACACTAGCCATGTGGCACTGGCCAGCAGTACAACTCCAATGGGCAAACCCAATTTAATGGACACGTTAGAGTACACCTAAGCTGTATTAAGTATAAGAAAGAGTCCCCAATATTTGCCGCTGTATGTCATTCTAATCTCATCCACAGAGCACAGTCACAATAATAGATGATAGTACAACCAAAATAATAGAACCGACAATTGTCCATCAACAAGTCCAAATAGGTAGGGTCTCGGAAACAACCCGTCATAATAAATAAAAAAGAAATAATACCAACTACAATTATTCAGAAGTCGAAGTCTAAATATAAGTAACACGAAGCATAATAACTAAATAGATAACTGAGTACTCAGGAGAAATCCTCTGGCACCACCTCGTCTGTAATTACCAATGTTCGTATTATGTATTTTGGTATACGTGTACGTATTTTGACTCGTATTGCATGTCGCCCTGCTTGGTTTGTTTTGGCATTTCATTGATTGGTTTATCTTGGTTTGGCTCGGATTGTTTGGGCTTGGTTCGGTTTTGTTGTGAACCCACCCCACCTACCACCACCATCATCATTTATTAACCCAACACTCTTTCTCTCTCTCCTCATTCACTCTTTTTCTCCCTCACCATTACTCCCCACCTACCAGGAAGGTGTAGGCAAGTGCATCTTGCTTTATGGAGGAAACCTATTTTTGTTGTTCCACTGTCTTCCTCATGTGTTTCTAACCAACTTTAGTACTTAGCATTTTTTATTTTCGTGGTTAATTTCTTGTAGATCTAGCTTTGTGGTATTTTCGATTTTTCATGAGTTTTGATCTATAAAACCTGTATATTTTTGTTAGTTGATGGTTCCATGTTGTAGAAAATTCCATTTTATCCAAATTTGACCTACGGGAGTCTGGATTTGGGTTCCTATTGTTGTTTGGTGGAGCATGGAGGCCATGGTATTTTCTATGGACATATTCTCTGTGGAAGCCATTAATTGTACTTGTGGCCGTATGTATTAGCTCTGACCGCATGGCCATTTAATTATTGGCCGTATGAGCATTTTCTAGCTCTGGCCGTATGGCCTTTCTTGCTTATGCGGCCAGGACCATTTAAGTTGTATGGCCTTTTAATTAAGTTGCTTGCATGCAACTTGCCTGAGTCGTATAGACCATTGGCTTTAGCCTGAGCCGCATGGCCCATTAATTCATTGCCTGACCGCATAGGCCAACCCATTATGGCCGCATATGGCCATCAGCTTAATCTTGGCCACATGGCCATTAATAATTGTTGTTGGCCGCATGGCCAATTTGCTTAGCCGTATATGCATGTAAGCAATTGCTTTGTGCATGGCCTGGCCGCATATGGCAAGCTTAGCTGGCCGCATATGGCACTTGCATTTGCATGCAATTGCATACATTAGCTTGCAAGCTTAGCTGGCCGCATATGGCTGCATAATTTATTGGCCGCATGCATTAGCATTTCTAGCACTAGCCTTTAAATAATTGCCATGCATGCATTAATTAGCATTTAATTAATTGCCATGCTTGCATTAATTTGTATTTGCCTGCATGCATTAGCATTTATTTGCTTGCATGCATGGCTTGCTTACGTTTGGCCGTATGGCCTTTCAACTAATTTTATGCAATTTTATGCCATTGCTTGCATGCATTTATCATTTGCTTGTATGGCCAATCCATTTGTTGGCCGCATGGAATTGTTTGTTGGCCGCATATGGCCAATTCATTGTATGGCCGCATATACAATTCATTGCTTGGCTGCATGGCCAATTGTTTGTATGGCTGCCTCGCCATTTAATTGCGTGGCCGCATGGATTTCCTGGCTAGCCGGCCGTATGGCATACTTGCATTAATTACGGTTCCCACAATCTTTTGTCTAATTTGTCTTTACAATTATATTATTATGGTTAATAATGTATGATTCTAAATTGTTTCCCTAAACACGAATTTTTAGTGTAATGATTGATAGTGACCCGTGGGGGTGCACTCCAGATGAATGTATTGATAATATAAAACGTTAATCGCATGATAGTAGCCCCTCGTGGCGTACTCCTGACAAGTAAACTTGACATGATAAACCTGACATGATATATCTCGATATGCTGTTACGACGGCTAGCTTGACATGACAAGAATGAATAACCTGGACACCATGGACGATTGTGCTTGTACAAATGAACCAGTCTTGTCTTGCATCATATTTAGGATAGGACTTCTGAGTACCACGGTTAGGGGTACCTACTGACATTGACTAAGGCTAATTACTAGAATAATCCAGTCGTCATGAAGAGATTTCTCCAGCTACATGCAATCCTGTTACCTGGGCGCCCCACTTGGGATCTGTAGCCTGCCGTCGAGTAGGGCACATTTCTAGAACACTGTCATGTGTTGCACCCTCCAAGCTACTTAAGGGTACATGCGTTTCCTAGACGATGTACCCACTTGAATTCAACCCCTAATTGCGTCCGGATAGCCTGGATGGTCTGCAGGGCTTGTGGTTGTGGAACAATCTCGCTGCATCTTGCTAGTAACTAGGCCTGTGATAACCCTAGTTAGTTAAAATATCAAGCCGTACTTATTGTTTGGCCGTGATTGTTGGATGAGGCATAATCAGTCTAGTCTTGTCTTGATCCTGTACAAGATTGCTACTTGACCTAATTTTCTTATATTATCTTGCCGATAAATGGTAGGAAACCAAGTTCCGTTCAGATGAAGGGTTACAACCCCGGTCCTTGTTTGGTTTACAGGTTGTAACCTGGTTATCTGAATAGTCACATGGTTATCTGTTGTATATCATCCTGATTTTTTTATATTTTTAGTTCTACTACTTATTATTATTCTTGTGCTAATTGCTGGTTTTAGTTCCTAAGTAAAACTTCCTTTGTGGCACTTGCTCTTTCTGGGATCTGACCCAGCTGGTTTTGTATGGCCAGATTTCAGAGCAACTCTATAGGATCTACCTACCTTCCAGCCAGATGGTGACCACTAGACGGAATCCTGGCAACGAGTGGGTTTATTTTGGCTCTCCCTCTCTATTGTAAAAATATTCTTTTGAGGCATTTAGCCGACGAGAACATGTTAGCTCGATTGCACTTTATTACTATCTGCCTACAGGCTGTAACATGATTGCCAGAACCTAGGGTTGATCATGTATGACTAAACTCTTACTAGTCCTCATATTTTGTAATGACTAGCTTCATGATCAGCTGAATATGTAATATTTGGGACGCCTTACTATTATATATTTGGTGATCTTACATCTTGTAACCTTACTTACTTGCTTGAGATTGAGACAATAGGCTTGTTCATGACCATAAGAGACTGATGGCTTGTAGTTAAACCCTCATATATCTAGACAGCTGTGACCGTATAGTGAGGTGGATTTTATTTTGTCACGACCCGCAACCACTGTGAGGGTACGAGTACGTAACAGCGCCCAGCCTACGCCGCAGTGTCAGCGGTAGAATGCTGTTCTAGGTCTCTATCTAACCAACAATCATGCATTTATATAATGTACTTGTCAAGATCTCAACTCCGAATGAAGGACAAGTATAGATATAATATAATCTCAATCACAGTCTAAGCACGATATGATAACACATAAGATTATGACTAAGACTAAATAACAACAATAAACCCAACTACTAAATAATATAATCTCAGACAATCTCAAACAACATTTCTCAACTTATTTACAACTCAAGTTCTAAAGCATAAAAACTAAAACAAGACAACTAGCTAATCTCTCGATCACTCCTGAGTGTCAGGGCCAAAGGTAGCTAAGCTATCTCCTGGTCCATAATATATAGGGCATGTGTCCTCAGGGCAATCATCTGTAAAATTTTCAACAGGTCCAGTCAGGACACGAACGAGCACAATCTCATCTAAAAAATTCAAGTAAATAACCGAGAACTATAAAGCAGTTATAGACAGTTGTATTGATAAACATGGCAGTTTATATTCAGGTGATGGTATAGAGAGACAGATAAGTACAAGAAAAGTAAGTAATTAAACAAAAGAAGAATCATGGCAATAAAGACTGTAAAATAAAAACTAGCTGAACTAGAGTAACATGGTATGAGTCCAGACAGTAAATGTAGACAAGTGTAACTCCAATGTAAGTCCAGTACAAGACGAATCTAATACAAGATAAATCCAGTACGAGACGATTCCAGTCATAGTGATCAATGATTCCAGGATGAGTCCAGCCTATACTCTAACAGTATGTTTTAAAATACCGAGATCGACATGTAAATGGCTGTAGGTAATACGACACATCACATACCTGGCCTGGTGTGAGATGGCTATCATTCCAGTAGATTCCAGTTGGGAGATTCCAGATTGGGGTATGTCTACATGTCTTACTCAAGTATTTTTCCTCCCAGCAAGTACAAGTGATTCCAGAATACGACACAAGAATCGAGATGAGTCCAGCCAAATATGATGATACCAGCAAGTGATTCCAGGGTGATTCCAGTAGGTGATTCCAGTAATAGAAGCCAGACATGATGATACCAGTAATAGAGGCCAGACAATATGGTATGTGTGCCGCATACATGAATCCAGAATATCCATACGTACTGTAACAGAGAATCACATACAACTAACTAGAATTGAAGTACAGTAATTGATAAATAAATGAGAGAACTATCAGAGAATGTACTCGCCTGCTACTCTGAAAAGAGTAGTAAAATATCCGATGTCTGTACCGGAGTCACAATGTCCTAAACAGAGTAATATGGGTTATGACATGTTCAATACAAGGAAAATGAAAGGTGGAATGAGGGTATTTTTGAAATTTTGTATCTATTATTATTATTTATTTGTATTTAAATCAAATTATGATTTTTGGTGATTTTTAATAATTTTTAAACTATTTAAAAACTGGTTTAAGTCATGACTTGTGATTTTGATGTGCTGCTAGCAAAATCTGAGAGACTGCCTGACCTAGAGCCTGACCATGTCATTAGGATGATTTAATTATTATTTTTAGCCTAGGGGTATTTTGGTCATTTGGCCTCTTTGAATTATTTCATGATTTATTGCACTGGTAATTATTGAGTTTGACTTTTGACTAGCTGCGACTTAAGAGACTGTCCTAGATTTGACTTTGACTTTGTGACCTAGTTAACATGGTATGGACCCTAGTTTAACTTAAGTCAACTCAAGTTAGGACTCTTAGGATCAAGTTTGGAGTAGGAGGATTGGTGAATTGGTCCATAGGCTTGAGACCTAGAAATTGGTTCCATGACTAGTGCAACTTGGCCCATAGCCATTAGACTAAGACCTAACCCTAATTTTCCACTTTTTAACCAGCCACTACGGCTCTCCCTTCCCTATAAATATTCTCCTCCTTGTTCTTGCCTCTTTTATTAAATTTTTACAAGTTTGAAGAAAGAGGTAAGAGCCTTCTTCCCCAATCCATAACTTCCTCATTTCAATTCCTTTTTGGCTCAAACCTTTTGCATTGGGTTCTAATTGATCCCTACTTTATGTTCATGGAGAGAAATCTCAGGTTTGAATCAATTTGGAGATATTGGCTAGCAAGGAAGAATCTCCCATTTGAAGCTTTTCCATGCAATTTGCACCTATAGGTAAAACCCTTTAAATTGATTCAAATTTTGGTTTTCTTTACATGTAGGGCTAGATCTAGAAGTCCCCTAGGTGTCCCTGAAATTTGGGTCTATTTCGTGTTCGTTTGGCGTCCGTATCGGACACGTGTCGTAGTGTTGCCTAGGTGTTTGATAAAATGCCTAAGAGGGATTTTCTTTCTGTTTTTCCAAATATTTTTGAATGAATCCCTAGATCTATATGTTTAATTCACATTCGTGTCCTTCTGAACACATTTTTGGACACGTTCGTGTCTATATTTGAACACACACGCGTGCATGAGGACACCGTGCAGTGCCCTGCTGCTCGGGTGCCACTGCGGACACGACACGGGCTCTCGTGACCTAAAATTTGGTGGACACGATGGCCTACTGACCGACACAGCACACACAAAATTTTAGAGGATTTCATAGGGTGGTTCGAGAGAATTTCAACCTGCACTGATTTTGACACTGTACTACACGCGGGCGAGACACGTTCTGATACGTGTCTCGTGCTCTGGACACTCGTGTCGTGGACACGGTGCAGGACCATAGACATGTAGCCCTATCATTGGCGAACATGTGTGCACGAGCTCGACACACTTTAAGCTTTGTGTCGTGTCCATTTCGACATGACATAGCCGCACGAGGCAGCCAATGCACAGTTTTCTGACACTTTTTAATTTGCATATTTTGACACATTGTGTCCTGTTTTGTTGGACACATTGGCTTCCTTAGGACACGTAGGGTTTGGTGCAACCTCTGTACACTATGTGTCTCTAATTGTTTTCGAGTTTACTTATTATTTTTTGTTTCAAAATTGGGTATCCATGAGCACTTTCAGTTCTCAGTTCTTGACAGATTTAGAATATTTAAGAAATAGATTTCGATCTGGTTTTATAATGTTCGAATGATGTTCAGTTGGGTTACCTTGAATATCCAGGTAGTTGTTTTGGTATTCAACTGGGTTTTCGAGTTGGCATTCGAATTATTCACTATTTTTAAACTATCAAATTATTTCAATGAGTTCGATGCATTATGATGTAAATCCTTAGTTCTCCTTGAGTTTGATGTTTCAGTTTTAGAGTTGATATTGATTGAGTTCAATTTCAAATTGATTTTAGTTCACATTGGCATTTTGATGAGTGGTTCGAGATTGGGTTGTTTGTTCTCAGTTTTGATTTATACATTTTCAGATTTTGGGGGATACATGAAGTATCAGTTATAGTATTGGTTTTGGTTCATGTTCAATTAGTTTAGGTTGGCTTGATGAATGGGTTTGTAGGTTTAATTCTCAGTTTAGATTCAGCCCACATTTTATTGATTTTGGGATGTTGGTTCAGAGTTTAACTTTTCTTTAAACTTGGATTGAACTGTGAATATGATTCAGATTTTTTTTGGAGTTTATTTCAGCCTATGTCAAACTGTATTTACAGTTCAGATTGATTCTTTGTTTTCAGGTTTTATTTGAGAGGTATTCCCAGTTTATATGTTGATTCAGTCAACTGTGGATTTCTATTTTGTCATTCCATTTCTTGTATTTGAACTTGACCTTTAGTATTTACCTCACCTCAGTTTTCATAGTTAGGATATTTGGTTTTCCTTGCACTTTTGGCTTTGTAACTGATTTTGATACTTTACCAAAACAGGAACTTGATTCCAGTTTTGGCTCAGTTGCTTACATTTCATTTTTCCTTTTTATCCCCAGTTTTAGATGGTTGTGAGTGTTCAATGGTATTTCAGATATTGATGCTGATTTTTAGAGTGGGTATTCACTTGAGTTCTCATTTCATTTCATTAATAATAGGCTGTGTGATTCAAGATTTCCTAATTGCCTTTCCTTCCTCTTTCAGTTGTTTTCATTCCTTTTGATATTATGTAAGATCATATGTATTAGTATTGATACCTATATGTTTTTCTACTTGCTATATATATTATGTCTAATATATGTGTTCCTTTGTGACTGTGAGAAGGTTTTAGGATGAGATATAGGTATAGGCTAGTATCCCTCTGGTTGTGAGATAGGTTGTTGTGATATTGTGTTTTGGTATTAGGACCTTGTAGGTAGGCTTGTTAGATAGGTTTTGTTTAAGGTTTAGGCTTATGTGGTTAGTGTCTTGGTATAGGTTGAGAGTTAGTTAGACTTTGAGTATAGTGTTAGCCTATTGGTTGTATGGGTTAGATAGCCTAGTGTATATTTCTATTAGACTATAATTGTGGTTTAGGTTTAGAGTTGACTTAGTAGACTAGGATGTTGACCAGGGTTGACCGAAAGTTGACTTTGACCTAGATTAGCCTAGAATCATGTAGATTGCATTGTAGATTCATTTACCTTATTTTGATACATTATAACCTATATTTTTCTGTTTAGGACATTGTGACTCTGGTGCAGACATCTGATATTATACTACTCTTTTCAGAGTAGCAGACGAGTACATTCTCTGATAGTTCTCTCATTTAATTGCCAGTTACTGTATTTCAGTTCTATTTAGTTTTATGCGATTCTCTGTTACAACACGTATGGATATTTCTGGATTCATGTATGCGACACACATACCTTACTTATCTGGCCTCTATTACTGGAATCACTGGAATCATTCCGGAATCTATTACTGGAATCACTGGAATCATTCCGGAATCTATTACTGGAATCATCATATTTTGGCTGGACTCACCTCGATTCTCGTATCGAATTCTGGATTTATTTGTTTTACGGGACAGAGAAATATTGAGTAAGACATGTAGACATACCCCAAATCTGGAATCTCCAACTGGAATCTACTGGAAGCATAGCCATCTCTCGCCTGATCAGTGAGAGGTGTGCCTGATTACCCACAGCCGTTTACATGTCGATCTCGGTATTTTAAAACACACTATTAGATTAGCTGGGCTCACCTGGATTCTTGATCACTACCTAGAATCATCTGGTACTGGATTCATATTATTTTAGATTCATCCCGTACGGGATTTATAATAGTTTTACACTTATTTTGTAATTACTTTCTGGACTTATTCTGTTACCTTAGTTCAGCTAGATTTATTTTACAGTCTTCATTGCCATCATTCTTCTCTTGCTTTAGTTACTTACTTTTCTTGTATCTTATCTGTTCTCAATACCATCACCTGTATATAAACTGCCATATTCATCAATAAAATTGTCTATAACTGCTTTATAGTTCCCTGTCATTTACTTGGGTTTTCTTGATGAGTTGTACTCGTTATTGTCCTGACTGGACTTGTTGAAAATTTTACAGATGATTGCCCCGAGGACACATGCCCTACATATTACGGACCAGGAGATGGCTTAGCTACCTATGGCCCCGACACTCAGGAGTGATCGGGAGGTTAGCTAGTCTGTCTTATTTTAGTTTCCTGTTTAGAATTGGAGTTGTATATATAGGTTGAGATTGTAGTTGAGATTGTTTGAGATTATATTTTTAGTTGTTGGATTTTATTTCTGTTATTTAGCCTTTAGTTATATCTTCTGTGATATCTTATCGTTCTTAGACTGTGATTGAGATTCATTATATCTATACTTGTTCGGAGTTGAATTTTGACAAGCACATTATATATAGCACATTATATAATTGCGTTCTACCGTCGACACTGCGGCATAGGCTGGGCGTTGTTACGCGCTCGTACCCTCACAGTGGGTCCGGGTCATGACACGTTTTTAGTGGTGGCCCATGCAGGTCGAGAGTCGTATTAGTGCGATATCGTGGTAGTACGGCGACTTAGTTGTATTGCTGCGAGCCTGCGATAGGATTGAGAGATAGGCTTTAACGGAGAGGTTACTCAATCACTGTTAGGACTACTTGAGAGATTCCTGGATGACCCTTGAGAATCTCATTATGAACTTCAAATTGAAAATCCTTTTCCCTCTTGTTTTGATTCACCCTCACTCCTTGATGTTTAAGGAATCTTGTACTATTAACTTCCTTCATCATTATCCTTACTTATATTTTGTCTATCTTATGTTGCTAATTTAGCACCAGTTTTGCAAGCTGATCTTTTCGAGCTTGATCATGACATATTTTAATGGGGGCTGGCACCCACTAACATATTGTCTAATCAGAACCGGTGCATGATGGTCTGATCAACCTATTGCACTTTGGTTCGCTTCTCATATATTATTCGACATGGAGGGAGACATAGTTAAATTTGCCCTAGAGTCTCATCCACGACAGCTTTGGAAATTCTCTTTTGAATTATTTCCATCACCTATGAACCACGTATTGTGCTTAATAACATCGCCTTTGAACTCATTATTGTTTTGTCTTTCACATAATTCAGATGGAAAAGGCACTGTACTTGATAGATCAACCGAAGGTATCATGTTTAGTTCCCTATCCAAAGAAAGAAATTGCCTTATTTCTATATCCTTGCATCATCCTTTAAATTCTAATTCTTTGATCGTGACCAGTTGACCGGGTCATCCTCCTTATCATCCAGTGTTTGGGGTCTTATTCAATTGAATTAATTCAATTGTGATATGGATATCAAATCTTGGATACTCGTGCTCAGACTTCAATGGCATCGTTCTCCATCTTGCCAAAACTTTGATATATCCTAAAATTGATCAACTTAGATCGTGCTGGGACTAAATCTTCTTTATATATTGTGTTATTGGATTTCTATGCAATTGACACTCGTGCCTTAAACCTTCGATTTGATCATCTTTGGAATGGTAATCCTTCATAATTAATTCCTAGTTGTCTTTACCAGTTTCATATAGGATGGTAGACTGTCCCTTTGCACCTCCTTTTGAGGGAGCTAGGCCACCTACAGCTCAGCACCAAAGGGGTAGAGCTTTTGCGATGGCGGTCGAGGAGACCGACGCTGCAGGTGATGGGTTAGCAGGTTTGTCCTTATTATTCTTCCTCCCCACAATCATGTGTGATTTCCCTTAGTACCTGCCAGGATATTTCTTGTGATTGCTAGATAGTGTAGCTACCCTGTTCGAGACTGTAGAATCACGACCAGTAGGACAGTGTTGCATGTTATCTTTGACTTTGATTGTTAGGGGTTGACCTAGTGGGGATACGATCATCTTAATTTCGAGGACAAAAATTTTCTAAGGTGGGTAGGATTGTAACACCCAGTTTCTAAAATAAGGATATTTTTGAAATTTTGTATTTATTATTATTATTTATTTGTATTTAAATCATATTATGATTTTTGGTGATTTTTAATAATTTTTAAACTATTTAAAAACTGGTTTAAGTCATGACTTATGATTTTGATGTGCTGCTAGTGAAACCTGAGAGACTGCCTGACCTAGAGCCTGACTATGTCATTGGGATGATTTAATTATCATTTTTAGCCTAGAGGTATTTTGGTTATTTGGCCTCTTTGAATTATTTTATGATTTATTGCACTAGTGATTATTGAGTTTGACTTTTGACTAGCTGCGACTTAAGAGACTGTCCTAGATTTGACTTTGACTTGGTGACCTAGTTAACATGGTATGGACCCTAGTTTAACTTAGGTCAACTCAAGTTAGGACTCTTAGGATCAAGTTTGGAGTAGGAGGATTGGTGAATTGGTCCATAGGCTTGAGACCTAGAAATTGGTTCCATGACTAGTGCAACTTGGCCCATAGCCATTAGACTAAGCCCTAACCCTAATTTTTCACTTTTTAACCAGCCACTACGGCTCCCCCTTCCCTATAAATATTCTCCTCCTTGTTCTTGCCTCTTTTATTAAATTTTTACAAGTTTGAAGAAAGAGGTAAGAGCCTTCTTTCCCAATCCATAACTTTCTCATTTCAATTCCTTTTTGGCTCAAATCTTTTGCATTGGGTTCTAATTGATCCCTACTTTATGTTCATGGAGAGAAATCTCAGGTTTGAATCAATTTGGAGATATTGGCTAGCAAGGAAAAATCCCCCATTTGAAGCTTTTCCATGCAATTTGCACCTATAGGTAAAACCCTTTAAATTGATTCAAATTTTGGTTTTCTTTGCATGTAGGGCTAGATCTAGGAGTCCCCTAGGTGTCCCTGAAATTTGGGTCTATTTCGTGTTCGTTTGGTGTCCGTATCGGACACGTGTCGTAGTGTTGCCTAGGTGTTTGATGAAATGCCTAAGAGGGATTTGCTTTCTGTTTTTCCAAATCTTTTTGAATGAATCCCTAGATCTATATGTGTACTTCACATTCGTGTCCTTCTGAACACATTTCTGGACACGTTCGTGTCCATATTTGAACACACACGCGTGCACGAGGACACCGTGCAGTGCCCTGCTGCTCGGGTGCCACTGCGGACACGACACGGGCTCTCGTGAGCTGAAATTTGGTGGACACGATGGCCTACTGACTGACTCAGCACACACAAAATTTCAGAGGATTTCATTGGGTTGTTCGAGAGAATTTCAACCCGCACTGATTTTGATACTGCACTGCACGCGGGCGAGACACGTTCTGATACGTGTCTCGTGCTCAGAACACGCGTATCGTGGACACGGTGCAGGACCATAGACATGTAGCCCTATCATTGGCGAACATGTGTGCACGAGCTCGACACACTTTGAGCTTTGTGGCGTGTCCATTTCGACATGACATGGTCGCACGAGGCAGCCAATGCACAGTTTTCTGACACTTTTTAATTTGCATATTTTGACACATTGTGTCCTGTTTTGTTGGACACATTGGCTTCCTTAGGACACGTAGGGTTAGATGCAACCTCTGTACACTATGTGTCTCTAATTGTTTTCGAGTTTACTTGTTAATTTTTGTTTCAAAATTGGGTATCCATGAGCACTTTCAGTTCTCAGTTCTTGACAGATTTAGAATATTTAAGAAATAGATTTTGATCTGGTTTTATAATGTTAAAATGATGTTCAGTTGGGTTACCTTGAATGTCCAGGTAGTTGTTTTGGTATTCAACTGGGTATTCGAGTTGGCATTCAAATTATTCACTATTTTTAAACTATCAAATTGTTTCAATGAGTTCGATGCATTATGATGTAAATCCTTAGTTCTACTTAAGTTTGATGTTTTAGTTTTTGAGTTGATATTGATTGAGTTCAATTTCAAATTGATTTCAATTCACATTGGCATTTTGATGAGCGGTTCGAGATTGGGTTGTTTGTTCTCAGTTTTGATTTATACATTTTCAGATTTTGGGGGATACATGAAGTATCAGTTATAGTATTGGTTTTGGTTCATGTTCAATTAGTTTAGGTTGGCTTGATGAATGGGTTTGTAGGTTTAATTCTCAGTTTAGATTCAGCCCACATTTTATTGATTTTGGGATGTTGGTTCAGAGTTTAACTTTTCTTTGAACTTGGATTGAACTGTGAATATGATTCAGATTTTTTTTGGAGTTTATTTCAGCCTATGTCAAACTGTATTTACAGTTCAGATTGATTCTCTGTTTTCAGGTTTTATTTGAAAGGTATTCCCAGTTTATATGTTGATTCAGTCAACTGTGGATTTCCATTTTGTCATTCTATTTCTTGTATTTGAACTTGACCTTTAGTATTTACCTCACCTCAGTTTTCATAGTTAGGATATTTGGTTTTCCTTGCACTTTTGGCTTTGTAACTGATTTTGATACTTTACCAAAACAGGAACTTGATTCCAGTTTGGCTCAGTTGCTTACATTTTATTTTTCCTTTTTATCCCCAATTTTAGATGGTTGTGAGTGTTCAATGGTATTTCAGATATTGATGCTGATTTTCAGAGTGGGTATTCACTTGAGTTCTCATTTCATTTCATTAATAATAGGCTGTGTGATTCCAGATTTCCTAATTGCCTTTCCTTCCCTTCCTTCCTCTTTCAGTTGTTTTCATTCCTTTTGATATCATGTAAGATCATATGTATTAGTATTGATACCTATATGTTTTTCTACTTGCTATCTATATTATGTCTAATATATGTGTTCCTTTGTGACTGTGAGAAGGTTTTAGGATGAGATATAGGTATAGGGTAGTATCCCTTTGGTTATGAGATAGGTTGTTGTGATATTGTGTTTTGGTATTAGGACCTTGTAGGTAGGCTTGTTAGATAGGTTTTGTTTAAGGTTTAGGCTTATGTGGTTAGTGTCTTGGTATAGGTTGAGAGTTAGTTAGACTTTGAGTATAGTGTTAGCCTATTGGTTGTATGGGTTAGATAGCCTAGTGTATATTTCTATTAGACTATAATTGTGGTTTAGGTTTAGAGTTGACTTAGTAGACTAGGATGTTGACCATGGTTGACCGAAAGTTGACTTTGACCTAAATTAGCCTAGAATCATGTAGATTGCATTGTAGATTCATTTACCTTATTTTGATACATTATAACCTATATTTCTCTGTTTAGGACATTGTGACTCTGGTGCAGACATTTGATATTATACTGCTCTTTTCAGAGTAGCAGGCGAGTACATTCTCTGATAGTTCTCTCATTTAATTGCCAGTTACTGTATTTCAGTTCTATTTAGTTTTATACGATTCTCTGTTACAACACGTATGGATATTTCTGGATTCATGTATGCGACACACATACCTAACTTATCTGGCCTCTATTACTGGAATCACTGGAATCATTCCGGAATCTATTACTGGAATCATCATATTTTGGCTGGACTCACCTCGATTCTCGTGTCGAATTCTGGATTCATTTGTTTTACGGGGCGGGGAAATATTGAGTAAGACATGTAGACATACCCCAAATTTGGAATCTCCAACTGGAATCTACTGGAAGCATAGCCATCTCTCGCCTGATCAGTGAGAGGTGTGCCTGATTACCCACAGCCGTTTACATGTCGATCTCGGTATTTTAAAACACACTATTAGATTAGCTGGACTCACCTGGATTCTTGATCACTACCTAGAATCATCTGGTACTGGATTCATATTATTTTAGATTCATCCCGTACTGGATTTATAATAGTTTTACACTTGTTTTGTAATTACTTTCTGGACTTATTCTGTTACCTTAGTTCAGCTAGATTTATTTTACAGTCTTCATTGCCATCATTCTTCTCTTGCTTTAGTTACTTACTTTTCTTGTATCTTATCTGTTCTCCATACCATCACCTGTATATAAACTGCCATATTCATCAATAAAACTGTCTATAATTGCTTTATAGTTCCCTGTCATTTACTTGGGTTTTCTTGATGAGTTGTACTCGTTCCTGTCCTGACTGGACCTGTTGAAAATTTTACAGATGATTGCCCCGAGGACACATGCCCTACATATTACGGACCAGGAGATGGCTTAGCTACCTATGGCCCCGACACTCAGGAGTGATCGGGACTTTAGCTAGTCTGTCTTGTTTTAGTTTCCTGTTTAGAACTGGAGTTGTATATATAGGTTGAGATTGTAGTTGAGATTGTTTGAGATTATATTTTTAGTTGTTGGATTTTATTTCTGTTATTTAGCCTTTAGTTATATCTTCTGTGATATCTTATCGTTCTTAGACTGTGATTGAGATTATTATATCTATACTTGTCCTCCGTTCGGAGTTGAGTTTTGACAAGCAAATTATATAATTGCGTGAGTTGTTGATTAGATAGTAACCTAGGACAGCGTTCTACCGCCGATACTGCGGCGTAGGCTGGAAATTGTTATGCGCTCGTACCCTCACAGTGGGTGCGGGTCATGACAGTTAGAAGACAGGCGTACATGTGTTTGTGTGTAACATGATGTGGTGTAATAGGATGTGTGTATTAGAGACAGTGTAATGTGGATTCAGTAATTTAGATCGGGTGTCAAGGTGACAGGAATCAATGTGTGTGTCAAATGGTATGTGTGATGGGAGAGCACATTGTTCTCAGGAAGATGACAGTTAGTGTAATAGGATAGCTAATCAGTAAATTAACTCTCAAGAAAATGAAGGGTCAATGTGTGTGTAGGCAATGGGAATCCCATAATCTAGCTAACAGTATAGGGGAATGTGATATGGATGTAAGGAAATATGACAATTTCTGCAAATCTTAGTAAAAACTGAAAACAGTGGCAGTGAAAAATGAAACCAGAATTTAGTGAACAATCCTAGGAGTTATCAATTCTTAGGAACATTAGCAAATGGCAATTCCAACATTCAATCCCAAACTCATTTTGAAACCCAAACTCAACCACAAATCATCACCCCTCATTCAAGAAGTGTAACCACACATGTATGTGACTAAACATGTTAATTAACATCAAGGAAGTCAGTTTTAAACAGGGCATTAGAATACAGAATTGTACACAGTGCATAATGTGTCAATGACAGTTTATAATTAAACTATTAGTTAACTCAATAACCCAATCACCCATTTCGAAAACCATTTATCAAAAGCAATCCTAACTAACAGTTAACTCAACCAATCATTCCACAAAGCTAAACATGTGATGAATTTATCATGACAAATAAATATTCAAAATCAGTTTTAGAAAAGAAGATTAAAATCAGAATTTAAACCCTGAATAAGTATCAGTTGACAGTTTCAGTCCATTCCCATGATCAAAATCTCATTTCTTGTGAAACAACCTAATCTAACATGAAAAACCAAACTAGCAGGAACTAATACATATGCATGGATCAAATATGGCGATTAAACATCAATTTAAAACAGTTCAAAACAGTGCATGACAGTTCATATATATCAGTTTAACAAATCAATCCAAACCCCATTTCCAACATCCATTTCGAAATCCTAATTCCCAATCATGAACCATAACCCATTATTCCAGTAATCTAATTTAGGATATGGAAATCAATTCATTAACCAAACAGTTTGAATATAGTTTAAATTCAGAAATTGAAATCAGCATAACAAGTATCAGGAATTATGCATCCCAATACAGAAAAATACCATTTTCGAACCAAAAACCTAACACCTATCATAAACCAACATTAAAGTAACCCAACACACATGTATGTGAGTTAAACATGGTAATTAATCATCAAAAAATCAGTTTTAAATGGAAATCAAATTCAGCATTTGAGAAACAGAACGCATGTATCAGAAATTATGGGGAAATGCAAATTCGAAGATCAAAATCATGATAATATTAGGAATTAATGGTTGGTAAACAATAGTGTAGGTGTCATTGGACCACACGAGTCTTGTGGTGTCCCCATGACAGGACACAGTGTGTCCAATCATGTTCGAAAACACACAGACACTTGCACAGGCACACAGCGTCGTGCACGCGTGTGTGTCGCTCTAGGACACGACACAGGGCGACCCCTGTCTCGTGCTCATGCATGTAGGTTCGCCTAGGATAGGGCTATGTCCTAGGGTGCCTGCAACGTGTCCATGATACGTGTCGTGTCAGTTAAACGTGCGTGTCAGTGAAGGATTACTCGTGTGCACAGCGCGCGCGCGCGCGGCCAGTGCGGCCAGTACGAGGAGGAGAACTCCTCGCACACTGCACCAAATGGCCTCAAATTTCGAAAGCATAGTGTCAGTGATTGCCCCATCATTCCTACAAATTTTCGTGTCCTCACGTGTCCAATATAAGGAGATATTCAGCCCGTGATGCAGGACAGTGCACGTGTCCAGTGCGCGCGTGTCCAACACTAAAAACCGACACAAAACGACACAGAAATACCTAACACCCTTCAGAAAAATTAATGTACATATTTAGATCTACAAATTCATGTAATTAGATTTATAAAAATCGAAAATAAATTCCTAAGTGACATTTCATCGAACACCTATACGTACACTATGACACGTGCCCGATACGGACACCAAACGGACACGAAATTGGCTCAAACTTCAGGGACAGCTAGGGGACTCCTTGATCTAGCCCTAAATGCAAAGATAACAGAATTAAATCACAATTTGAGGGTGGTTACCTATGTGTGTCAGTCCTCCAAGAAAGCCCCAATAGAAAGATTCTAAATACCAACTCCAAAGCTCCAAATGAACCCAAAACTGAGATTAACCTCCAGAAATAATAAACATACAGAAATTAGGTCCTAATGCCAAAGACTAGGATTAAAAAGGAATTAAAATGAATTTATGGGAATTTTTGGGAAGGGGAAAAAACATTTTCTTCAAAACTAGGTCAAGCTCTAAAAGAGGCAAGAACTACTCAACATGACATTAAATTGGGAGGGGCTCTCCTACGGCTGGTCATAAGTTGCAAAGTTCGGGTTAGGGTTTCCTAAATTGACCCATGGGCTTAAGTCATGATTAATTAAATCATTAAGTCATAAGTCATTTCCTAAAGCCATAAGTCATGACTTAATTTCCACTAAACTTAATGCTCTCATTCTAAAACTAACTTCTAATGACTAAAATGGGTTAACTCAATTTAAACTAGGGTTACCATAGCTAGGGTTAGGTTTTAGGCTAGTCCACTAGGTCTCAACAAGTCAAAGTCAAACTAGAATTCACCAATTCAATAAATAATCAAATAATTCAAATAAGTCAAAATGACCAAATTACCCCTAGGCTAAAAATGATAATTAAATATTCCTAATCACATGGTTAGTCTCTAGGTCATGCAGTCTCTAGGGTTTCACTAGCAGCACATCAAAATCACAAGTCATGACTTAAAACAGCTTTTAAATAATTTAAAAATGATTAAAAATTACCAAAAATTATAATATGAAATAAATATCAATAAATAATAATATAATTACAAAATTTCAAAATTACCCTCATGTGGAAAACTGGGTGTTACAATCCTACCCCCCTAGAAAAATTTCGTCCTCGAAATTAAGATGATCGCACCCCTTCTAGGTCAAACCCCCAACAAATCAAAGTCGATAGATAACATGCAAACATAATCCTACTGGTCGTGATATCACGGTCTCGATCAGGGTCACTATACTATCTATCACAACACAAAACATCCTGATAGGTACTAATGGAATCACACAACAAGATGAAAAGAAGAACAGGAAAGACAGACCTGCTAACCCGTCACCCGTAGTGTCAGTATACTCGACTGTCAGCGCAAAAGCCCTGCCCCTCTGGGGTGTATCCCTCTGATGGTGCGGGGCACGGTGTTGCTCTACAGGTGGCCTAGCTCCCTCTATCTAATCCATGACACTCAAGTAATATCCATCATGATATTCCACTCAATTATACTAGTGCACCATCTATATGGTATCTAGTCTGCAATTCGATAATCATACCCGTCTATCCAGAACCATGTTACCAGAATCCTCGTCACACAAGTAAGTATGGCTGCGATAATCCATAGAGTCTGCAACTAATGTACATACCTCTAGAATCATGGTATTTAAAATTTTTGCATTGCCGCTAGCTTGGCTGCGAAAACTTTAAATTCCTACACCCAAGAAATACATCCAAAATCAGACTCTATCTCATCGCCCAACCAGCTGATATGGCTGTAGAAGACTCTAGATTTCATGACTGAGGCAACCTAGCCCATAATGTTATCTTGGTAGAAAATTAAGTCAATAATGAATACCAAGAATCAAATTCAACGATGAATCAAGGAAGAAAGACAGATACTGTCAGAATCGAATTTCGAGATAGTTTATAATGAGATTCTCAAGGGTCATCCCAGGAATCGTCTCAATTAGTCCTAACTGTGATTGAGTACCTCTCCGTTATAGCCTATGTCTCAATCCTATCGTAGGCACGCATCAGTACAACTAAGTCGCCGTACTACAGCGATATCGTACTAATGCGACTCTCGACCTGCATGGGTCACCACTAAAAATATGTCACGATCCACACCCACTGTGAGGGTACGAGTACGTAACAGCACCCAGCCGACGCCGCAGTGTCGACGGTAGAACGCTGTTCTAGGTCACTATCTAACCAACAATCACGTAATTATATAATGTACTTGTCAAGATCTCAACTCCTAATGGAGGACAAGTATAGATATAATATAATCTCAATCACAGTCTAAGCACGATATGATAACACAGAAGATTATAACTAAGACTAAATAACAGCAATAAACCCAACTACTAAATAATATAATCTCAGATAATCTCAAACAACGTTTCTCAACTTATTTACAACTCAAGTTCTAAAGCATGAAAACTAAAACAAGACAACTAGCTAATCTTCCGATCACTCCTGAGTGTCGGGGCCATAGGTAGCTAAGCCATCTCCTGGTCCATAATATGTAGGGCATGGGTCCTCAGTACAATCATCTGTAAAATTTTCAACAGGTCCAGTCAGGACACGAACGAGTGTAATCTCATCTAGAAAACCCAAGTAAATGACAGAGAACTATAAAGCAGTTATAGACAGTTGTATTGATGAACGTGGCAGTTTATATTTAGGTGATGGTATAGAGAGACAGATAAGTACAAGGAAAGTATATAACTAAACAAGAGAAGAATCATGGCAATAAAGACTGTAAAATAGAAACTAGCTGAACTAGAGTAACATGGTATGAGTCCAGACAGTAAATGTAGACAAGTGTAACTCCAATGTAAGTCCAGTACAAGACGAATCTAATACAAGATGAATCCAGTACGAGACGATTCCAGTCATAGTGATCAATAATTCCAGGGTGAGTCCAGCCAATACTTTAACAGTGTTTTAAAATACCGAGATCGACATATAAACGGCTGTAGGTAATACGGCATATCACACACCTGGTCGGGTGTGAGATGGATATCATTCCAGTAGATTCCAGTAGATTCCAGTTGGAAGATTCCAGATTAGGGTATGTCTACATGTCTTACTCAAGTATTTCCCCTTCCAACAAGTACAAGTGATTCCAGAATACGACACAAGAATCGAGATAAGTCCAGCCAAATATGATAATACCAGCAAGTGATTCCAGGGTGATTCCAGTAGGTGATTCCAGTAGTGGAAGCCAGACATGATGATACCAGTAATAGAGGCCAGACAATATGGTATGTGTGTCGCATACATGAATCCAGAATATCCATACGTATTGTAACAGAGAATCACATACAACTAATTAGAACTGAAGTACAGTAATTGACAAATAAATGAGAGAACTATCAGAGAATGTACTCGCCTGCTACTCTGAAAAGAGTAGTAAAATATCCGATGTCTGCACCGAAGTCACAATGTCCTAAACAGAGTAATATGGGTTATAACATGTTCAATACAAGGAAAATGAAAGCTATAATGCAATCTACAAGATTTTTAGGTCAATCTAGGTCAAAGTCAACTCTAAGTCAACCTGGTCAACTGTCTAGGTCAAACTAGGCCTAAGTCAAACTTGGTCAACCATGGTCAACACTCTAGTCAAACTAGGTCGATCCTAGTCCATCAAGTCTCACTAGGCCTAACCAAGCCTAATCTAGCAATCAAGTACAAGCACAAGCCAATAGGACCATACTAGTACAACCATGCCAAGTATCACACACAAAATATAATGTATATATATACCACAGGCCATAGAATGATATGCAAAGCTATACTAGGCATGGTATATATAGGTTTTATCATCATATAGAGGTATACACTCATAGGCTATATGCCATATAGACAAAATATATATATATATATGTATACACATAGGCTATTAACATATGTATGCATGTAGAGAGAGTCATGTATGTGTGGTGTGGGTGTACTGAGCTAACAGTGAAGGGAATTTACAATTGTGTGTTCAGTTGACAGTTAGAAGACAGGGGTACATGTGTTTGTGTGTAACATGATGTGGTGTAATAGGATGTGTGTATTAGAGACAGTGTAATGTGGATTCAGTGATTTAGATAGGGTGTCAAGGTGATATGAATCAATATGTGTGTCAAATGGTGTGTGTGATGGGAGAGCACATTGTTCTCAGGAAGATGACAGTTAGTGTAATAGGATAGCTAATCAGTAAATTAACTCTCAAGAAAATGATGTGTCAATGTGTGTGTAGGCAATAGGAATCCCAGAATCTAGCTAACAGTGTAGGGGAATGTGATATGGATCTAAGGAAATATGACCATTTCTGCAAATCTTAGTAAAAATTGAAAACAGTGGCAGTGAAAAATGAACCCAGAATTCAGTGAACAATCCTAGGAGTTATCAGTTCTTAGGAACATGGCAAATGGCAATTCCTACATTCAATCCCAAACTCATTTTGAAACCCAAACTCAACCACAAATCATCACCCCTCATTCAAGAAGTGTAACCACACATGTATGTGACTAAACATGTTAATTAACATCAAGGAAGTCAGTTTTAAACAGTGCATTAGAATACAGAATTATACACAATGCATAATGTGTCAATGACAGTTTATAATTAAACTATTAGTTAACTCAATAACCCAATCACCCATTTCAAAAACCATTTATCAAAAGCAATCCTAACTAACAGTTAACTCAACCAATCATTCCACAAAGCTAAACATGTGATGAATTTATCATGACAAATAAATATTCAAAATCAATTTTAGAAAAGAAGATTAAAATCAGAATTTAAACCCTGAATAAGTATCAGTTGACAGTTTCAGTCCATTCCCATGATCAAAATCTCATTTCTTGTGAAACAACCTAATCTAACATGAAAAACCAAACTAGCAGGAACTAATACATATGCATGGATCAAATATGGCGATTAAACATCAATTTAAAACAGTTCAAAATAGTGCACGACAGTTTATATATATCAGTTTAACAAATCAGTCCAAACCCTATTTCCAACATCCATTTCGAAATCCTAATTCCCAATCATGAACCATAACCCATTATTCCAGTAATCTAATTTAGGATATGGAAATCAAAACATTAACCAAACAGTTTGAATATAGTTTAAATTCAGAAATTGAAATCAGCAGAACATGTATCAGGAATTATGCATCCCAATACAGGAAAATGCCATTTTCGAACCAAAAACCTAACACCTATCATAAACCAACATTAAAGTAACCTAACACACATGTATATGAGTTAAACATGGTAATTAATCATCAAAAACCTAACACCTATCATAAATTATGCATCCCAATACAGGAAAATGCCATTTTCGAACCAAAAACCTAACACCTATCATCAAAAACACACATTGAATTTAATCATCAAAAACCTAACACCTATCATCAAAAACATGTATCAGGAATTATGCATCCCAATACAGGAAAATGCCATTTTCGAACCAAAAACCTAACACCTATCATAAACCAACATTAAAGTAACCTAACACACATGTATGTGAGTTAAACATGGTAATTAATCATCAAAAAATCAGTTTTAAATGGAAATCAAATTCAGCATTTGAGAAACAGAACGCATGTATCAGAAATTATGGGGAAATGCAAATTCGAAGATCAAAATCATGATAATATTAGGAATTAAAGGTTTGTAAACAATAGTGTAGGTGTCATAGGCCACACAATTCTTGTGGTGTCCCCACGACATGACACAGTGTGTCCAATCATGTTCGAAAACACACAGACACTTGCACAGGCACACAGCGTCGTGCACGCGTATGTGTCACTCTAGGACACGACACAGGGCGAACCGTGTCTCGTGCTCATGCATGTGGGTTTGCCTAGGATAGGGCTATGTCCTAGGGTGCCTGCAACGTGCCACGATACGTGTCGTGTCAGTTAAATGTGCGTGTCAGTGAAGGATTGCTCACGTGCACAGCGCGCGCGCACGGCCAGTGCGTCCAGTGCGAGGAGGAGAACTCCTCGCACACTGCACCTAATGGCCTCAAATTTTGGGAGCATAGTTTCAGTGATTGTCCCATCATTCCCATAAATTTTTGTGTCCTCACATTTTCAATACAAGGAGATATTTAGCCCGTGATGCAGGACAGTGCAAGTGTCAAGTGCGTGCATGTCCAACACTAAAACCGACACAGAAATACCTAACACCCTTTACAAAAATTAATGTACATATTTAGATCTACAAATTCATGTAATTAGATTTACAAAAATCGAAAATAAATTCCTAAGTGACATTTCATCGAATACCTATACGTATACTATGACACGTGCCCGATACGGACACCAAACGGATACAAAATTGGCTCAAACTTCAGGGACAGCTAGGGGACTCCTAGATCTAGCCCTAAATGCAAAGAAAACAGAATTAAATCACAATTTGAGGGTGGTTACCTATGTGTGTCAATCCTCCAAGAAAGTCCCAATAGAAAGATTCCAAATACCAACTCCAAAGCTCCAAATGAATCCAAAACTGAGATTAACCTCCAAAAATAATAAACATACATAAATTAGGTCCTAATGCCAAAGACTAGGATTAAAAAAGAATTAAAATAAATTTATGGGGATTTTTGGGAAGGGAAAAAATACATTTTCTTCAAAACTAGGTCAAGCTCTAAAAGAGGCAAGAACTCCTCAACCTGACATTAAATAGGAGGAGCTCTACTATGTCTGGTCATAAGTTGCAAAATTAGGGTTAGGGTTTCCTAAATTGGCACATGGGCTTAAGTCATGATCAATTAAATCATTAAGTCAAAAGTCATTTCGTAAAGCCATAAGTCTTGACTTAATTTCCACTAAACTTAATCCTCTCATTCTAAAACTAACTTCTAATGACTAAAATGGGTTAGCTTAATTTAGACTAGGGTTACCATAGCTAGGGTTAGGTTTTAGGCTAGTCCACTAGGTCTCAACAAGTCAAAGTCAAACTAGAATTCACCAATTTAATAAATAATCAAATAATTCAAATAAGTCAAAATGACCAAATTATCCCTAGGCTAAAAATGATAATTAAATATCCCTAATCACATGTTTAGGCTCTAGGTCATGCAGTCTCTAGGGTTTCACTAGTAGCACATCAAAATCACAAGTCATGACTTAAAACAGTTTTTAAATAATTTAAAAATGAATAAAAACCACAAAAAATCATAATATGAAATAAATATCAATAAATAATAATATAATTATAAAATTTTAAAATTACCCTCATCTGGAAAATTGGGTGTTACACATTTTATTATACGTAGCTGGCTATGTATGTCCACGCTCTCCAGTATTCTGGTTCTGGGGCGTTACATCGTCTCCTGGTACAAGTACCACTCCAACTTCAGCTCCTGTCCCGTAAACCTCAAGATAATCCTCCTCCGTTATACCTGGGGACATAATCCAGATCCAGGTCCTCAGGGGACATAGCAAGGTACAATAAATACTCAAGCCAGAAGTAAACAATATAATGCTATGAACAGAGATAAACTACCAACTGTGCGTAATACAAGTGAGAGTATGGTATCATAACCTGGGCTGGTACTCACGGACTCATCCGTATGCTAGACAGTACCCTTTAGGCTCCGTGTGGGGGAACCCAAGGATGGTAAATGTAAATGTGTAAATGTATGTATGTGTGTGTGTTTGTATATATTTTTTTTTTTTTTTTTTGTATGTATGTATGTATGTATGTATGTATGTATGTATGTGTGTGTTTGTATATATATATATATATATATATATATATATATATATATATATATATATATATATATATATATATATATTTTATATATATATATATATTTTATATATATATATATATATATATATATATATATATATATATATATATATATATAATGTACGTGTGTGTGTGTGTGTAAATGTGTATGTGTAATTGTGTAAATGTGTAAATGTATGTATGTATGTATGTGTATGTGTGTGTGTGTGGTGTGTGTGTGTGTGTGTGTGTGTGTGTGTGTGTGTGTGTGTGTGTGTGTGTGTGTCTATATATATATATATATATATATATATTTGGAGAAACTTATATATATATATAAAAAATTATATATATATAAAATATATATATATATATATATATATATATATATATATATATATATATATATATATATATATATATATATATATATATTTGGAGAAACTTCGGATTTTATTGATGTATCAGGAGCAAAATGTCGAAGCCTAAACAAGTAAGCGCATCCTGCGTGAAACACAACAAAAGAGGCCAGACGTGAAGAAAAAACTATGCTCTAGCCCGAACCCGGGACTAGGACAGCGCCGTCCTGAAGAGTCCGTGGCGTGAGAGCAACGCCTGCTGATTTTGAGAGTTTGTCGGATGGTTTCTCTGATCAGTTGGTTGTAGTTGTATTGGTGTCCTTCGTATTTGAATTTGTTACAATTTTTTCAAAGGACCCAAATGCCGGTGGCGACGACGATCTGATGCTCGTGCGAGTCGTCGAGGCTGGCTGCCCTACATATTATGGGGCTACCTTAGATGACAGTTGTGACTTGAATTATTAGGGTAGATTTGTCGCCCTACATATTATGGGGCTACCTTAGTTTGAGGGTATTTTTGTCATTTTTAAATAATTTGAATTTAATATATTTATTAGGAATTTAAAATGAATTATTTGAATGGTGTGATTTAAATACTAGTTTATTTATTGCCATATGATTTTGGTTAGCCTAACCTAGATTGGACCTAACCTAGATTAGCCATAGCTAGTTTAGTTAGCCACTTTGAGAATTAGTTAGTATTGGTTAAGTGGTTTGAGTCATGTTTAGCCAAGAGGGTGGTTTGCAATTTAACTAGGAAAGAGCCCTAGATTTTAGGCCACACATTAGCCTTGATTTATTGCTAGCCATTAGATGAAACCTTAAAACCCTAACCCTAACTAAAGTGGCCATCCAAGACCCCACTTGCCAATATAATATCATTTTGGAAAGTTGTGCCTCTTTCCATTAGTTCATCATTTTCCCTAAGAACTAGGTGAGCCTTTATTTATTTTTCTTCATAGTTTAATCAATAGAACTCTATTTTCATTGGGATTTATTCCATAGTATTCTAATCCCTGTTCTCCTGCTGTTTGTGGAGTCAAATCTCAGATTTGAACCAATTTGAAGGATTTGGGTGGCTTTTGAACTCCTTGGAAGAGACTTTTTGTGTTGAAGAACACCCATAGGTAAATTCCTATCCACCCATTAAAACTAGGTTTTCTTTGCATAAATACCTAGCCCTAGGTGTCCTGGTCCTGTAGGAATAGAGTTTGTGAAATTTTGTGTCCTGTACGTGTCCGTATCGGACACGTATCAGTACTGTGCGCAGGTGTTCGACGAAATGCCACAAAGGGCATTTCGATCGAGTTTTCGAGATGTGTTTGAATAAGAAGTCGTGTCTTGGTGTCACCTATGGGTTTCTAGGTGATTGAGCTTGTCTCGTGATGGTTTGGTGTCGTGTCGCACTCGTGCACACGCACGCGCGCGCAGCTTGCTGCGTCCCCTGCTACTCGGAGGCAATTACTCTCTGGACACGCCACTTGGACACGAGATTTTTGACACACACGTTGGGGCGGACACTGACACGAGGCTCTCCAAGTTGCACGAGTCCTCGTGTCGTATCGGACACGTATTTGTGCGCGCACGGGTTCTCTTCTGTGCGTGCACAGAACACTGTTGGGTTCGTGTGATGTTTGGGCACATTGTGTCACGTTAGTGGACACAATTTTGAGTGTGTGACACGTGTACATAATACTTGTAAATTATCTACCTAATGTTCTTCACTAATTGCTAATTTGAAGTATGAAATCGAATATGGATTGGGGGAAATTTTTCCATTGGCTGATACTGTCGAGTGTCAGTGAAATTGTGCACTGTTCTTCCTCTTGATTATATTTTAATGATAAATTGTATCATGTAATATATGTGATTAAGTATGGTTACATATTGATAGTAAGATAGGATTGTTAAGGAATCATTTGAGGGCTTATTGATTTCATCCACTGAATTTTCCAATGGACTGATACCTAGGCTGCTATTTTTCTGAGTTTAATTCATTTTCTGAGTTGATTCATCATGTTAGCATTAATGATTTAGATCATGTACTATATTATGGGTTAAATTGCTGAACAGTTAGTTACTTAATACCAGGTGTTATAGTTTAATACACATGTTATATGGCCAAATGTGTTTTGGGGATGTTGGTTTCATTTGGAGACTGTTGGGAGTTCCAATGGGATTGATTGTGGTTGAACTGAAATTCCTGAGAACACTGACACTTTGAACACACATATCACCCTGTGTAAGGAACCTGAGAATTCAGCATTCATGTAATTCCCAGTTAGCACAAATGTTGACACACTGATTTGATTTCCTTTACTGTTTTGGGTAACCTGGGCATGTTTTCCCTATTGTACTGTTTTGAATTCCTAAAACCTGAGATTACTTGTTAAGCCCTGTCATTTGATTTACAATGGAAATGGAAATCTGAGAACTTATTACATGTAATTCTTCGCTGTTGTTTGAATTCCTGAGACACAGTCTATGGGAATTGAACTGTGGTCAGTTGTTTTCTTAGAATGTAGCATGAGATTGTAATTCCCTGACTTGAACTGAGAATCTGATTAGATGATTAACTGATTGTCTGTGCTATATTGATTCACTGATTAGAAAGAAAACCTGAAAACTGAATTGGTTCCTTCCCATCTTTGCACTGTCACTGTTAACATATGGTATAAGTGAACCTACACTGTTTTCTGTAATTTCCTCACCATCACACAGGTTTTTCCCTTCATTAGCTCACTGTCTCTACATCCACACACATCATGCACACATTCACACTTTCCTGTCAACACATTCCTGTCACATGTTTTCAGTCCACACACAAATACCCCTACACACATACACATATGTAATTGCCAATCCTTCATTTCTCCAACTGTGAATGAAATATCAGATTTCTTATGAAGACACTGAACCAATGCATAGCTGATTTTAGTTTGAATGTTAGTTCAATTTAGATTGTTCAAACATTGAACTGTCATATAGTTCTTTTCTATAACCCGAGAATGATATCCATCTAGTTTTAAACTGTCAATTAGTTCTTGTATTCACTGTCTCTACATACACAGAGTTGGTTCACTGTCACCTACCTATATATCCACACACACACATATATGCATCCTATATATATATATATATATATATATATATATATATATATATATATATATATATATATATATATATATATATATGTGAGTAAATAGTTATAATAGCTTTGGGAATATGTGTGATGGTAGAGTAGCATTATGGGATTTCTATGTGTGATACCTAATGTGCTAGGCATATTTCTATTGTATATGTGGATATACATATATATTCATATGTGAACAGTGATACATATTCTATATATGGTTTTGGGCCTATGTTGTGTCTGTTAGACTAGGGAGAGCTTAGTTAGGCTATTTAGTCTTGATTAGGCCTAGAATAGACTAGTTAAGACTAATTAGACTTGTTAGACCTAGTTTGACCATAGTTGACCTAGGTTTGACTTCTTGGTTGACCAGGGTTGACCAAGAGTTGACTTGGCCTAGATTGACCTAGATTCATGTAGAATGCATTGTAGTGTTTTATTTTACCATTCTGGACTTGTTGTGACTTGTGCTGTTCTGATTAGGAGCCAGACACCTCTTCTCGGACAGTATATTTCAGTTGGACACTCAGATAGCAGGCGAGTACATTCTCTGATCATTTCATATCATGTTTAGGATTATATTTCCTGCTTTAGTCTATCTTACTTGATACTGACACATTGGTAACACGGATTGGTACTATATGGATCCCTTCATGAGATGTTATCCCTCTCGGGAGCATCGGATACTTTTGTCTCGTGTGTTTCACTTACATCACGTATCTCATGCTTCTATTATCATGAATCTTCGAAAATCAGCTAGCGACTCATGTACCCTCATGATCACCGAGCCTTCACGAATCAATTCATGAATTACCCTTTATGGGCAACGTAGTATAATCATGAATCTTAACGTAACTTGAATGGATCCTTGTGTATTGATTGGGGATAGGGGAGTATAAATGAACATGTAAATAAATCCAAGTAGTGTAATCATGAATCAATTCCAAGTAGTGTAATCATGAATCAGTCCTTAGCCATTCACATGTTTATCCAGTACTCTGAATCACTAGCACTGTCTCTCTTTTATATATATCATAGATATTACTTACAGTCTCTCTCTTACATTATGCTATTCTTCAGTTTCCTGTATTTTATTCTCTAGCATGATTATATTTTCTTTTCTTGTTATGACTTGTTGAGATGTATTGTGCTCGCTCCTATCCTGACTGGACCTGTTGAAATATTACAGAGGATGAGGACGAGGCTGGCTGCCCTACATATTATGGGGCTACCTTAGATGACAGTTGTGACTTGAATTATTATGGGGCTACCCCCATAATAATTATTATGGGGCTACCTTAGATGAAAGTTGTGACTTGAATTATTATGGGGCTACCTTAGTGACAAATCTACCCCCCTTAAAAAAATTTCGTCCTCGAAATTGAAAGGCGAAATACAACTGATGAGAAGGATAGAAAGTATACCTCACGGTCCAAAAAGATATGGGTATCGCTCGCGCATCTCATCCTCCCGCTCCCAGGTAGACTCTCCTGGAGAATGATGCCTCCATGTAACGCGAACCAAAGGTATCACCTGGTTCCTCAGAACCTTCTTCCGTCGATCCAGAATCTTCACTGGCTGCTCTGGATAGCTGAGAGAAGGCCCAACCTCAATCTCCGAATGATCAAGCACATGGCTAGGGTCAGCCATGTACCGTCTCAACTGTGATACATGGAATACGTTGTGGACACCCACTAGTGCAGGTGGCAAGTCTAGCCTGTAAGCCACGTCGTCGACTCTTCCGCTGATAACGAAAGGGCCGATGAAGCGCGGGCTAAGCTTTCCACCTCTACCAAAACGTATCGTACCATGAGTCAGAGATATCCTCAAGAAAACCTGGTCTCCAACCTAATCACAAGCAAGGTCTTAATTTAATTATGATAAACAAATATGATCTATCAAAACACAACAAACAAACCTAAATCTAATCCTACTCTAATCTGTACCTCAAACTCCAAGGGCCTCCGGTGTCTATCGGCCCAGTGCCGATGTCTGTCCTGCGCCACGCGAAGTCTGTCCCTGATGAGCTTCACCTTCTCGGCTGCGTCAACAACCATCTCTGGTCCCAGTAAAGCTCGCTCACCAACATCATCCCAAGATATGGGCGTACGACACCTACGTCCGTACAGAGCCTCGAAAGGTGACATCTCGATGCTGGCCTAGAAACTGTTATTGTAAGCAAACTCCACCAAATGTAAATGATCCTCCCAGGAACCTCCAAAGTCAAAGATGTACGTCCGCAGCATATCCTCGAGCGTCTGAATAGTCCTCTCTGACTGTCCGTCCGTCTGGGGGTGGTATGCAGTACTAAACTTGAGCTGAGTGCCCAAGCTAATCTATAGACTCCTCCAGAAATGGAAAGTAAAGTGACTATCCCGATCCGAGACGATGCTGACCGGAACCCCGTGAATCCTGACTATCTGTCGCATGTACATCTCCGCAAGCCTCTCTGTAGACGTACCCACCTTGAATGGTAAGAAGTGGGCCGATTTGGTCAACCTGTCAACGATGACCCAAATTGCGTCTTTCCCTCCTGGTGTACGCGGCAATCCTGATACGAAATCTATAGTGATATGCTCCCACTTCCACTCGGAAATGGGCAGCGGCTGCAATAATCCACCGGGCCTCTGCCTCTCTGCCTTGACCTGCTGACAGGCCAAGCACCTGGCTACGAAGCGAGCCACCTCCCGCTTCATCCCGGACCACCAAACATGCTCCCTCAGATCTCTGTACATCTTGTTGGCACCAGGGTGTATAGAGTACTGAGATCTGTGGGCCTCCTGTAAAACCTGCTACCTGAGCTCTCCGCTGGGCACACATAACCTGGAACCGTGCCTCAATGCACCATCTTCTGCGAGAGAAAACTCGCCATCCACCAATCCTGCTCGAACCTGCTCTCGGAGACACCGTAGAGCAACGTCCTCAAACTGTACCGACTTGATCCTCTCCACCAAGTCTGACTGAATCTGCAGGCCCCATAACTGCATCTGTACTCCAGGCACGATCACCTCAATCCTGAGGCTCTCCAAATCAGCAAGCAAGTGGCGGTCCATGGTCAAACACATGGCTGTCGGATACCTACTCAAGGTATCGACAACCACGTTGGCCTTCCCTGGGTGATACTGAAGTGATATGTCGAAGTCCTTCATCAACTCTAGCCATCTGCGCTGCTTCTTGTTCAGCTCCTTCTGAGTGAACACATACTTTAAGCTCTTGTGATCTGTGAAGATCTCCACCCTCTCTCCATACAGGTAGTGCTTCCACAACTTCAGAGCAAAAATCACCGCTGCCAGCTCCAGGTCGTGGGTAGGATAGTTCTTCTCATGGGGACGTAATTGCCTGAAAGCATAGGCAATCACCTTTCCATGCTGCTGCAAGACACAACACAGCCCCTTCCCTGAAGCATCACTATAAATAGTGAATCCTCCTGACCCCGAAGGCAATGTCAGAATCGGAGCTGTCGTAAGCCGCTTCTTCAACTCATCAAAAGTTGCCTGACACTCCTCTGACCAAAAATACTCAGTATCCTTCCGGGTCAACCGAGTCAACGGCTCTGCAACCCGGGAGAAATCCTGCACAAATCTCCGATAATATCCTGCCAGCCCCAGGAAGCTCCTGATCTCTGCCACTAAAGTCAGTGCTGGCCATGCCTCAACTGCTATGATCTTCTTGGGGTCAACTGAGATACCATCTCCAGTCACCACATGCCCCAAAAAGTCAACCCGGTCCAAGAAGAACTCACACTTGGAGAGCTTCCCATAGAGCTGCTCCCTCCTGAGAGTCTCCAGCACTATCCGTAGATGCTCCTCGTGCTCCTCCTCTGTCTTGGAATACACCAAGATGTCATCAATGAACACCACCACGAACTTGTCCAAGTTCTGGTGGAACACCTTATTCATTAGGTTCATAAACACTGCTGGTGTATTGGTTAGCCCAAACGGCATAACCAAAAACTCAAACTGCCCGTACCGCATCCTGAAAGCGGTCTTGGGAATATCCTTCCTCTTCACCTTCACCTGGTGATATCCCGACCTCAAATCAATCTTGGAAAATACCCGAGCTCCGCTCAACTGGTCAAAAAGATCGTCGATCCGCGGCAGTAGGTATCTGTTCTTGATCGTGAGGTTATTGAGTGCCCTATAGTCAATACACATCCGTACTGACCCATCCTTCTTCGGCACAAACAATACTGGCGCACCCCATGGCGACGAACTCGAACGGATGAAGCCCTTGTCCTGCAGCTCATCCAACTGCTTCTTCAGCTCCACCAACTCACTGTTGTTCACCCGATAGACGTGCTGAGAGATGGGTTCCACTCCTGGAACCAAGTCTATCGAGAACTCAATATCTCTGTCTGGTGGCAATCTAGGCAACTCCACTGAAAAAACATCTATATACTCTGCTATCAAGGGGTGTGGAATCGTCTACTCCTCAACCGAGACTCCGCAGAAAACTCCGCTGCTCTGCTCCGCCTGACGTCTGGAGTACTCGAACTCTGGCTCCCCTGGCACTCTGAAGAGAACTCTACCCCCTCTACAATCAATGCTGGCGTGGTGCCTCCTCAACTAATCCATATCGAGTACTATATCGTAGTTCGACAATGGCATTACGAGCAGGCTCACCTCCAACTCACGGCCTCCCAAAACAACACTCCGTCCCTTACAAACATCACGTACGGGGATAATGCCACCCCCGGTCATGATCTTGTAAGTCCTAGGCAATGATTCAGCTATGATACCGTGTCTAATCACAAATGATACAGATATGAAGCTATGCGAAGCACCGGAATCGAATAATACAAAAGCTGGTCTGAAGAACAGATGGCAACTCTAGAGGGGGGTGAATAGAGTTATAGCAATAATAGCCAATTAAAAAATCAACTCTTTCACAATCTAAAATTAATCAGAGTAAATGCGGAAAATAAATAAGGAGCAAGAGAGCATACGCAAACACAGCCGATTTTAACCTGTTTTCCTTCGTGGAGGACTAGTCCAGGCCTGAGAACTCTAGCTCAGGATTAAATCTACTATTTGTGAAATAGTAGTTACACCCCGTGCCTTTTCTTCAGAAAAGCATGTCAACTTCTTTCAATGGATCGCAGTGGCGATGCTTGGAATTTTCCAAGCTACCTCTTGAACTCTTGCACAAGACTCCTAACTGAGAGATGCTGAGCACTCGAGACTTAGGAAACTTGTGGCTGGTAGATGAAGAAGGGTATGGCTTATATTGAGCTTAAGAGAGAAGAGAAGAGAAGATTGGATGGTTAAAAATGAAAGAATTCTTGGCCTATTTATAGGGTTTTATCAAGCAGAATTCGGCCAGAATTCTGGTAGAAATTTTCAAAAATTTGGCCGTTGGACAACTAGCAACCAGCCAACCCTAAAAATTAGGGTGCTAATTTTTAGGGGACAGAGTTCGGTCCGAACTTTGTGTGGAGACAGAGTTCGGCCCGAACTCTGTCTCCAGAGCACAGAATGGGTCCAAGGGTCCAATGGGCTGATTTTGGATGTGGAGCTTTATGGATTTGGATAGGTTATGGGTTGAGTCTCAAGAGCCCAGCATAACTCAGCTTACAATCATTCTAGACTCAATAAATATAAAAGTACAGACTCGAAAAATGATTCGCATCTGCAAAACTGAGCTGTCGTCGGGCTTGAGCTGGATGTAGTCGTCGTGTGTCGTATTGAATTATCACAAGTATTATTTAGTCAATGTTATCAATATTTGGTTGACGGTGACTTTGTGTCAACAATCTCCCCCATATTGATAATTGACAAAATAATAATTGTATATTCAATATCCATACCTGGACACATATAACGACATAGCTCTCCCATAATTAGTGTCGAGCTTAAGAATAGCTCCCCCATAAACAATGCTGTGAATCTTGTTGGCTTGTTAATAATATTCTTCCAAAAGCACATATAAACCAAACAGAATAGAATATACACATATCTCCCCCTTTTGGCATTTAGCAATATGAGATATATAGATAATAACTGGCAAACACACCAAAAAGAGAAGAAACTGCATATAAACTAAGATAATAACCAAGAGTCATAATAACATAGAAACTGATAATAGTACTGCCAAAGTCTCAAAAGCACAACTCATAATATGTCTACTACAACTCAAGTACATAAAAGTAACTAAAGCAAAATGCATAAACCATAATCTAAGATCCTCAGTAGCATCATCAAAAGTAGTCCATATCTATCATCGAGCATGAGATGGCCCGGCGCCGTCCGATGGATCAGAAAATGAGCGACGTGGGTCCACAAATACCGCATCCGGATCTATGTAACGACGAACCCAAGGGTCATCAATACGAAATCCCTCACGATCTGGGTCTCGCTCCATAGGAATGGGCATGGTAGGATGGCGATACATGGAATACCGAATATCATGCAGCGAGTTGCTGATAGCACTTATCTGCAAAGTAGTCCGGTAATCCAGCTGAGTCCATCGATCGTCCTCCAAAGTGAAGCGATCTCGGGGCATGGCCTGAAGAGACTCAAGAGTGGCAGGAGGAGGAGGATCCTGTCCAAGAGGAGGGGCATCTGGCTCATCATCAGAATGCTCAGACACTACTGGTAAGCCAATGGCCGCCTGAAGCCTCCTTGCCTTAGAGAGAAAGGCAGGGGCAGGTAAGAATAGACACTCACCAAGGGATACATAGAACGCACGAAAGATCATAGGAAGGTATTATTCATAAACCAAAGATCTTGGTTTCTTCCTACAGTTGATCATCCAATCCATCATTGTGCGTGAAAGGTTAAAGGGAACATGGAAGTAGAGATGGTACAATGCTGAGATCTCAAAATAAGTGACTTTATCGATAGAACCCGCTTTGGGTAGAATGGTGTTGAAAATGATCCGATGAAGCTCATAGAAATAAGGATTGAGGAATTTTGCCAAAAGCTTACGAGGACGTGTGTTAGGGCTACACAAGTCGTCCTTGAAGCTTTCTAGTGAAATCCCTTCGGGAAAGATAAAGGAACTAGCTTCTACAAGCTTTTCCCAAGAATTAGGCTCTTGAAGTTCAAGATATTCGGCCAATTCAAAATCATCAAAGGAGATATTAATTCCCGCAACTCGTGAATAAATATGAGCGTCATCATGGGTCAAGTTGCAGTAAAACATTTGAATGACACTACGATAAATGACCGAATTAGTGGTAACGAGTTCATCAAGGCAAAGGTCATGAAATAGTGCATCATTTGTAAGAATATGGTAAAGTTGATGGGGTGTCCCGTAAATACTGGACGTATCCGAAAATTACTAAACCAATCATTTAAGGCGTCTAGTGATACAAAAATTCGGTCGTCGTAAGTGTTTAGATCATTGGGACGTGGAGGATTGAACAACGGATGGATTTGTTGCTCAATGGCCGGTACAACGGGTGGTGCAACGGTCGGCTCAACGCGTAGAGGAGCATTCGACGAGGATGCTCCCTCTGTCCGAAGTCTCTTTCCACGGTTGAACAGACGAGGAGCCATAACACAATAGATAATGAAAGAAATTGAGATATAGAAAAGTAAGGAATTATCCCTCAAACTAGTGATGAACTATGGAAGAGAATTGAAAAATAAGCCTTCTCCTTGAGTTTGGGGAAGAATGGAGAACAAAAGAGGAGAAAGTAGGGTTAGGGTTTTGAGAGAATTGTGTTTGAGAAGGTGGAAAGGTAGTAAGAAGGAAGAAGAGGGACGAGAAACCGAATATAGGGGAAGGGTTTCTCTTGGTCGGGCCAATTAATGACCATTGGATCAACATTTTGATCAACGGCTGGGGCTGTTCCCGATTCTGGAACAGTGAGGCCGAATTCGGCCCGAACTCTGATAGGAGCAGAGTTCGGCCCGAATTCTGGATCCTGGTCATAGAATAGGAATCAGGCAGAAACAGGAAAAATATTGGTTAAGTAATAGACAAACCAATATAAGATATGAGTATAAAGATAGGAAAGACCCAATTAGTAAACAAAAGAATAACATAAATTGATTTTGAAGCAGCAATATGAAATTGAAATCATAGTATTTCAGCATATGATAAATGAAAATGAACCATATAATAAACAAGAAATTATATCATAATTCAATATTTTGAAGCTGCCATGGGTTAGCTGCAGGGGCCGGATCCCAGCTAGCGGTAGTCCTGAGGACTAGTGCACCGTGTCGCTTAGGCTTTTACGCCTTGTTGTCAGAAGAACCCTTTCGGCTTGTACCCATAGCAAATTCATCATAATAGAATCAAGATATACTCGATATTTACGCAGGTTTATCTTAATTTACAACAGCTTCATCTAAGATTCCAAGTTCACGACAAAGAAAATTGAAGCGCTCTTCGCATAATAGTTTTGTGAAGAAGTCTGCTAACTGATGATCAGTGTCAATAAATTCTAAGTTAATCGTGCCATTTTGCTGATGATCACGCAAAAAATGGTGACGAATTTTAATGTGCTTCGTGCGTGAGTGACAAATGGGGTTCTTAGTCAGATTTATAGCACTAGTGTTGTCACAAAAGATTGGAATATGCATGAAAGATAAATTATAGACTTCAAGGGTTTGCTTCATCCACAGAATTTGTGCACAACAACGCCCAACTGTGATGTATTCAGCTTCTGTTGTGGATAGTGCGACAGAATTCTGCTTCTTGCTAAACCAAGAGACTAAAGCTTTTCCTAATAAATGACATGTATCGCTCGTACTTTTACGGTCGACCTTGCATCCAGCGAAGTCAGCATCAGAGTAACCAATGAGGTCAAATGATGTTGACTTGGGATACCATAGGCCCACTGTAACCGTACCCTTAAGGTATCGAAAGATACGCTTAACCGCGGTCATGTGTGATTCCTTAGGATTTGCTTGATATCTAGCACACAAGCAAACGCTAAACATAATATCAGGGTGACTTACAGTAAGATAGAATAGACTGCCTATCATACCTCGATACTTACGTTGATCTACGGGTTTGCCACTATCATCTGGTTCAAGTTTGGTTGAAGTAGCCATAGGAGTGCTGATTGGTTTGACGTTGTCAAGGTCGAATTTCTTCAGCATGTCCTTTGTATACTTCGACTGATAGATGAAGGTTCCATTTGACATTTGTTTGACTTGTAGCCCAAGAAAGTAGTTGAGCTCCCCCATCATGCTCATCTCAAACTCGGTCTGCATACACTTGGCAAAATCTTGACAAAGAGTTTCATCAGTAGAACCAAAAATAATATCATCTACATATATTTGTATTAAAAGAATAGTATCTTTGAAAGATTTTATAAAAAGTGTAGTATCAATTTTCCCTTTTAAAAAACCTTTCTCAAGCAAGAAATTGCTTAGCCGTTCATACCAAGCTCTAGGGGCTTGTTTGAGGCCATACAGCGCTTTCTTTAGCTTGAACACGTGGTCGGGAAATTTATGATTTTCAAAGCCAGGGGGTTGTTTTACATAAACTTCCTCCTTAATAAAACCATTCAAGAAAGCACTTTTAACATCCATTTGAAATAATTTGAAAATTTGAAAATTTGCAAATGCGAAAAGCATCTGAATGGATTCTAATCTAGCAACAGGAGCATACGTCTCATCGTAGTCGATACCTTCCTCTTGGTTGTATCCTTGGGCTACTAGACGAGCTTTGTTGCGTGTGACTGAACCATCTTCATTCACTTTGTTTCTAAAAACCCATTTAGTACCAATAATCGAGTGATTAGCCGGTCTAGGAACGAGTTCCCATACTTGGCTCCTCTCGAATTGGTTGAGTTCCTCTTGCATAGCAGAAATCCAAAATTCATCATTGAAAGCTTCTAAAATATTTTTAGGCTCAATTTGTGAAATAAAGGCAGTGCTAGCAATAGAGTCTCTTAATGATGATCTAGTAGTTACTCCATGTGAAACCTCGCCGATTACCAAATTTTCTGGATGTGATGGCTTGAAAGAGAATTTCTTAAGCAAGCTTTCCAGAGAATTTGTTTCGGTTGTGGTGTTCATTGGAGTAGACGTTGATGGCTCAACATCATCATCAAGAGTAGCTGCTGCACTGTTATCTTCATCAAAAGTCACATTTGTAGACTCTTCCACAATTAATGAGCGTTTGTTAAAAACTCTATATCCCTTACTCTTGGCAGCATAGCCAAGGAAAATACCATCGTCAGCTTTGGCATCAAATTTGCCTAAGTTTTCTTTGGTGTTAAGGATAAAACATCTACAGCCAAAAACTTTAAAATAAGAAACATTTGGGGTTCTTCCAAACCAAAGCTCATAGGGTATTTTCTTCGTAATAGGACGAATAAGTACCCTATTTAAAATGTGGCATGCTGTACTGACAGCTTCAGCCCAAAAGTATTTCGGAAGTGAAAACTTGTTCAACATGACTCTAGCCATATCGCCAAGAGTCCTATTCTTCCGCTCCACAACACCATTTTGTTGAGGAGTTCTTGGACAAGAAAACTCATGATCAAAACCATTGGAATCACAAAACTTTTCAAAATCAGAATTTTCGAACTCGCCTCCATGATCACTTCGGATTTGAGTAATCATGTAGCCTTTTTCGTTTTGAACTTTCTTAACAAAAATCTTGAAAACCGAAATAGCATCACTTTTATAAATAAGAAAGAAAACCCAAGTAAATCTTGAAAAGTCATCAACAATAACAAAGGCATAGAGTTTTCTACCAAGACTGGCTACTCTACTAGGGCCAAATAAATCCATATGGAGTGGTTGCAAGGGTCTAGTAGTGCTTACAGATTTTATGGAATGAAAAGATGACTTGGTTGCCTTATTTAACTCACATTCGGCACATACGGTGTCCTTTTTGAATGTGATATCGGACAAGCCTCTAACTAGCTTCTTGGTCGATAGCCTGGATATAGTATCCATATTGGCATGACCAAGACGCTGGTGCCATAGTAACCGTTCATCTTTATGAGCATATAGGCATCTACCTGTATTGTTAGTATCTATAGACAAATAGAAAATATAAATATTGTCCTCTCTTACCCCTTCAAAAGCAATGTCTCCTGTTGACCTATCATAAATAAGGCATTTGTTTTGTCCAAAGTTAATGTCATATCCATGGTCAGCAAGATAACTAATGCTGAGCATGTTATGCTTTAACTCGGTCACTAGGCAGACATCCTTTATTACGGGAGAGAGAGGATAACCAATAATGCCATTACCTATAATATAACCTTTTAGGTTATTGCCGAAGGATACATATCATTCTCTCTTCATCGATAGTGATGCGAAAAGATTTACGTCTTCCGTCATATGTCGCGAGCATCCACTATCGAGAATCCACTTACTCTTAGTTGAGGAGGGAAGGTCCACCTACATCAAGAGTAGATGTGACCTTTGGTACCCAAGTTCTTGAGGGTCCTGAAGAGTTAGTTTTTGGAAACCATGCATATATCTTTCTATCTACTAATCTTCTAATTATACATTGTGGTGAAATGTGTCCATGTAAACCATAATAAGTACATGTAGCATTCATATTTACATTAGGAGCATGCTGATGATGTATATAAGCCGAATAATGAGGAGAAGTGTGATGATATGTAGATTCAGCATGGTGATGATGACTATATGGAGTGGCATGGTGATATTATCTATATGGTATGGCATGATGATATTGTCTATATGGCATGACATGATGATTTCTATATGTAGAGTGATGTTGATTGTGTCTTTGTGCAACATGGTGATGATTATATCTATGTGTAGCATGATGATTTTGTGACATATGATGATTATTTTTACGTGCATGTGGTTTGCGTCCTTTATGAAAGTGTGTGTACATGTAAGCATGATTATGAGCAGCATGAGGATGACGTGGTTGACTAGTATGAGTGGTGTCATGCTTTGTGTGTGTCTCATGTGATTGGGTTTGAGGTTGAGCAACCTGTTTTCCCAATTTAGTCTCTAGTTTCTTAGAGACAGCTTGCAATTCAGTAATCTTAGCATTCAAACCATGCATCTTAGTAATAGAAATCTTGTGTCTGCTCTGTTCTTCTGCAAGCTCCGTGTTGAGTGCTGTGATTTCTTGTATTTGTTGCTCAATACGTGCCTCGACATCATGTAAGCTTATTTTAAGCTTAGATACCTCATCAGTGACATCCGTGGGTGTAGTGTCTCTAATGTTATCAAGTAATAGAGAAAGTCTTTGTATTTTGACTTCACGACTTTTGATTCTGTCCTTGGCATGTTTGTATTTACCAATGACCTTTTTGTGATCACTAAGTAAATCGGTAAAAGCATCGCCAAGTTCATCAAAAGTGAAGCCGTCAAGAGTTTCGTTTGATACCTTGTCAGACGTCGCCATTAGGCACACATTAGCCATATCTTGAGGAGAGTTCTTTTCTTCCTCGGAGTCACTAGCTTCGCTTTCATGCCAAATGCTTATGTTGGCATATTTCTTTGAGGAGGTCTTCTTGTATGGCTTCTCATAGCGGTTGCTCTTCTTCAAGAATGGACAGTCTTTTCGGACGTGTCCAGTCTTCTTGCAACCGTAGCAGGTTGGCTCTTCTTCTCCATCTTCTTGTGGTTCCTTCTTTCTTCGATTGAAGCGAAGGAATCTCTTGAAGTTGCGGACCATGAGAGCTTGATCATCATCTTCTGAGTTGTCGTCATCCGTCTCTTCGGGTTCAGCCCTCCGTCGGTGAGCTTTGAGTGCGATCTCCTTAGCCTTAGGTGTCATGACCCGTTACCCAAATTGTTGGGCCGGGCCGAGCCATGTCCAGCCTGCGCTTAAGATAAAGCGCAGTAAGCTGTTCTAGAAACAACAGGATAAGATTAAAATGTGCTAACAGTTCTATAAGTGAAGAAGAATTATAAATGCTCCAAACACAAAAGTCGTCGTATATATAGTAAAATGTCCAAGTACAAGTGAACTGAAATATAAAACTGGATACATGTCCAGTTACAAAATGATATAGTCTAATACATGACTACACTAAGTATCCCAAGCAGCTAAGCAAACTAGACGAGTCTCCCCGCAGGAACATCCTCGTATGGCAAAACCGGGTCCTCGGCAGTGACTCCATAATACGAATCACAGAGCAACTCCTCCTCAGTAAGTATACCTACAACGTTATCCTGTCAGGACGGGAGCAAGTACTAAATCTAGCAAACTAGCATATGAAACATGGAAATGAACATGAGAGGAATAACTGGAAAGCATGGCATCACACAGTCTATCATGGCAAGGACACATATGTCATAAAGACAGATGTATATGTAATGTTTAAAACTGTAGCAGGTACGTGATCGGTCAATAGGTGTACAATGTACTGAGGCACAATGTAAATAAAATGTACATACATAAAAGTGTAAAGGCGATATATGTACACACGTACAAATACAGCTTGGAGAGTAAGGCCTACGGCGCAGTATCATATAAAATGTAACTTTGCTCGGTACTGAAGAGGGGGTATGATCACGTACTCTACTATCAGTTTCCCTATAACCCATATTCTAATCATGTGAGAGATACATCAAGACTGTTCTAAGCATGGTAGTAACTGAAAGTACAACATGTAGAGATCTAACTTGCTACCCCAAGGATCAGCATGTAACATGGTGGGGTTTGCAGTTCATTCATGTGACAATATGTAAAGTTTGTAGAAAGTACTTGCCTCTAGCAAAGTAAAACAAGCTGCGATAAATGTGCTATGGATGCCTGGTAACTCGCCACTGTAGAAATAAATGCATAAACTTAGCTTTACACTAAGCTAAAACACTAGGACACTAATTTGTGAAACACGACTTGTGACTGGGCACCTAGCCAAAATGATGACTTGGCATAGGAGACCAATGTGGGGTGACACACTATGTTAACTAACTTTCTAGGGTCTTTACACTAGTGAGGGTTGGGGTTCAACACGACTAAAACTCCAGTTAACACAAAAAGCTACAAGTCGTAATTAATCAATAAATAAATCAAAAGATCATTGTGTTCTAACAATTTTAGAGATAGGCAAAAAGTCTAGTTTTTCCTAAAGTAAAGTACTAAAGTGATCCTTGTTAATCATAGAAATTTATTATAATTTTTCTGGAATTTATTAACCAGTACAAATATTTTATAAAAATCAGTTTTCCTAGGTATACAGAAAATGAGTTTTGGTTTCATATGCCAAACTAGTGGCAAAACAGTAAATTAAATACTACAAAATTATACTAAATTAGCTAACTTAACATAGTATCTAAAAACTATTTTTCCATAATTTTAGCAGCACTTTAAGTATTTTTAGAAAATCAAAAACAGCATTGCACACAATAATTAATTATCTGCGTATTTTGTCCATGTATATAATTTGAACCAAAGTTCAAATACAGGACCCAAGGCCATGAATCAAGTCCAATATGACTTGTACAGGTCTTGAATGTGTGAAAACACATTTGAGCCCAAATACCCATGCTAGGCTTGGACACCAAATGGTTGCAGTAATTTAAATACAATAAAATACAATTTGAAAATAGTCAAAATAATATTATTATTTTAATAAGGCAAAGTTTTACATAGTAACTATGAAAGTATGAACATTATTTTAGATAAATAATTTACACTAAGCTAAGTAAAATACATATAGGAAATAATATATATATATATAAATATAGGGATATTTATATATATAGGAAAATGCTCAACTATATATTATATATATATATATATATATATACAAATATATGTATATATACATACATATAAGAAAATACTTATCTATATAACATATATATATATACAAAATTAATGTATACATATATATATATAATAGTATATATATAATAATATATATACATAAG
This sequence comes from Iris pallida, assembly GCA_029216955.1. Classification (NCBI taxonomy): domain Eukaryota; kingdom Viridiplantae; phylum Streptophyta; class Magnoliopsida; order Asparagales; family Iridaceae; genus Iris; species Iris pallida. Next base: position 1,125,549 of record JANAVB010031219.1, read on the forward strand.
GAAATATATACATAAATATATATGTATACATAATACACATATATATATATATATACATACATAAAATAATAAAGTATATTCATATATATAAAAAAAAACAGCAACTATATATACCTAAATATAGTATATATATTAATACATATATATATATACAAAAATATGTATATACATATATATATATATATATAAATATACCTAAATAACAAAAAAAGAAAAAGGAAAAAGAAAAGAAAAAGAAAAGGAAAAACAGCAGGGGGGGCTCGAACCCTGTCCTCAGGAAGGGGGGGGTATTTTAAGTACTGCGCGCTGGCCAGTGGGCCAGTTGGCCCGTTTGTTAGGAATAGGGTTTTAATACATTTATTTAGGTTAGAAATTAATTAAACATAATAAAAAAATATAAACCATCATGTGTCCTGACAGTTAAGGACACAGGGTTTTCTCGTGTCCGTGCTTCGCACGACACGCACGAACCCTAGTTCTCGTGTCCAGCTACTGGACGAACATCCCCGTGTCCTGGCGAGTCTCTCACGTGAAATCGAGACACAGCCGACACGAAATGAAGCTGACACTTACGTGTCCGGCCGTCGAAGTAGGTTTCGGGGGTGCTGACGGGCGGAGGAGACGTCGTGGCGGTGGCGGAGTGGTGGCGCTGGGGTCGGCGTGACAGGGCGAGTCGACTGGTGGTGGTGGTTGGCGGTGAAGGTCGTCGGTTGGGGCGGTGCAGCGTTCGCCGGAGTAGGGTTAGGGTTTGGGGGTTCGTCGGGGAAGAAGAGGGCAGCGGTCGGTCGTGGTGGTGGGTAGAGCTAGGGTTTTGACTGGAGGGTCGAAGGGGGGTTTTAAATAGGGGCTTAGGTCGGTGGATTGGCCGGGGAAGGTGGGGAAAAGTAGGTCGGTCGGTCGCCGGCGACGTGGCTAGTCGTCGGGGGCAGTTAGGGTTAGAAATTTCGTTTAGGTCCCTGTAGTTTAGGAATTTACGAATAGGTCCCTAAGTCACCAATATGTAAATAGAAATTGCATTCCATAATTAAAAACAATTCATTAATTACAAAATACTATCACAACAATTAAATAAATTGCATACTGACATAAAAACAATTCTAAAAATTACAGAATGATATTAAAACAATCTAATTAATTGCAAAAGTTAATTAAAATATTTTAGAAAATTGCAAATTAATATTTTAACATTTAAAACTCATTTAAAATTCATTTAAAAATTCTAGAAAATTCCTAAAATCATATTAAATTATTTTAAAACCAATAATGACATTTAAAAATTAATTAACACTAGTTTAAAAAAAAATTGAAAATCAGGGGCTTACAAGTCTTCCCTCCTTAAAAAAATTCGTCCTCGAAATTCACAAGGATTGAAGATCCGACAATTTTCTAACATAGCAAGCAACACAACAAAATGACTAAGGCTATGATCAAAACTAACCTCCCGAAACCAGTTCCGGCTCCGGTTCAAGGACTAGGCTATAAGTCTTCCCATGGGGTCCCTTGGCTACTGGGCAGTCCCGAATCTGATGGATGGCAGACCCACAAGCTAAACACTGCCCTAACCTCTTCCTGCAGACGACGAATTCATGCCCTGGTCTTCCGCAGAAAGAACATATAGCTTCCTTCTGCTGCTGCTGCAGATATCGGGGTCCCGGGGCTCTAACTGGCGGGGTCTGACGATGCGGTGTAGGGGGATGGTAAGTCTGCGGGGGTGGCGTCGGTGCTTTCTGCTGGAAAGCCTGACGCTTAGACGATCCCTCATGGTGTACAGAAGCCGACCTCTTGCTAGACAGAAGACGCTCCTCAATGCTCCGGGCTAACTCTAGGCTCTGGTAGTAGTCAGTCGTACCGTTCGCCACTATAAGAATGCCAATGTCTGGAACTAGACCATGGCAAAACCTACGGGTCATCTCCTCTGGATCAGCAACCAGACTAGGAGCAAAACGGCTCAGGCGACTAAACTCTCCCGTATAGTCATCAACAGAACGGTTCCCCTGCTGGATGTTCTGGAATCGTAGCCCCATGGCTACTCTAGCAGTGGTCGAGAAGAATTTCTTCTTGAACTGGGTCTTGAACTGGTCCCAGGTGGCTCTACCTCTCGCGAACAACGGCTCATTCCTGAACCAGACTCCTGCTAAGTCTATCAGCAGAAATCCTGCTGCCTCGACCTGAAGGTCATCCGGCATCCTAACTCCCAGAAGCTTCCTCTCTACAGAATCTAGCCAGTCATCAGCTACTACTATGCCCTCAGTCCCTGAGAACTCCTTGGGATTCAGACCCATGAAGTCCTTGACCGTCCCCGCTCTCTGCCGTGGCTCTACATGTGGTGGGACCACGGGACGTCCCTCAGAACGCTCCATGCTCTGGCGAAGTAGGGTAGTCTGCTCCTGATGGATTGTTAGGAACCCCTGGATCAGTGTGAGCAGCTGGGTCCCGTCGAGAGTGACGGAAGCCTGGGTGGGTATAGTGATAGGGGGTGGTGGAAGTATCGGGGCCTGCTGGAACTGGGATGTGGAAGGTGGTATCTTGGTCTGTGGATCTGTGGAGTGGGGGAAAGTAGTAGGTGGAGGTGTATCAGTCAACCGGTCAGCTGACTGGATATGGAGGGCCCCATTCTCGGGGGTAACATACTGGGACGAACGAGTAAGCACCATCTAAATTACACATAAAAAGACTTATAAGGACTTATTTAAAGCAAGCAATCATATGCAAGAAAATCTAATTTATAATAGCAAACATGTGACATATTTCCTATGTTGCAATCCTAGTATTCCTCTAAGTGTTCTAAGCGTCTTTCCTAATGTTGTCTAATTACCTTAAGTTCCTAATTGCAGGCATGCTTGGTACAATAACGTAACCAAACAGTTTAGTCAGGACCTGCATGGGCCACCAAAAAAACATGTCACGATCCGTTACCCAAATTGTTGGGCCGGGCCGAGCCATGTCCAGCCTACGCTTAAGATAAAGCGCAGTAAGCTGTTCTAGAAACAACAGGATAAGATTAAAATGTGCTAACAGTTCTATAAGTGAAGAAGAATTATAAATGCTCCAAACACAAAAGTCGTCGTATATATAGTAAAATGTCCAAGTACAAGTGAACTGAAATGTAAAACTGGATACATGTCCAGTTACAAAATGATATAGTCTAATACATGACTACACTAAGTATCCCAAGCAGCTAAGCAAACTAGACGAGTCTTCCCGCAGGAACATCCTCGTATGGCAAAACCGAGTCCTCGGCAGTGACTCCATAATACGAATCACAGAGCAACTCCTCCTCAGTAAGTATACCTACAACGTTATCCTGTCAGGACGGGAGCAAGTACTAAATCTAGTAAACTAGCATATGAAACATGGAAATGAACATGAGAGGAATAACTGGAAAGCATGGCATCATGGCAAGGATACATATGTCATAAAGACAGATGTATATGTAATGTTTAAAACTGTAGCAGGTACGTGATCGGTCAATAGGTGTACAATGTACTGAGGCACAATGTAAATAAAATGTACATACATACAAGTGTAAAGGCGATATATGTACACACGTACAAATACAGCTTGGAGAGTAAGGCCTACGGCGCAGTATCATATAAAATGTAACTTTGCTCGGTACTGAAGAGGGGGTATGATCACGTACTCTACTATCAGTTTCCCCATAACCCATATTCTAATCATGTGAGAGATACATCAAGACTGTTCTAAGCATGGTAGTAACTGAAAGTACAACATGTAGAGATCTAACTTGCTACCCCAAGGATCAGCATGTAACATGGTGGGGTTTGCAGTTCATTCATGTGACAATATGTAAAGTTTGTAGAAAGTACTTGCCTCTAGCAAAGTAAAACAAGCTGCGATAAATGTGCTATGGATGCCTGGTAACTCGCCACTGTAGAAATAAATGCATAAACTTAGCTTTACACTAAGCTAAAACACTAGGACACTAATTTGTGAAACACGACTTGTGACTGGGCACCTAGCCAAAATGATGACTTGGCATAGGAGACCAATGTGGGGTAACACACTATGTTAACTAACTTTCTAGGGTCTTTACACTAGTGAGGGTTGGGGTTCAACACGACTAAAACTCCAGTTAACACAAAAAGCTACAAGTCGTAATTAATCAATAAATAAATCAAAAGATCATTGTGTTCTAACAATTTTAGAGATAGGCAAAAAGTCTAGTTTTTCTTAAAGTAAAGTACTAAAGTGATCCTTGTTAATCATAGAAATTTATTATAATTTTTCTGGAATTTATTAACCAGTACAAATATTTTATAAAAATCAGTTTTCCTAGGTATACAGAAAATGAGTTTTGGTTTCATATGCCAAACTAGTGGCAAAACAGTAAATTAAATACTACAAAAATTATACTAAATTAGCTAACTTAACATAGTATCTAAAAACTATTTTTCCATAATTTTAGCAGCACTTTAAGTATTTTTAGAAAATCAAAAACAGCATTGCACGCAATAATTAATTATCTGCGTATTTTGTCCATGTATATAATTTGAACCAAAGTTCAAATACAGGACCCAAGGCCATGAATCAAGTCCAATATGACTTGTACAGGTCTTGAATGTGTGAAAACACATTTGAGCCCAAATACCCATGCTAGGCTTGGACACCAAATGGTTGCAGTAATTTAAATACAATAAAATACAATTTGAAAATAGTCAAAATAATATTATTATTTTAATAAGGCAAAGTTTTACATAGTAACTATGAAAGTATGAACATTATTTTAGATAAATAATTTACACTAAGCTAAGTAAAATACATATAGGAAATAATATATATATATATATATATAAATATAGGGATATTTATATATATAGGAAAATGCTCAACTATATATTATATATATATATATATATATATATATATATATATATATATATATACAAATATATGTATATATACATACATATAAGAAAATACTTATCTATATAACATATATATATATACATAATTAATGTATACATATATATATAATAGTATATATATAATAATATATATACATAAGGAAATATATACATAAATATATATGTATACATAATACACATATATATATATATATATATATATATATATATATATATATATATATATATATATATATATATACATACATAAAATAATGAAGTATATTCATATATATAAAAAAAAAACAGCAACTATATATAGCTAAATATAGTATATATATTAATACATATATATATACAAAAATATGTATATACATATATATATAAATATACCTAAATAACAAAAAAAAGAAAAAGGAAAAAGAAAAGAAAAAGAAAAGGAAAAACAGCAGGGGGGGCTCGAACCCTTTCCTCAGGAAGGGGGGGTATTTTAAGTACTGCGCGCTGGCCAGTGGGCCAGTTGGCCCGTTTGTTAGGAATAGGGTTTTAATACATTTATTTAGGTTAGAAATTAATTAAACATAATAAAAAAAAATATAAACCATCCTGTGTCCTGACAGTTAAGGACACAGGGTTTTCTCGTGTCCGTGCTTCGCACGACACGCACGAACCCTAGTTCTCGTGTCCAGCTACTGGACGAACATCCCCGTGTCCTGGCGAGTCTCTCACGTGAAATCGAGACACAGCCGACACGAAATGAAGCTGACACTTACGTGTCCGGCCGTCGAAGTAGGTTTCGGGGGTGCTGACGGGCGGAGGAGACGTCGTGGCGGTGGCAGAGTGGTGGCGCTGGGGTCGGCGTGACAGGGCGAGTCGACTGGTGGTGGTGGTTGGCGGTGAAGGTCGTCGGTTGGGGCGGTGCAGCGTTCGCCGGAGTAGGGTTAGGGTTTGGGGGTTCGTCGGGGAAGAAGAGGGCAGCGGTCGGTCGTGGTGGTGGGTAGAGCTAGGGTTTTGACTGGAGGGTCGAAGGGGGGTTTTAAATAGGGGCTTAGGTCGGTGGATTGGCCGGGGAAGGTGGGGAAAAGTAGGTCGGTCGGTCGCCGGCGACGTGGCTAGTCGTCGGGGGCAGTTAGGGTTAGGAATTTTGTTTAGGTCCCTGTAGTTTAGGAATTTACGAATAGGTCCCTAAGTCCCCAATATGTAAATAGAAATTGCATTCCATAATTAAAAACAATTCATTAATTACAAAATACTATCACAACAATTAAATAAATTGCATACTGACATAAAAACAATTCTAAAAATTACAGAATGATATTAAAACAATCTAATTAATTGCAAAAGTTAATTAAAATATTTTAGAAAATTACAAATTGATATTTTAACATTTAAAACTCATTTAAAATTCATTTAAAAATTCTAAAAAATTCCTAAAATCATATTAAATTATTTTAAAACCAATAATGACATTTAAAAATTAATTAACACTAGTTTAAAAAAAATTTTGAAAATCAGGGGCTTACATTAGGAGCAGGCTCTTCGAAGTCCTTGAGGTCAAGCATATGAGTCATTAGCTTTTCCATCAAGGTCTCCATGGACATGATTGTGAGATAATTTCCTTCTATGATGGCTGTCACCTTAGGGTTCCAAATTTTTGGTAGCCCCTAAGTAGCTTGCGAATCTTCTCGTGATTTGAATATTGTTTGCCAAGTGAAGACAGGGGGTTGATGTTGTCGAGGAATCTTGTGAACATTTGCGTGATCGTCTCGTTTGGCTTCATCTTGAAAGCCTTGTATTCTTGAGTGAGACGGCTTATCTTTGATTCCTTGACTTGGGTGGTTCCTTCATGCGTCACTTCTAGAAGTCTCCATACTTCGTGAGATGTGGTGCATGTAGATACCCTGTTGAACTCATTCCTGTCTATAGCACAGAATAAAGCATTAATAGCTATCGCGTCTAGACTTGCCTGTTTCTTCTCCTTGTCAGAATATTTATCATGTAATTTCTCAACGAGATCGCCATTGACAACTATTTTGGCAGACTTTTTGTAACCGTCAGTGACGATAGTCCACAGGTCAAAGTCTAGCGACTTGAGATAAAAACTCATCCTTGTTTTCCAATACGTGTACTTAGTTCTATCAAATAGGGGAGGCCTATGAGTGGACTGTCCTTCACCGTGATTGGAAATCAAGGATTGTGTGGTTGCCATGGATCAGCTCTAGGATGTAAGTCCGTGTAAAGAGAACAGAGCTCTGATGCCAATTGAAGAACAGATGGCAACTCTAGAGGGGGGTGAATAGAGTTATAGCAATAATAGCCAATTAAAAAATCAACTCTTTCACAATCTAAAATTAATCAGAGTAAATGAGGAAAATAAATAAGGAGCAAGAGAGCATACGCAAACACAGCTGATTTTAACCTGGTTTTCCTCGTGGAGGACTAGTCCAGGCCTGAGAACTCTAGCTCAGGATTAAATCTACTATTTGTGAAATAGTAGTTACATCCCGTACCTTTTCTTCAGAAGAGCACGTCAACTTCTTACAATGGATCGTAGTGGCGATGCTTGGAATTTTCCAAGCTACCTCTTGAACTCTTGCACAAGACTCATAACTGAGAGATGCTGAGCACTCGAGACTTAGGAAACTTGTGGCTAGTAGATAAAGAAGGGTATGGCTTATATTGAGCTTAAGAGAGAAGAGAAGAGAAGATTGGATGGTTAAAAATGAAAGAATTCTTGGCCTATTTATAGGGTTTTATCAGGCAGAATTCGGCCAGAATTCTGGTAGGAATTTTCAAAAATTTGGCCGTTGGACAACAAGTAACCAGCCAACCCTAAAAATTAGGGTGCTGATTTTTACGGGATAGAGTTCGGCCAGAACTCTGTGTGGAGGCAGTGTTCGGCCCGAACTCTATCTCCAGAGCACAGAATGGGTCCAAGGGTCCAGTGGGCAAATTTTGGATGTGGAGCTTTATGGATTTGGATAGGTTATGGTTTGATTCTCAAGAGCCCAGCATAACTCAGCTTAAAATCATTCTAGACTCAATAAATATAAAAGTACAGACTCGAAAAATGACTCGTATCTGCAAAACTGAGCTGTCGTCGGGCTTGAGCTGGATGTAGTCGTCGTGTGTCGTATTGAATTATCACAAGTATTATTTAGTCAATGTTATCAATATTTGGTTGACTGTGACTTTGTGTCAACATGGTCTGGAGTCGAGAAGAACCGAACCTGCGATCAGCTCTCCTATCGCCTCTGCATCCTCAGCTGCCATGGTGAAAGCTCGCCCCGGCTGTCCTCCTCTGGCCTGCTGCTGGTGCTGTACGAACCGCTGCTGCTGAGTCGGCAACGGTCCCTTCTGCTGCTGTCCTACTGGAGCCTTGGCTCCTGCCCCTACTCTTGCTCCTGCTCCCTGCCCTAAACGTCCCAAAAACGTAGGGCACTCCCTCAGCTGATGGTCTGCTGCCCCACAGAGTAGGTACCTGCCTAGCATCTCACTACACTCGTTCCACCCGTGCCCTGGCTTCTTGCAATAAGCACAGGGGGTGGCCTGTGCCTCGGTGCCTGCTGCTGCACCCTCTGCTGCTGATGATGCACTGGCTGATGCCTCGGCTGCTAAAACTGCTGCGGCTGGAACCTCTGCTGCTGGTGGTGCTGCTGGTGTTAGTACTGCTGCTGAAAGTGCGGCCTCTTGGCCGGTCCTCCACTACTGCTGCCTCCCTGGGAGTCTCGCCCCCTCTTAAGCCTAAGCTCAAGATCATCCTCTGCAGCTAGCGCGTCCACCAGGATCTCCTCAAAGGTAGCACTGCGGGCATTCTTGGTGTAGGACTTGACCTTCTTTACCAAGCCCTTCCGGAACCTCCGGGCCTTCGTTGCCTCCGTCAAGCCGTCTACGAATCTGCCCAGACGGCAGAACTCTCCTGCGTACTCCTCCACAAACTGGTTCCCCTGGACTAGGGAAGAACTTCTTCTTGAACAGCTTTTTGAATGCTGCCCAAGTCTGTCCTGCTATACCAACCCTCGGGTCGGTCTGGTACCATGTACGGGCCAGATCCTGTATCATGCTGGCCGCTGCCTTAATCTGGAGCCTCGTCAGGATCTCAGCCAACCTGAATATCTCCTCCATGTGCTCAATCCACTCATCGGCATACAAGATCCCCTCTGTCCCTCGAAAGTCTATCGGGTGCATCTTCTGAAAATCTTGGATGCCCTTCTTCCGTGGCTGGTACGGCTGCGAGGCTGCCGCTGGCTGAGCTACGACTCTCTCTACTGCAGTCACTGCCAGCTCAATGCCTCGTGTGAGCTCTGCTGTGTGCCTCTGCTGTTGGGTCTACTGACCCTCCATGTACTGTCGGAAGAGAGCTAACAGCTGAACGGCGTCAACTGTCCCCGCAGGTGGCTGCTGCTGCTGAAGTATATCCGGAATCACCGGACTCGGCTCATACCTCACAGGTGGAGGGGCTCCTCCGAAAGCAGCTGAAACGCCTACCCCAGCTGGCATGACTGGGGCTACGGTACCAGGGGCTGGCTGCTGAGTATGAGAGGTGGCAGACCTCTCATCGACGTCCCCCTGGCCCTGGCAATGTGATCTCGTCTCAACCATCCTGGAGACAGATCAAAAGAACAATTGCTGAGAATGAGTCGAAATATCAAAGAAGGACAGTTTAAATTCAAAGGAAGACAATAAGCAGCAAAATTTAGATATACGGAATCTGATAAAGAGTTTTTCCTAATGTGATTGAGTACCTTCAAAATTTCCTAATCCTACTGTAGGCTGCAGTGATATTCTAGTTCGAATACCACAACATTTCTAATCTAGACCTGCATGGGCTACCACTAAAAACGTGTCACAACCCGCACCCGAGAGTAAGGGCACGAGACGTGGGTACGTCCAGCCTACGCCGCAGTGTCGGCGGTAGAACGCTGTCCTAGGTTACAACATCTAACAATATATGCTAAACAGTTTATACTCCCCAAATTGGGGTGACATAGCAGAATGTAAACTCAATCACAACTAAGGCAGAAGGATAAGATAGAAGGATAGATAGATAGATACTGCTGAATGAAAAGAAATCCACAAGTACAAACAGAGAGTCTAAGTGTCTAATACATCACAAATCCCAAGTATCAATATATACAGTCATCCATAGAGTAATGTAAATAAAATATCCTAGTCTAGAAGAGTGTCATCCACTGCTAGTGGGTCCGGCTGCTGGTCCAAGTCACAACTGTCATCTAAGGTAGCCCCATAATATGTAGGGCAGCCAGCCTCGTCCTCATCCTCTGTAATATTTCAACAGGTCCAGTCAGGACAGGAGCGAGCACAATATATCTCAACAAGTCATAACAGGAAAAGAAAATATAATCATGTTAGAGAATAAAATACAGGAAACTGAAGAATAGCATAATGTAAGAGAGAGACTGTAAGTAAATATCTATGATATATATAAAAGAGAGACAGTGCTAGTGATTCAGAGTACTGGATAAACATGTGAATGGCTAAGGACTGATTTATGATTACACTACTTGGAATTGATTCATGATTACACTACTTAGATTTATTCACATGTTCATTTATACTCCCCCATCCCCATTCAATACTCAAGGATCCATTTAAGTTACGTTAAGATTCATGATTATACTACGTTGCCCATAAAGGGTGATTTATGAATTGATTCGTGAAGGCTCGGTGATCACGAGGGTACATGAGTCACTAGCTGATTCCCGAAGATTCATGATAATAGAAGCATGAGATACGTAATGTAAGTGAAACACACGAGACAAAAGTATCCGATGCTCCCGAGAGGGATAACATCTCATGAAGGGATCCATATAGTACCAATCCGTGTTACCAACGTGTCAGTATCAAGTAAGATAGTCTAAAGCAGGAAATATAATCCTAAACATAATATAAAATGATCAGAGATTGTACTCGCCTGCTATCTGAGTGTCCAACTGAAATGTACTGTCCGAGGAGAGCTGTCTGGCTCCTAATCAGAACAGCACAAGTCACAACAAGTCCAGACTGGTAAAATAAAATACTACAATGCATTCTACATGAATCTAGGTCAATCTAGGCTAAGTCAACTCTTGGTCAACCCTGGTCAACCAAGAAGTCAAACCTAGGTCAACTATGGTCAAACTAGGTCAACAAGTCTAATTAGTCTTAACTAGTCTAATCTAGGCCTAATCAAGACTAAACAGCCTAACTAAGCTCTCCTTAGTCTAACAGACACAATATAGGCCCAAAACCATATATAGATATGTATCACTGTTCACATATGAATGTATATGTATATCCACATATACAATAGTAAAGTGCCTAGCACATTAGCTATCACACATAGAAATCCCATAATGCTACTCTACCATCACACATATTCACAAAGCTATTATAACTATTTACTCATATATATATATATATATATATATATATATATATATATATATATATATATATATATATATATATATATATATATTTTCATATATATATATATATATATATATATATATATATATATATTGCAAAGAAAAAAAAATATATATATATATATATATATATTGCACATACTCATAGATTAGGAATTATCTCTATATATATATATACATATATAGGATGCATATATGTGTGTGTGTGTGTGTGTGTGTGTGGATATATAGGTAGGTGACAGTGAACCAACTCTGTGTATGTAGAGACAGTGAATACAAGAACTAATTGACAGTTCAAAACTAGATGGATATCATTCTCAGGTTATAGAAAAGAACTATATGACAGTTCAATGTTTGAACAATCTAAATTGAACTAACATTCAAACTAAAATCAGCTATGCATTGGTTCAGTGTCTTCATAAGAAATCTGATATTTCATTCACATTTGGAGAAATAAAGGATTGGCAATTACATATGTGTATGTGTGTAGGGGTATTTGTGTGTGGAGTGAAAACATGTGACAGGAATGTGTTGACAGAAAAGTGTGAATGTGTGCATGATGTGTGTGGATGTAGAGACAGTGAGCAAATAAAGGGAAAAACCTGTGTGATGGTGAGGAAATTACAGAAAACAGTGTAGGTTCACTTATACCATATGTTAACAGTGACAGTGCAAAGATGGGAAGGAACCAATTCAGTTTTCAGGTTTTCTTTCTAATCAGTGAATCAATATAGCACAGACAATCAGTTAATCATCTAATCAGATTCTCAGTTCAAGTCAGGGAATTACAATCTCATGCTACATTCTCAGGAAACAACTGACCACAGTTCAATTCCCATAGACTGTGTCTCAGGAATTCAAACAACAGCAAAGAATTACATGTAATAAGTTCTCAGATTTCCATTTCCATTGTAAATCAAATGACAGGGCTTAACAAGTAATCTCAGGTTTTAGGAATTCAAAACAGTGCAATAGGGAAAACATGCTCAGGTTACCCAAAACAGTGAAGGAAATCAAATCAGTGTGTCAACATTTGAGCTAACTGGGAATTACATGAATGCTGAATTCTCAGGTTCCTTACACAGGGTGATATGTGTATTCAAAGTGTCAGTGTTCTTAGGAATTTCAGTTCAACCTCAATCAATCCCATTCGAACTCCCAACAGTCTCCAAATGAAACCAACATCCCCAAAACACATTTGGCCATATAACATGTGTATTAAACTATAACACCTGGTATTAAGTAACTAACTGTTCAGCAATTTAACCCATAATATAGTACATAATCTAAATCATTAATGCTAACAGGATGAATCAACTCAGAAAATGAATTAAACTCAGAAAAATAGCAGCCTAGGTATCAGTCCATTGGAATATTCAGTGAATGAAATCAATAAGCCCTCAAATGATTCCTTAACAATCCTATCTTATTATCAATATGTAACCATACTTAATCACATATATTACATGATACAATTTATTATTAAAATATAATTAAGAGGAAGAACAGTGCACAATTTTACTGATACTCGACAGTATCAGCCAATGGAAAAATTTCCCCCAATCCATATTCGATTTCATAGTTCAAATTAGCAATTAGTGAAGAATATTAGGTAAATAATTTACAAGTATTATGTACACGTGTCACACACTCAAAATTGTGTCCACAAACGTGACACAACGTGTCCAAACATCAAACGAACCCAATAGTGTTCTGTGCACGCACAGAAGAGAACTCGTGCACGCACAAATACGTGTCCGATACGACATGAGGACTCGTGCAACTTGGAGAGCCTCGTGTCAGTGTCTGCCCCAACGTGTGTGTCAAAAATCTCGTATCCAAGTGGCGTGCCCAGAGAGTAATTGCCCCCGAGTAGCAGGGGACGCAGCACGCTGCGCACGCGTGTGCACGAGTGCGACACGACACCAAACCATCACGAGACACGCTCAATCACCTAGAAACCCATAGACGACACCAAGACACGACTTCCTATTCAAACACATCTCGAAAACTCGATCGAAATGCCCTTTGTGGCATTTCGTCGAACACCTGTGCACAGTACTGATACGTGTCCGATACGGACACGTACAGGACACAAAATTTCACAAGCTCTATTCCTACAGGACCAGGACACCTAGGGCTAGGTATTTATGCAAAGGAAACCTAGTTTTAATGGGTGGATAGGAATTTATCTATGGGTGTTCTTCAACACAAAAAGTCTCTTCTAAGGAGTTCTTCAAAAGCCACCCAAATCCTTCAAATTGATTCAAATCTGAGATTTGACTCCACAAACAACAGGAGAACAGGGATTAGAATACTATGGAAGAAATCCCAATGAAAATAGAGTTCTATTGATTAAACTATGAAGAAAAATAAATAAAGGCTCACCTAGTTCTTAGAGAAAATGATGAACTAATGGAAAGAGGCACAACTTTCCAAAATAATATAATATAGGCAAGGGGGGTCTTAGCTGGCCACTTTAGTTAGGGTTAGGGTTTTTAGGTTTCATCTAATGGCTAGCAATAAATCAAGGCTAATGTGTGGCCTAAAATCTAGGGCTCTTTCCTAGTTAAGTTGCAAACCACCCTCTTAGCTAAATATGACTCAAACCACTTAACCAATACTAACTAATTCTCAAAGTGGCTAACTAAACTAGTTATGGCTAATCTAGGTTTGGTCCAATCTAGGTTAGGCTAACCAAAATCATATGGCAATAAATAAACTAGTATTTAAATCACACCATTCAAATAATTCATTTTAAATTCCTAATAAATATATTAAATTTAAATTATTTAAAAATGACAAAAATACCCTCAAACTAGAATTGTGGTAGTGACAAAACTGAAGCAGGTTGTGCCTGGATAACTGAGGCAGGTTGCGCTTGGGCAACTGAGGCAGGTTGCGCCTGGGCAACAGCAACCGTAGAAGACTTAGGAGTCCACACAGTTTTGTTCTTGGTGATAGCCACAGTGCGCTTGTTGCTCTTCTTGTTAATCATATCTTCATAGGCTATCTGGTTGATCTGAACAACCAGAGTCTTTTGCATCTTGCCGATCTATGCAGTATCACATTAAGTTGTCACCTTCTCATCGGAGGAGAAAGTCGTCCCCAGCAGAGTCGTCATTTTGTTTGCAAAAACAAAAAGTTGTTCTATTACAAACTTTAGAAAAGAGTACAAGAGTACAATTTGAATTCTAGGGAAGTACAGCTGTAGGAATCTGATCAGAAGATGATCACTTTATCCCTTGGACTATATATGAACTTGAAGACTAGAGCCTCTGGAGAATGCAGCAGCAATTTTGCAATAGTACTTGATCTCTGTGTGATGCTTTGAAAGTAATTGGAAACTCTATTTATAGAGTTCTGGAAATAACTGTTTTAGCAGTTATTCTGATGTGCACGAGGCTGGATTGTGCCACATTGGGTTGTGCCAACCTTATGTTACGCCAACTTTCATTCAGTTAACAATCGTATACTAATTGTATTTAGACGCGTGGCATCATGTGATTGAGATGTGCGTGGTCATATAAAGAATAGTGGACACGTCTTGAGAGATTAGTGACATGTGCGCCACGTCATCCTGTTTTAGAAATGAAAATTGTTTCAACTTTATCAGGTTGCGCGAGCTTCAGTCAACAAGTCAAACTGCGCCTGATTGGGTTGTGCCTAGGCTCAACTTAATACATAGGCACGCGGCAGCTTTTGAAAAGAAGTTGTTCGGATTGCGCCTAGGCGTAACTAAGGAATTTGTTTAGATTGAGCCTAGGTGCAACTCATAAGATGTGCAGGACAGCTGTCAATCAAATCTTCTCGAGCGGCACAATTCGAGGGATTCGGAGAGATTTTCTCCGTTTACTGTGCTGTCAGTTATCAGTGCTGTCAGGCAATGATGGAAATTAAATGTCAGATACCACGTGGACTTTGGTGCAATATGACTGAGCACAGTTTGATATATGGCACAACCTGATCAGTGGCGCAGCTTGATCTCTGAGCTTCATAACAGTGGCGCAGCTTAATTTTTGGGGCACAATTTGATTACTTGGTGATAAATCATGGCATAACTTGATTTTTAGGCCCTACACTCTAGTGGCCAAAATTCGGATTAAAGCCCCAAAATCTTCCAAAGCTACTCCGATGCTCACCGATGAAGAGTTAGGTGATTACATATCTGCTAATGTTGACGCCCCATCTCTTAACAATGTAATTCCTTAGGACAAGATCCCGTATTGTATCAATAAAAGGTTGTCTTTGAACTACTTTGATCTTCCATATTGGAATGCCATATATACTTTAGATAATGCCTTACAGTCGTTGCAAACACAAAGAATGACTGTTAATCATGTAAATCGGATTGTTCCCTACCGAAGGGTCTATTATATAGTCCCGTGCAGGAATAAGGATGAAAAAACCATCATCTTCGACAAGGTTAAACGTCACTATGACCTCTCTCCAGCTGAATCTGAACCTGATACCGGTAGATTATAAATATATCGGTACACCAATCAAGCAAAGTATCTCATCCAAAAGATGGGTTACGACTTGAAAAGTGGCAAGGGCTTGAACTACGGGAAACTTCGACATCTTTTCTTACGACTTCCGGTCCCAAAAGAGAAGCTTCAAGACTACTACCATCGCACTCGATGAGAGGTAGGTTATGTCACACCTTCAACAACCACAGAGAGCTCGAAAACCGAGGAGGTTGTACACTCTCATTCATCTGAAGCTTCAACTTGGGACTCCGATACCAGCATCGGTCCAATCTTTATAAAAGTATTGTCAGTTAACATGACATCCGCATATCCTTCGGAAGAAGAAGATGACGACTATATATTAGAGTTCTTTGAAGAGGAACCCTGTGCTCAACGCTTAGGTGCATAATGGAATTCTCATTTCGAAATATGGGAACCTCCCACTGAAGATGAAGTCAAGCAAATTGACTTAGGGGACGAATCCTCGCCCAAAACCATCTTCATCAGCAAAAGCTTGGCAGAGAAAGTTCGTGAATCCTTAGTTCAACTTGTCAAGAAGTATATCGATGTCTTCACCTGGAGCTATGAAGAGATGCCAGGTTTGGACCCATAAGTCGTAATGCACAAGCTTAACATCTTACCTTATACTAAGCTTGTTAAGCAGCAACAGCGACGTTTCCATCCTAACAACATGGATGCCATTGAGAAGTAAGTGGATAAACTCATAGATAGTGGGTTTATTCGTGAGGAGCAACATCCGAACTGGGTGGCCAACATCGTTTCCGTTACTAAATAGAACGAAAAGATCCGAGTATGCATCGACTTCATGGATCTCAACTCCGCTTACTCGAAAGATGAGTTTCCTCTCCCGATCATCGATGTGATAATCGACAACACCTGTGGCTTCGAATGCATGTCCTCCATGGATGGGTATTTGAGCTACAACCAGATCCAGATATTTTGGATGACGAGAAGCACACGTCGTTCAGGACTCTAAAGGGGTTTTACTACTACACAGTGATGCCCTTTGGCTTGAAGAATGTAGGTGCAATATACCAGTAAGCTATAAGCACCATCTTCTGCAAACATCTTCGTAAGACAGTCGAATGTTATGTTGACGACATAATTGTCAAAATTCGTCTGCGTGGTGATCACCTGCAAGACCTGAGGACAGTCTTCGATCTCAAGCGAGCACATCAACTCAAGATGAACCCAGCTAAATCCTTCCTCGAGATTTTCAACGATAAATTCTTGGGTTTCATTATCACTGCGAAGGGTATCCATGTTGACCCCGAGAAGACCACAGCCATCCTTGACATGACCCATCCGAAGAACCTGAGAGAACTTCGAGGCCTACAAGGACATCTCGCATACATTCAAAGGTTTATATCAAATCTTTCCGGACGATGTCAACCTTTTACCAAGCTCATAAAAAAGAGGGTCTCCTACGTCTAGACGGAGGAGTGTCAGAAGGCGTTTGATGACATCAAGGCCTATCTTACAAATACCCAATCCTGGTAGCACCGGTTGCGGGCAACCCCTCTTGCTCTACGTCCGTGTAATAGATCATTCTCTCAGCGCTCTACTAGCTCAGAATAATGATGCAGGCTATGAGCAAGCTATCTACTACCTAAACAGGATAATGATCGGGGCCAAACACAGGTACAACCCTGTCGAGAAAGAATATCTAGTTCTGGTATTTGCCATTCAGAAGATCCGCCATTACGTATCGGGTCAGACGATTCATGTCATCTCCCAAGTCAATCCACTCAGGGTCCTTATGACAAAGCCGGGAGCACTAAACTCTCGATTAGCTACATAGACAATACTATTAATACCATACGATAAGGTATTTGTCCCACAAACAGCTGTCAAGAGCCAAGCATTGGCTGATTTCTTAGCTGCACATCCAATCCCAGAGTCATCCAAACTCTATGAAGATATTCTAGATGAACTGAAGGAATCCAATGTTGACGAAGGAAACTCTGTCTGGCGGATGTTCTTCGACGGCGCTTCAAGAACAAGCCCTAAGGGTCAGATCATCGCAGGGGTGGAGGTAGTCTTGATCTCTCTAGATAAGTTAGTCATCCAGCATGCCTATTCCCTCACAGAATCGTGCTCCAACAATGTGTCAAAGTATAATACCCTTATCATAGGACTCCAGTTAGCAAGACAACTGGTGGTAGAATGCCTCGAGTCCTATGGTGATTCGAAGATCATTGTCAACCAGGTCTGGAGACAATATGACGTTCGCCATGTGTACCTGATTCCTTATCATAAAGCGGCTTTGAACATCGTTTCAACCTTCACCGAGTTCTTCATAGAACATGTACCTCAGCTATAAAATCTGGAGGCGGATGCTTTTGCTGGCCTTGCTGCCTCATTGGCAGCACCTCTCATGACTCAATACTTTGTTATGGTGATTGGTCGGGATCATGTGTGTCCCAAAAACAATCTATGCATATGTTCGAGCCATGCCATGCCTGCAAATACTGGTGTCAACATCAGAGACTGGCAATTTTCGTTTATAGACTTCGTAACCTACAGAATCCTTCCAGACGACACAAAGAAAGCTATGTCTGTCAAGAGACGCTCTCTTCGATTCTACTACGATACGACCACCAAGATATTGTATCATCGTTCTTATGACGGGCTTCTCCTCCGATGCCTGTCAAACGAGGAGTCAGCCGAAACTCTTCGGAAGGCTCATGACGGTACCTGTGGATCTCATCAATCTAGTCCTAAGCTACAGGATCGACTCTGACGTATGGGATATTACTGGCCTACTATGATGGCGGATGCTATTGAGTATGCTAAAAAGTGTCATGTATGCCAGTTGTACACTAACTTCATCCATCGACCCTCGGAGTTTCTATACCCAACGGTCGCCTCCTCGCCCTTTGAAACCTGGGGTATGGACATAGTTGGACAAATTATCCCTCCGACAACCAGAGGACACCGTTTCATTTTAGCAATCACTGATTACTTCTCTAAGTGGACGGAGGCTATACCTCTATCAGAGGTGAAAAGCTCGAAGGTGATCAGCTTCATCAAGCATCACGTCATTTACCGTTTTGGGGTACTCCGGAGGATCATCCACGACAACGATCCATAATTCATAAGTCATGCGTTCAGCAGGTTCTGTGACAAAAATTGCATACAAAACGTGGCGTCGACTGCTTACAATCCGGCAGCAAACAGTTTGACTGAAGCTTTCAACAAAATAATCGTCAAATTCCTCAAGAAAGTCATCTCAACCAATAAATGTGATTGGGATAAGAAGCTAGGCGAATGCCTTTGGGCCTACCGCACAATGGTACAGACTCCGATGGGCAACACACCGTTCCCTCTGGTCTACGGGAGCGAAGAGGTGCAGCCTCGTCAAATCCAATTCCCCTCACTACGAGTGGCCATTACGAACCAGTTGACTGAGGCGGACAATCAACGTCGCCGGTTACAAGAATTGGACGCGCTAGATGAAAAATGTCTCTTGGCTCAACAGCGAGGGTAAATAGGGACTGATATTCAAATGGGAATGAATCAAATATATGTGACTGATACTCCTCAAGTATTAGTCGACTGATACATTAAATGTTCAAGGGACTGAACATTAGAGATGTTTAAAGACTGAACATTAGATGTCCAAGGAACTAAACATTATAGAGGTTCAAAGACTGAACATTAAAAATATTCAAAGAACAGAACAAAGCGAATATAAAGACTGAACAGTGCAGGGCAACCTATATGAACTGAAAACATGATATGGACTGTTAGCTAACTAAAGAGCTGAACTTAAAGTTCAATATCTGAGCATACATTAGAGGCTAAAACATATGTCCAATGGACTGAATGTATAATGCAGGGACTGACCTCTTAGCATACTCAAGGCTGGATATAAGGATATTATGCAAGGATTTAACTAAATTTGTGAAGGCGTGAACATGATGCAGGATATAAAAACTGATACATTTATGGGTGAAAGACTGAACAATATGCAGGACATTAACTAAAATTCGAAAGGAAGAAAGGACTGAATATAACTTCCCACTGTGACTGAACCATTGAGGAGAAGGGGACTGTATCATAATGTCCTCGATTGAAAAATAATGAAGGATGGACTAAAACTAAGGTAAGCAATTTGGACTGCTCATAATAGGGTATGTTACCTACAGGTAAATTAGAACTGGAACAAATGCCTTAAGGGACTGAACATGATGATATGAAGATTGGTACATGCATATGTTATTGACTGAAACAAAAGAATATGAAGACTGATACAGTTCATGTTGTAGGACAGCATCAAAATGGGTGATTGAACAGTAAATGATACAGGACAGTTTGGACTGGTACTCACAAGTATCAGTGGATTGGTAATTAGAATGGAGACTAACATTAATATATGGCTGAACATGCAATGACTGCCATATAGAGACTGGACAATAGCTTAGTACTTGAGCTTAGGATGAAGGGTCTGAATATAACTGATACTCTTAATTCTTCTAGGACTGAACCAAAATATGGTTAAACATCTAATACCCGATACCATGAATGGAAGGTTGATACATAAAGAGGGTTTGATATGTTTCCAATTTTGGGGGACTGAAACATACATTACGAACTGAACTTCTAATAATGGATCGACTCCTCTAGTAATATGAAGAACTGAGAAAAAGGGGAAACAACTTACATGATATATGGACAGAAAAGAGCTATGAGGGCTGATACATTGGTGTTAGGGACTGGTAATACAAAGGGGACTAAACATGGTTTAGGACTGAGCAAGTGGACTCATATACATATACCGATACCCAAAGGCAGTAAACTAGTATGGCTAATAACTTCTCCATATATGGACTGAGGACTGATACTCAAAGAGTATCAGTTGAGTGAATGTGAAAAGGGATTGCACACTTGTTAAAGATGAATGTGAAACCAAAGGGATTTGGAACAACGTCCAAGACTGAATCAATGGGTATTAGGACTGATTCCAAAGCTGAGAAGGATGATAGTGGAGAACATTAGAGATGTAAAATAAACCGATCATTATATATGGTGGACTGTACAGTCGACTTAAGACTGAATATCAAATATAGGATAATGTGGAGATACAACAGTGATAAGAGACTGAACAATATGAAATGCCAAGAGACTGAACTTAAGGGGTTCAAAGGACTAAACATATGATATAGAGTGGACTGCTCAGTGTGAACAGTGCACTGTGCCAAGCCCCCAAGCTAAATTACTCTAACCAATCCATTCCAAATCACAAGATAAATCCTAATATCAATAACCCAAGATAATGCAAACTTAACACTAAGATCAAATCTGAAATTAGAGGGTTAAATGCTCTAATGGTCATTTTGTCAAACACTTGGCATGCGTATTCGATACTCTCATGATACGCACTCCAAGTGGATCCAAACTTGACCCAAAGCATACCTACATGCTCTAAATCACTAGTATGACCTATTTTTATCAATTTCACACACCTTTGAATACTATTTTTGGATTTCCCCTAATATGGATCAAAATGAAAAGGGAAAACCTTTCAAATAGGAAGAGGAGAGCCTCAACTCCTCTCTCGTGGCATCCTACATGCATGGGGATCCTAAATGAATGCATCTACACTAATCTAATGGAAATTAAAGGGTTAGAATGCTCATACCAATTGGGAGATGGATTCCTAATGCAAAATACCTATATTAGATCCCCTTCAAGCTCCAAGTGTCTTAATGCTCTAAATGCTCTCGAGATAGCCAATAGAGCCTTCTCCTCTCCAAGCGAAAGAGAATGAAATTGGTTTGAGGGAATTTGGATACAATTTGAGAATATGGAGAAATTTGGGGAAGAACTACAAATTAGGGTTAGGGTTTCAATGAAAGGGGGAAGAAGGAGAAGTTGTTACTTAAATAGGGAAAGGAAGGATAGTGTGGCCGGCCATGGGGTTTAGTTTAGGGTTTTAGGTTCATGGGGAAAAGTCTAAAAAGCCCCTACTAATTGTCATGACAAGTTTTAAGGAAAGGTCTTCTCCTAATTTAGTATTTTTAGCCTAAAAGCTAAATTGACTTTCTAATTAGAATCAAGACTAACTAACTAAATGAGAACGGGTTTTAAGTTTGTCTAAACTCACAAATTTAGTTTACCATGGTCATGTCTCACATCTATTAAAGTGGCTCTAAGTTTTACCAAATAATATCACTAATCACAATTTAATACACTAAAATTATATAATTATTCAATTCATACCAAAAGTAAAAAAATACTCTTATTTTAGAAAAGTGGTAGTTACAATCATACCTCCCTTAGAAAAATTTTGTCCTCGAAATTTAAGTTGGTTGTAGTCTTCTTAAGGTCATGTCCCCAACAATCATGGTCCAAGAAAGCCTTATCTAAATCATACAATTCTATTGAAAGAAACAAACATACAAGGTTATGATATTATTGGTCATGGCATGCAATATCAATTTGGGGTCTCATCTAACTACACTAACCATACTATAGCACAAGAAAATTCATAAGGTACCAAGAACACACAAACAATAGTGGGAAAAAGAAAGAAGGGTCACAGCAAAACAACATGCTAATCTACCTCATGCCGCATTGGTCTTCCCGCTTTCAGACCTATCATCTTATCTAATTAGTTCTAGGGTACATCATACATATAAGGGCTACAATCTACTCATGCATCATCAACTCTTCTCAAAAGGCATACTGAAACCTAGGTTATTTACTTACCTCTAACTGGGCCTAGTGACTGGAACTCTCTCCTTGAGTTGGGGCTTTGGCTAGGATAGATGCACTAGGACAGTCTCGCATCATATGTGCAGCTGACCCACAAAACAGGTATAACCCTTTCCTCTTCCTACAGTCGGTCCACACATGCCTAAGCTTCCTACAGTATGCACAGGTAGGCACCCACTCAACTGGCCTCGGCTGAGCAGGAATCCAAACTGGAAAGGATGGCATAGGCTGAAGGTTCGGGCACTCCTGAGGCCCTGGGTGGATACTGCTCCTCACTCTCTTGGGACTAGACTTTTCTCCTTGTAAATTCACTAGGTCCCACAACTGTTGGATCCTCTGTACATGCTCCCTCAGGATCTCGGTCTGAACCCTCTATGTCTCCAACACATCCCAGAGAAGTCCAAATATCTGTGTTCCATCAGGGAAGAAACCTCCCGAGAATATGGTATAGGGTACCACTCCAGGAGGCAAAGGAGGAGGTGGATGAAGGCTTTCGATCTCAGACGAAACTGCAGCCCTCTCATAAATGGTAGGATATGGAGGAAGACTCTCTGGTGAGGCTGCTACCAACTCCTCAACGGCAGTAGGTACTACCCCCTGGTCAACCGGAGGGATCACCACCTCCTGAGCAATAGAAGGTGGAAGTACGCTCTGAGTCATGTTCGGGACTACAGCTGCTCTCAGACTATGGGCTCTAGTCATGGGTGCCATACTGGAAAGATAGATAAAAACAAAAAATTATCAAAGGGCTGTAAGACAGATTATCATTCAAAATATTTATGAAAACTGGTAATTATTATAAATAACTAAAGAACTATCTACAATGGATTACTGTTTCTAATACCAATGCTAAACTATCATCTCAAGGACACAGATCCATTGTAAGTCACCAAACCATCACACTATGAAGAAAATATAATGAAATGAAGCTCTACAAGGAACTGGACTAAAGGAACTGAAAGTATCTCTACTTCTAAGCTAATTAATGATGGAACAGAATCCTATAATAACAGAAGCAAAATGATAGAGCTGATACATTCAGAATCCTTTTTAAGATACAATCTGATAATTATACACGTCTGTCCAAAATGATACTCAGAATTCTCGCCATGCTACTAAGCCTAGCTGCAATAAACGATAGATTCCATAACTAGGACATGCACCTCTATAATCATGTCATTTAGAATCCTCGCTGTGCCGACTAGTATAGCTGCAAAATATTCTAAATTTCATAATGAAGATATATACATCCGAAGTCAGGTCCCTATACATTTCTGCTACGTCGGCTAATATGGCTGCGATAAACTCCAGGCTCCATAACCAAGTAGATGTTTTACCTTTCTTGTTGTCCTTGTCAATATATGTCATCAGAAGATACCGTAATCCAGTTCATAAAATTCATCTCGATATAAAATTCAAAGTCAACAACGAACCATCAAAAATCAAATTTAATAAAAAGGAGCAAGGTTGAACAAAAATAAGAGGAAAGGATTTCGAATTGGAGTTCAAAACAAGATTCTCAAGGGTCGTCCCAGGAATCTCTCAAGAAGTCCTAACTGTGATTGAGTATCCTCCCCTCCTAATACCCAATTTTCTAGATTATATCGCAGGCTCGCAGTAGTACAACTAAATCGTTGCACTACCACCACTACCACCACTACCAAAATAAATCATATTAGCGACAAAATTAACGACTCCGTTATTATACGGCGCTAATTTAAAATATTAGCGATGTACACTGACGCTTAGCGACAAAAACTTAGTTTTGGGAAAAATTCGACGCTAAACGTCATTGTTCGTCGCTAATATGGCGACGTTTTGCGACTCAATTAAAACCACGTCGTCGTATGCTTTTTTTAGCGACGTTTAGCGACGTATCTATGTTACGTCGCTAAATTCTCTTTCTCTCTCTCTCGACCTCTTTCGACAATCGACCCCCACTGACGACCGACCCCCCTCTCTCAGTCGACGACGACCGTCTTCCCTCCTCTCCCCCGCCATCGACTCCGTCTCCCCCGCCATTTTTCCTGCCGTCTTCCCTTCTCTCCTCCGCCATCGAATCCGTCTCCTCTATCGTCGACTTCTTCTTTCGTGCTCGACGACCCCCCACTAACGACCAGCCCCCTCTCTCTCCGTCAGTCGACGACCGACCCCCCTCTCTCTCAGTCATCGATGACCGACCCTTACCGACGATCGAACCCTCCTCTCAATGCGAATCTCGACCTGCATGGGCCACCACTAAAAATGTGTCACGACCGGCATCCAGTGAAAGGGCAAGAGACCGTGGGTACATCCAGCCTATGCCGTAGTGTCGGCGGTAGAATGTTGTCCTAGGTCTCAATAATAGCTAAACATAATATAATGTACATGTCCATTATATACTCTCCATAAGGAGGATAATCTCAGAAAGATATAACTCAATCACAATTAAATAACTAAAGAGGAATAACAGCACGATATAGAATAGATAGAAAGTCAAAGTGTGATACAATCTAGAATAGAAATAAGTTTAAATGTTATCAATACCACACACAGAGTATGAAATAATAACATAACAGAAGTCAGCTGAAGACAAATCCAAAAGAGTCCTAGCAGTCTAATCTAGGAACTACAGGTGTCTCCTTCAGGCTAGCTGGATACTCTTGATGATCCAGGTCGCAAGTGTCGTCTAAGTCTGTGCCACAATAAGTGGTACAAAAATCCTCCAAGTTCTCTGTAAAATATTGTCAACATATCCAGTCAGGATTGGAGCGAAATACATAAGTCTGAAAGCAGTTTTATTGCATGGTAGAAAATATAGAACTAGCAAAAATAAAATACATGATGTACTGTAATGGAATTACAGGAATACAGGAATATAAATAACCGAATACATGAATAAAATAGAGAATCTATGAACTATAATAAATATAAGTGATTCAAAGCACAAGACAGTTATGTGATTGGCTTAAGTTGTACATGAGTATTTTACGGTAACTCCATTATACGTGAGGGTATAATCGACATATACATCAGTATACTAGGGGATTTAATCACATAACCACTTCTACTCCTCCTACCCCAATCAATACACAAGGATTCGATCATGTTACGTTACGTACATGACTGTTAGTTTAAACATAAAGCACATGTGAGTACATGAGAGTACATGAATAATACGAATACAAGGAGTACACGATGTATATGTTAAAGTACATGAACATGAAATACCCGATATATTCGATAAGGGGATAATATCGCATGACAAAATACATATAGTACCAATCCGTGTTAACAATGTATCAGCATCAAGTAAAGTAGTCTAGAGCAGGCAATATAGATACTATCATGATAAAATAATCAGAGAATGTACTTGCCTGATATCCTGAGCAATGGATGTGTATCGGTATCCGAACTGGTGTCACAATAACCTATTATGAAAATTATAGGTTACAGAGTGTTCTAGATTAAACAATTGATTTAAATATGATATTTACATGCTGCTAGGCTACTTCTAGGTCAGTAAAGTCAAATTGGGTCAACAGTAGTCAAACTAGGTCAAACTTTAGCTAATTGGTCAACTTGGTATGTTTAGTCTAATTATAGGGTTTTTGGCTAAGATAGACATTATAGTGCTAGGCTAATGTGGTATCAAAACCACATTCCCACACTTAATCTCGCTATTAGGATAACCCATATATATAACATACATATATTCATGCAAATACATAAGGTTATAGGATACCATAGGCTATACCTTACAAGATTTCCCCCACACTCATCTACAAGAACTGATATTATAAATTAACCCATATATATAACCATAGTTTACATTACCTAAACTGCCAATTGAACCCACTGATCATGAACCTGAGTAGGTGAGGGGTTGCAATTTGAATAACAGGTAACTGATGCCAAGAAGTGGACTACCCTTGGACTGAATTGCAAGGGTAAACATGGACTGATATTCAAACGGGACTGGATCAAATAGATGTGACTGATACTCCTCAAGTATCAGTAGACTGATACATTAAATGTTCAAGGGACTGAACATTAGAGATGTCCAAAGACTGAACATAAGATGTTCAAAGACTGAACATTAGATGTTCAAGGAACTGAACATTATAAAGGTTCAAAGACTGAACATTAGAGATGTTCAAAGAACAGAAAAAACAAATATGAAGACTGAATAGTACAGGGTAACCTATATGAACTGACAACATGATATGGACTGTTAGTTAACTAAAGAACTGAACCTAAAGTTCAATATCTGAACATACAATAGAGGCTAAAACATATGTCCAAGGGACTGAATGTATAATGCAGGGACTGACCTCTTAGCATACTCAAGACTGGACATAAGGATATGTTGCAAGGATTTAACTAAATTTGTGAAGGCCTGAACAAGATGCAGGATATGAAAACTGATACATTTACGGGTTAAAGACTGAACAATATGCAGGACATTAACTGAAATTTGAAAGGGAAGAAAGGACTGAATATAACTTCCCACCGTGACTAAACCTTTGAGGAGCAGGGGACTGTATCATATTGTCCTTGATTGAACAATAATGAAGGATGGATGAAAACTATGGTAAGCAATTTGGACTGCTCATAATAGGGTCTGTTACCTACAAGTAAATTAGAACTAGAACAAAAGCCCTAAGGGACTGAACATGATGATATGAAGGTTGATACATGCATATGTTATTGACTGAAACAAAAGAATATGAAGACTGATACAGTTAATGTTGTAGGACAGCATCAAAGTGGGTGACTGAACAGTAAATGATACAGGACAGTTTGGACTGGTACTCACAAGTATCAGTGGATTAGTAATTAGAATGGAGACTGAATATTACTATGTGGCTGAACATGCAATGACTGCTATATAGAGACTGACCAATAGCTTAGCACTTGAACTTAGGATGAAGGATCTGAACATAACTGATAAGTCTTCTAGGACTGAACCAAGATATGGCTAAACATCTAATACTCGATACCATGAATGGAAGGTTGATACATAAAAAGGGTTTGATATGTTTCCAGTTTTGGGGGACTAAAACATACATTACGAACTGAACTTCTAATAATGGAGCGACTCCTCTAGTAATATGAAGAACTGAGAAAAAGGGGAACAACTTAAATGATATATGGACAGGGCAGATCTATGAGGACTGATACATTGGTGTTAGGGACTGGTAATACAAAGGGGACTGAACATGGATTAGGACTGAGCAAGTGGACTGATATACATATACTGATACCCAAAGGCAGTAAATTAGTATGGCTAATAACTTTTCCATATATGGACTGAGGACTGATACTCAAAGAGTATCAGTCGAGTGAATGTGAAGAGGGATTGCACACTTGTTAAAGATGAATGTGAAACCAAAGGGAATTGGAACAATGTCCAAGACTGAATCAGTGGGTATTAGGACTGATCCCAAAGCTGAGGAGGATGATAGTGCAGAACATTAGAGATGTAAAATGGATCGAACATTATATATGGTAGACTGCACAGTCGACTTAAGACTGAACATCAAATATAGGATAATATGGAGATACATCAGTGATAGGAGACTGAACAATATGAAATGCCAAAGGACTGAACTTAAGGGGTTCAAAGGACTGAACAAATGATATAGAGTGGAGTGTTTATTGTGAACAGTGTACTATGCCAAGCCCCTAAGAAGGCGAATATGGTAGCATATGCTCTCAGTCGAATATAGTAGCAGATGCTCTCAGTCGATATCTTGTTGCTATGTTTCTCACTATGGATCGGTATCTACTAGAGGACCTTGAGAGTCTGGGGATCGAGATTGTTCTTCCAGGAGTGGGAGGACAACTGATGCACATGTAGATACAGTCAGGACTGATGGAGAAGATCAAGGAGGCCCAGTTTCTAGATGAGGGACTCTGATGTCTCAGAGGACAGGCAGAAACAGAATTGCTCGATGACTTCACTATTGCAGATGATGGATCCCTGAGGCACGGAACACAGTTGTGTGTGCCTAAGGATTTACGGGAGGAGGTTATGCAGGAGGTCCATCAGTCGCAGTATTCTATTCATCCTGGATCTACCAAGATGTATAAGGATCTGTGGGAGTATGTTTGGTGATATGGGATGAAACGAGAGGTTGCCAGATTCGTTTCCAGATGTCTTGTGTGCCAGTAAGTCAAGGCGGAGCGCCAGAGACCGGCGGGATTACTCCAGCCTTTACCTATCCCGGAATGGAAGTGGGAACATATCACCATGGACTTCATCTCTGGTTTACCGCGTACACCCGGTGGCAAGGATGCTATTTGGGTTATCGTGGACAGACTGACGAAATCCGCTCGCTTCATTTCGTTCAAGGTTTGGCTGTCGACCGAGAAGCTTGCAGACCTCTACATGCGACAGATTGTGCGGATCCACGGAGTGCCGGTGAGCATCATTTCAGACAGGAATAGTCGCTTCACATCACACTTCTGGAGGAGTCTCCAGCTGAGCTTGGGTTCACAGTTGAAGTTCAGCACCGTCTATCATCCACAGACGGACAGACAGTCCGAGAGGACCATTCAGACATTGGAGGATATGCTACGGGTTTGCGCACTCGATTTCGGCGGTTCGTGGAAGGATCACTTACATCTCGTATAGTTTGCCTATAACAACAGTTATCAGGCTAGCATCGAGATGACTCCGTTCGAGGCACTGTATGGGCAGAGATGTCGCACACCTTTATCTTGGTACGACATTGGCGAGAGGACTCTACTTGGGCCAGAGATGGTGGTAGATTCAGCTGAGAAGATTAGATTGATCAGGGAGCGTCTCAGAGTTGCACAGGATCGACAGAAGCACTGGACAGACAGCAGCAGACGGCCACTAGAGTTCGCAGTTGGGGATAGAGTGTTCCTAAAGATATCGCCGACCAGAGACACCATTCATTTTGGAAGAGGCGCGAGGCTCAGTTCGAGGTACATCAGGCCTTTCGACGTGACGACACGGATTGGCGAGGTGGCTTATCGACTAGCGCTTCCAGCTAGCTTGGAGGGAGTGCATGACGTCTTTTACGTGTCTCAGCTTCGACGCTACATTCCAGATTCGAGCCATGTGGTGGACTACTCAGAGCTAGAGGTGGGTCCAAGCTTGACCTACGAGGAGCAGCCGGTAGAGATCCTTGATCGGAGGGAGAAGCAACTACGGAATCAAACTATACCGGTTGTTTGAGTCATATGGAGACACACTCTCCGAAAGAGTCCACATGGAAGCGCGAGGACGAGATGCGGGAACGCTATCCCAGTTTGTTCACTTGATTGTATCTAGGTTTTCGAAATTTTATTCAATAAACAATTCTTTGAGATCTATTACATTTTGATTTTGATTATAACTTTAAATTTCGAGGACGAAATTTTTTAAGGTGGGGAGATTTGTAACCCCACTTCTCAAATTTTAAGAATAATTTTTAAATATATCTGTGGAATTACTTTCTTTAAATAAAGTGATTATCCTTTATTACTTTTAAATTTTTAATTTATTACTAAGCATGTCTTTGGGCCTTACTTGACCTAAGCCCATGGACTATTCTTTTAACTCTTTTAATAATTGAAGGTTTAGAAGCAACCTTCTTCATTCTCCTGAACCTGGTTGTTAGAAGTGGAGAAGAGGAATTCAAAATCCCTCTGTAACCGTTTGTACAGCTGGGGGAAATTTCAATTCCCGCCCAAACTTTCTTCTTCCTCAAGAATTTTTCCAACAACCTATATAAAGGCTAGAGCTCCTTTGTTCTGTTGTAGTAGAGAGGTCAGTGTCCATTTGAGAAACTATTCCCAACCCTCTCCTTCTTCGAGCTCAATCCAGACCAACCATGGCGAACATCATCTCCATGGCGAGGCATTCTCCTGGATTGGTTGGTGTGTAGTGAAGCCGATGACCTCTTGTCATTTGATCGAAGAATCAGTAAGTTGCCGCCTAAATTCTAGATCGCATAGAGTTCGTTGTTCAAACTCCTTTATGATTCTTCTTCCAATTGTGTTGAATTTCTGTAGGAAATCCAGATCTAGGTCGTTCGGATCGGATCATTTCTCTTCGTTGAATTTAGATCGGAGAAATCACAAGTGGTTGGTTCAATTTTCATTTGAATACTCTGTTATAGCATTTTCTTTGAATTGTGTTCTTAGACTCTCGAATGGTTTTCCGGAGTTGGATTGATTGGTAGAGCGATCGAGTCATTCGATCAGTAGAGTTTGGATATGAGAAATCAATTGATCGATGCCGATCGAATTCGTTAGGTATGCATCTGTAATTCTTGTGCTGCATCTTCGATTCTTGAATTTCTGTTGGTTAAGTGGATTGTTCTTAAATGATCAGATCTTCTTGAATTTCTTCTTGCTTTTGAATCAATCGAGAGGTGTCGGATACTTAAAATGTTCAGAGATTTCTAGAGCCACCTTCAGTAGTAAGTACTCAAGTTGGTTCCTTCGAAATCTGTTTCCCTATTTTGTTAGGGTCGATTGTGAATGTTCCATGTTTTGTTTATGGTTCTAATCAACCAATGATGTAGAGGACTCAAATTCGACTTGGATACGAGATTTGTGTCTACCCCTCGAAGTGGTGTCTGCAGTCGAGGCATATTAATCCAACTGCAGGTAATCTCTTTACTGATGTTGTAATTGTGGGTGTAATTATACTTTGGGATGTTTTGATAAGGAAACTATTGTCAGTAAGGATTTTGAGTGTCGGATATCTTAGTTTGCTTAGGATGCTAGATTATTTATGAGTTATTTTAGTGTTTAGCAAGTTCACACGCCTTTGGATTTCAGAATATTTTATCCAATGTCTGGTAGAGCTGAGAGTCTCGACTGATAAGTTCTTTTCTGATTTGCAGTCACTTTTGGACTTAATCTGATCTTGTAGAGGTAATCCTCTTACCTGCTAATTCTCAGACTATACCTGAGTGTTTTAGAATGGTTTGGTTGTGAGGAATCCTTTTACATTCAGTTATGACAGTGAGCTGAGATTGAGTAAATGAACTTTCCTCTTGTTTCAAGGGTGCAATGAGGAGGAAACCTAAGAATTTAGATAAACAGGATTGTTGGCTCTAATGAGGGTATCCAGCTTAGTTCATTTTATTCACCTGTTTGAATTTTAGGATCGAGATTGACACTAGGATGATAGTTGGTCTTTATGTTAAATTTCCAAATGCAATCGAGTAGTTGTGGTCAGGGCTGGCCCAGGGCACAGGCGAGGTGGGTGACCGCCCAGGGCCCCCAATTTTGGAAGGCCCCATACCCAGTTTTCGAATTAGGGGTATTTTTGTCATTTTTCAAGTTTTATAATTTTTAGGAATTTTATTTGATTTTATGTGATTTTTTGGGATTTATTTGGGTTGGTTTGGATTTTATCCAATTCGGACTCAAATTGGAGACCCGGGTAGCCTGGACCCAAGCGGGACCCACATATTAGCTGGGCTTGGCCTACATACCATCATAATTAGGTTAGAAATCATAAACCCTATTTCCATGGTTTAATTAGCCATTTTAGAGCTTGATTAGTTGATTAAATTAGACCGAAACAAACCGAACCAAACCCGAACCAAACCAAACTAAGCCTAATGGGTTGGGGGCTTAGTGGATCCCTACCTAAACCCACCAAGCCCCCATGGCCGGCCAAGAATAAACCCCCCTTCTCTTTTACTTCACCACAAAGTAAGCTCCTCTCTCTTTCCACTTCATTTCTTTCTCCAAGCTTTTTCCTTCTCAAGAAAAACCCATTCTAGGTGAGCTTTTAATTCTCAATTTAATTCTCCTTTGCATTTAATTTCTTTACATTAATTGTAGAGAAGAGAGTTCTCTACACTTTGTCCTAGAAATTATTAGGTTTCCAAATAATCTAGGTTAAGGATTTATTTGGGGGTTTTTCCATTAGAGTGGTATATATATATATATATATATATATATATATATATATATATATATATATATATATATATATATATATATATATATATATATATATATATATATATATATATGTATGTATTTGTATATAAGTATTAGAATTATATGTATGTAGAGATGGTGGTTGTGTGTGAGAGTGGTAGAGAGAGTGTGAGAGGGTGGTGTGTGTGTTGAGTGATATATGTATATATATATATATATATATATATATATATATATATATATATATATATATATATATATATATATATGTGTATATATAATTTTATATATGAAATTGTATATATGTGTGTAGAGGGATGAGAGTGTGATGGTGGTATTGGTAGTGTGTGAGAGTGTGTTTATGAGAGTGTGTGTGTATATGTATATATATATATATTATATATATATATATATATATATATATATATATATATATATATAAATATGTGTGTGTGTATTTATATATATATCTATGTGTGTATGTATTTATATATGTATATATATATATATATATATATATATATATATATATATATATATATATATATATATATATATATATATATATATTTTTATATATATATATATATATATATATATATATATATATATATATATATATATATATATATATATATATGTATTTGTGTGTGTGTGTAGAGAGTGGTGGTGGTGGTATTGTGAGAGAGTGTGTGTCATGAGAGTGGTGTGAGAGTGTGAGTGTGCTTGTGTGAGTGTGTGAGAGTGAGAGTGTGTGTGTGTTCATAGATATGTATATATATGTGTATATATATATATATTTAGATATAAAATATATATATATATATATATATATATATATATATATATATATATATATATATATATATATATATATATATATATATATAAGGATATGTGTATGTGTGTTTATATATATAGATGTATATGTATATATGTGTATATATATGTATATGGAGATATGTGTGTGTATGTATATATGTATATATAGAATGAGGGTGTGTGTTGTGGATATATATATATATATATATATATATATATATATATATATATATATATATATATATATATATATATATATATATATATATATATATCTAAATAGATATATGTATATATATATATAGATATATATATAGAGGGAAGTAGTAGAGATGAAGTAGAAGAAGTGAAGAAGAAGAAGAATAAGAAACCACGGCAGGAGCAGCAGCAGCTAGCTGCTGCAGTAGTAGCAGTAGCACTGGCAGCAGTGCTTGCCAGTGATTCCCCTCCCCCCATTCAACCATGTATACCCCCCTATTTTACCCCCTTAAGCCTATAATTTCCCCCCCTATCTATATGTATATGTATATATATATAGATATGTATATATATATAGATATGGATAGATATATATATATAAGAGATTAGTAGGTTAGAAGATTAGAAGAAGATTAGAAAAGATAAGAAGAGAATAAGAAGAGGTTGAGAAGAATAAGAATAAGAAGAAGACTAAGGAGTTCAAGGAGGTTTAGAAAGAAGTTAGAGAAGAAGGAATTAGAAGAAGTTAGGAAAATTAGAAGGAGAATAGGAAGAAGGGGTTAGAAGAAGAATTAGACGGAGAATAGGAAGAAGAAGTTAGAAGAAGAGTTAGGGAGGAGAATTAGAATAAGGGCTAAAGGAGAGTTTTAAGAGAAATCGAGTTAGAGGATGAAACGGAGCCCGGAGTATCGGAACGCGATGAAACTTGGCATGGAGTTAGAATACGTGATTTAGATTTTGCGGGTAGGCTCCCGAGTGGAAATCGGGGTCGTAGGGCGCCGGTATCGCGCCGTATCAGTATGTATCTTAAATATTCAAGATTTTGGCAACGGACCGTAAGGTGGACTAGACTTCCACTTTACCTAGGTATTTTGGTAGGTAATATATCTATAGGCTAGTACCTTACTACCCTGGGGAGATCGGGTCAAAATAGCAAGCGTAGGTAGGCTAACTAGGTTTCCACCTAGGCTAGAATTTTACCTTAGAAAAGGTAAAAATAGGATATTAGCCTACGGCCAAGATTTGAGTTTCCAAGTCCAAGATGGACTTGGATATGGGTTGTAGAGGTTGGTAATGAATAGAAATGGCCGTCTAGACCTAGTCTTGACCCCGGTTGACCACGGTTGACTTTTTAGACTAAAAATCAACTATGGGTCAACACTTTACCCAATTTAGTCCCAAATTCTTTAGACTTGGGCTGTTGACCGAAAGTCAACTATTAGTCACCATTGACCTAGGGTTGACCTAGGGTTGACCAGAGTTGACCAGAGTTGACCAGTTGACCAAAAGTCAACTGTAAGTCAACTGTTGAACTCAAATTGACCTAGATTAATTCCGTTTGACTTGCGTTGACCTAGTATGACCTAGCTAGACCTAATACGACTTAGGTTGACCTCGTACAGTCTAGTTTGACGCGTCTTGACCTAGAATGACTTAATAGGATTCAAATTGATTTGATTTTACTTCCTAAACATAGTATTGATACGTCTTGTTCTTTATAGGTCCTCGAGACGCTGCATTTGCTCCAGTAGACATATCATACCATATTACAGGCGAGTACATTCTCTGACAATTTTTCAATTTATAATGAATTGTTATGATTCATGTAATTAGTGTGGATATGCTTGTTCTCGACACATTGGTCACACGGATTGGTATTCATGGATCCCGACATGAGGATGTTATTCCTCGTTATCTTGGTATATCTTGTGCAAAGTTCCCTTGTAGTTCTTGTGTAGTATATGGATACCGATTCTCGAGGAGACTTGCTCCCTTCTCGTAGAATCCCGTATCGTAACGTGTCTTGCTTGGATCCACTCTACCAGTCGAGGACGGGGAAGTACTAGTGTAGATGTGTGGTCATTATCCACCTTGTTTATTCTTGTAGATCGTGAATGCTACCAATCCTACACTCCACGTGGGATTGGACTGATCAGTAGACCTTGTGCAGACCCAAGCCGACCATATATTGTAGCTAGTACTCACACACCTAGAGATATGATTCTTGATTCTTGTACATGCCATGATCAGTTTACTTGCCTTGTTCTAGCTCTAGTTTTACAGCTTACCTTGCCATGATACTCACATGTACATTCCATGATTTTCTTGTATATACTCTCTATTTACAGTCTTATAGCTTTTGTCATATCTTGTGAACTGTTGTTAGTAGATTGTACTCGTTCTATCCTGACAGGATATGTTGAAAATATTATAGATGCAGACGAGGGAGACTATTCTACCTACTACGGTCCGGATGACGTAGTGGGCCTAGACCTGGAGACTTTGGTCCAGCAGGGCTTAGCTCCGCCTGGCGAGACCTTACCTATTGCTTAGTTAGAGTAGGTCTTTTATACTGGACTTTGTCTCCAGCTACTTTTGAGACTTTTTATTATTATGGACTGTATTAGAGACTTGGACTGTATATATTCTTGTGTTGGACTTGACAGGTTATATATTATTTTATCGTCTTGTTGTCTTTTCATTTCAGTCTTTACTTTATTATCTTAGTAGTCGTGATTAAGTACTCGTATATATATTCATTGCTTGTCCTCCGTTCGGAGTTGACCTATATTTTCGACAGGTTTTTGTTATATATATAAACTGTTTAGAAGTAGA
The DNA here is from genome assembly GCA_029216955.1 of Iris pallida. Classification (NCBI taxonomy): domain Eukaryota; kingdom Viridiplantae; phylum Streptophyta; class Magnoliopsida; order Asparagales; family Iridaceae; genus Iris; species Iris pallida. The sequence continues at coordinate 1,161,591 of JANAVB010031219.1, forward strand.
AAAATCCACAGCGTTCCACGCCGATTTTTCGGTGAGGGCTGGGCGTTGTCGCGTCACGTGCCCTTTTAG